>CM076579.1:188757417-189199555 GCA_034641835.2 Pinus albicaulis
GTTGACATTTTGTGGTTTATCATCGGTTCCAAGATTTACTAACTCAAATCTTAAATTTGAACTTTGAGTTTTAGAATTAGTAACTCTCTTAAACCTATCTTTTAAATCATAGAGGTCTTCTAATTTGAAAACTGACTTTAGATTGGATTTTCATCCTGTTCTTCTTTTATTTGAATGTCATGTTCATTTTCATCTAGAATTTTATTATCATAAGATCCTTCAGATGTAAGGAAATATATGATATCAGAATCATAATTAAATACTCTCCATTTAGTAATATTATCAGGAACATATGGTCTAAAAATCAATTCAATAGAAAACCTATCGGGACTAAATTCTTGAGATGGAATTAATTTGGATGCTACATTAGCCAATAATTCTGCACTATCATTTTGTATCCTAGGTACAAAGGAAATATTGAAAGCTAAGAAATAAGAAGTCAATTCCTGGACTAATGATTGATAATGTTTAAGATGTCCAGAATGACAATGGATAGTATTTCTTACTTGTTTGACAATGATTTCTGAATCTCCTAGTACATTGAGATATTTAATGTCAAGGTAAATTTCTTTGTACAAACCTTGAATTAGTGCTTCATATTCTACTATATTTTTCGTGCAATCGAATTCAACTCTGCAGGCTAGCATGGTTTTTTATCATTCTAGACTTATCAAAATACAACCAGCTCCTACACCATCTTCTGATTTAGAACCATCAAAATAAAGAATTAACTACTGGTTTATTTACAAAAATTTTACACTTAGAAGTGTCTGTCTCGGAAAAAATTTCAATTTGATAGATAACCACATTATCGAAAAAGGGTGATTGGTTGGGAATTAAATTTTCCAAGAAATGATTATGCCAAGTAATTTCCAATAATATTATTATTGAATGCTACTACCTCATTGATTCCTTCAAGATCAATAATTGTATGTTTCATGAATTTCTCACGGTCTACTCGAATTTGGTTTACCTTTCCATTGCGAGGTAGCCACATATGTGACCAGTGTTTTGTGAAATATCCATGAAGTTTCTAAAACCAATCTTTTCTCAATACCAAACCATAAAATTCAAGAATATCAGCTACCAAAATATCAATTATCTAAGAAACCTTAGGGTTTGATGACAATCTAATGGAAACTGAATTTTTTTCTCATACAACCTTACTTTTGTCCTATCAAGTTGTATTGTATGAACATGAGAACTTTGAGGATTTATGTTCAACTTAGCACAAACTGATTTCGGCATGATATTAGAGGAAGCCCCTCAATTAATTAAACAATTATGGATGTTCTTATTATAGATCTCATAGGTTAAGAGAAATGGAGGAGTATGAGAGATGGATCGATCACCTATCATAATAATATCTATGGCATCTATTTTAGTTTAAGGAGAAGGAGGTTTACCCATATGATTAGCAGCTTGAACTACTACTGGAGCAGGTAAGGATGAAGCAGGGACTGCATTCAAATCTCTAAGTAAAATATTCTTTTGTTGTTTTAGTTTATTAAGTTCATGGATTGAAATGTTAGCCCTAATATTTTTCATATCTTCAATTACATTATTTCAATGGTGTCAGAGACTACATGGTCTTTGATGTAGATGGAACATCTGAAGTAGTAGGGTTAGTCTATGTAGCCTTATATGTATACCTTTTACTTACTATTTTCTCTTTAGCAGGAGTTGAGTTCTTCTATTTCTGATTAGGATATGTTACATCAGTGGTATTATTGCTTCTTTTACTAACAGGTAAAGCTTCGTGTTGTTCATCATTTGGTAGGATGAAATCCCACATACCATTTAATTCAACTTCTTATTCGACTTTAGTCTCTTCTTCCTCTATTTTCTCTTCATTTGTGTCTTGATCAAACTCAACATTAGATATGATGTTGGGCAGCTGAGAATTAGAAGACTAATTTTTCTTAAAGGGCCTGAAAGTCTTCTTTGTACTGTAACTTTCAGCAACTTGTTTTTTGATGCATACCATTTCATTTGTCATAGTTTTTAGTAATTTATGAATACCTTCTACATCAAAAGGATATTTTGGTGGCTTCTTATTTTAATCATCTTTGAAGGATACTTTCTTAGATTTTATGTCTTCTTGAGAATTCTTCTTTTCAAGGGCTATAATGTGTTTCTCTACAGACAAATATTCCTTCATATTTTGTGCTAATGTAGGTAACTTTCCTCTATCAACAAAAATGGCTATGTTAGATGGGGGAGTAGAAATATACCACTCAATTTGAACCTCTGCATCAGGGGAAAATGTAGTAGGGATTTAATTTAGTAAATTATTAAATTTGGAATTGAAGTATTTTATTTTCTCTCCTGTTTTAGTCTTAGATTTGATAGGTCATTGATGAGCGATGTAGTACTTGGGTCATCTCCAAAATTAGCTAATAATTGTTCTTCAAACATATTCTAGCTATTTATAGAGCGAGAAGGTGATGGAAAATGCCAAGATCCTGCAAATTCTATGAGAGTATATGGAAATATTCTGACTACACAGTCTTCTTCGGTTACCTCTTTTAAATTGATGGCTAACATATAATTATGGATGTGTTCTTCAGCTGGAAGACCATCATCAGGATTTAATTTAGGTAGCCATATTTCAGGGTATTTTGGAAGAGGATGAAGAGGATCAGGCATTTGTACAGCACCTGGATTGTTCCATGGTTTTACATTTGGTGGAGTTTGTTGGCCTGCCATTGGACCTTGGGTGGAGATGATAAGTGAAGTTTGAGTTGAAGAAGAGGTAGGTTGAGTGCTAGAACTAGTTGTAGGAGTAGTAATTAGAGTACTGGAACTAGTTAAACTAACACTGATTGTTGGAATAGATGTTGTGGAAGTGAGTGGATGTAATGGAGGTGAATGGGGTGGATTATTGGATAATACCTTGCTAGTTGGCTCTGATTCAATCTTCTTTGTTTTCTTTCAAGAAGTATTAATAGGAAATTCAAAAGGAGGGATTCCTGTCTTTTGAGTTTCCGATTGAGTTAATATTCATCTAGGTTGTAAAGAAAATGAAACACTAATTTTAGATGTTTTAGAAGTTTCAAGCTTTTCAACATAAATGGATACTCTCTCTAACTTTTCAATCAAATACTAAACTTCTGGGGAATTTTAGTGAAAATTTGGAGATAGTATTGGTTGAGTTTCACTAGGAGACTTAGGGGAGGGATGTTCAACTTCATATCTTACGGATATAGATCTAGCTAATGTTCTAGAAGTTGAAGGGAATCTAGAGGGAGAAAGACTCTTAGATTGGCTTTTAGATTGATAAAACCTTCTTTCCATTCACAATTGGCCCTCCTTCTAGCACCAAAATGTTTAAGCCTTGGAATTTCATTGCAACAACATGGGGGAAAACCACCCGGTCTGGACCTCAGAGAAAGTCCGTTTCCGTTTGGTGTAGTGGCTCCGACTGGGGGTAAAGGGACCAGTTTCCCAATAAGGATAACGAGGGTGTGTTTTGTTTATAACATGAAAATTGAAAATGATTTAATCTATCATATGCATTGAATAAATATCTATTATATTGTATACCCGAGAGTGTTCATTCCTTAATGCGGTCTAGAAAGATATCTTTCAACAATTGGTAATGAAGATTATTCAAAAGTTGAAAGAGATGAAAATTATGTAAAATTAATTCTTTTGAAAAAATATTTTAATCAAAAGGATTGTGAAATATATATCGCATTCATAAGTTTAGTTTTATATGAGATAGGTAATCATAAAAAACTATTAGTACATAAGTGCTTTTAACATTCACTTATGATAACGGCTTTCATATATAAGACAGATAAAAAGATGATTGTCAATTCAAGAAGAAAAACTTAATATAATGTGTAAAAGTACCATATATATGAGGTTCTACTCATTCAAACCGACAATATTTTTATTCTCCTCTTCACGTTAAAGCAATTCGATGAGTACAATAGTGCAACTTCAGTTAAACAGCTTCAATGTCAAAAGATAACAGATTTCATTCCATTAATTCATCAAGGCATTCAAAAACTTACACAAGTGAATTCTTTGCAAATGATTTTGACAAATTTCTGGACCCTTTTCTAGATTCATGAGAAGGGTTTAAATACTAAACTAAATATGTTTAAAATAGATTATTACATAAAATTTGGAGGAGGTTTCAAACAACCTTTCTCAAAATGAGTAAACTTAAACTACAATCTAGGAAATAAAAATAACAACATGCTTAGGTGGGTTGATCCTCTTTTCGCATTTGATCTCTGAGGCGAAAAATATCTACCATTGGCTTTAGCTGAGCTGGCTGTGTAATCTCGGATTTGACTTGGCCTCTAAACACTGCATTCAAAAGTGTTGGCGGAAATTTCTTAGTAGAATAAATTAATGACTGTAGGGTTTGGCACTGATGATATGGTTTGATCAGAAAATTCTAGTAACTTTCCTAATCAAACTTAGTTATATTTTTAATAGCTTCTGCCTATATGTATATGCTTTCCTTCTATTATCACTCCAATAATTCTTAAGGTTTTTTTATATTTTAGTTTAAATAATATTAGAGGTAACCACAAACCTACTTTTAAGCCTTAGGATATAACCTTCCTAATGCTCAGAGAGGGCTTTCTCTATATGATTTATCTTTGTTGATTTTAGTTTATTTTAGGCTAGTTATGTAGGATTACTTGGGATTTTATTTTTGGATTTGGTTTGGTGGTCGAATCACTAGTCCATATGGATAGATGTAGGTCTGAATTCCATTGGGATAATGGATTCAATGTATCGAGCAGTTAGATCAGAATCAAGGTTCTAAAGGGAAGTGTTCACAGGGAAAGATAGCTGAGTTACTTTAGATACTTAGGCTGATGGTGAAAATGGTTTCAATTGGGATGAGAGAGAAATTAACAGTTCTCAGATCCGGATAATGAGTGAAAAGATAGAGTTCCATCGAAACTAGGGAGCATTTAAACATTCCCTAATATGGATATCAGTAGAAAACATGTAAATGACATAACAGTTCAAAATAGAGTGCTTTTAAACATATTCTCAAATAACATTCCTGTTATACATTTAGATTTACAAAAAACTTGAAAGTATTGTGAAAACTTTAGATAAAAACAAAGAACATTTGAGAATACTTCACTGAAGTGGCCCAACACATGAATCATGTAATATGATCTCTTTATTGCTCAATCCAATCTGCTGGCTTGAAAATGGTACAAAGAACCCTAAGGTTTCAACTTAGTACAACTAAAGAAATGTTTAGCAATTCATCCACCCTCAATACTTAGAAATCAGAAGTATTTATAAAAAAATTCTTACAAAATATCCTAAAACAAACTTAGGAATTATTCATGGAAAAATAAATATCTTCTTGCAAGAAGGTAGAGACAACTATCTAACTAATGCAAGTTGTCCCTGCTTTTATTGAAATTGTCGTTTGTTGTCTTTAATTTGTTGCTGATTTATCTCTTTGTTGTTTGTTCAACAAAGTTTGTTTTTTAGGCAGTGGAGTGCCCTTTACACTGGCAATATTTCACTATGATTTATCATCTCTAATTTGACTTTAACTCTGACTTTCACCTGATACACTTTAACTCTGATACTCTTTAAATTTCTCTATTTTCACTTGAAACTGTCACTGTTGTTTTTAACCTTTTGACTGCTCTGTTTACTGTTTTATCTTCACAATAAATCAGTCAACTTTTCCCAGCCTTTTTTATTTGGTAATTTGATCTTCACCATCCTTCTGAATATTTCATTTGCTTCTGTATATTTTGAAAATGTAGGCTTGTTGACAAATAGGTGTTTTACCTCATGTTGTAGGTAAAAAAGATTTTCAAAACTCTTATAGAGAACTTTCCCTATTGGAATTCCTTGTGAAGATGGAAGGTTAGCTTTATCCTTGGCCACTTCTCTCATTTTCTTATCATAATCCTCTTGTTTCATCAATTTTTCATGAATAACCAGGGGATTTGGAAGGCCTTTTTGCCTCAGAATGTCAAACTTCATCATAGATCTAGTTATGGAAACCCCCATGTTCCGACATTTTTCTTCTATATGAATCATTGAATTCCTCATAGAAATCACCTTCCTAACTTCAAGAATGGTTTATGTTCTGTCACTAATCCCAATCTCTTATAGTTCTTTCTTATTCTTGGAATTGAGGAATATGATGATTTCATTAGCCTCTTCAAGTTTCTTACCAAGTTCTTCTTTTATCTTCTGGATGGCTTCTCCTGCTGCTTTGATGAGATCTTTTTATTTATAAATAATCTGAATTGATGGCCAAATATCATTGACAGATTCAATGATATTGGCCCATAGTTTTTTCTTGGCTTGCGCCATTGATTCTTTCAATATTAGATCTTTTTCCAACTTCTTCGATTTTTCTATTAACCTGTTTGCTTTTTGTTCTTCATTCTTGTGCATAATCTGAGCAAGTTTCTTTTCATCCTCCAAAATTTTCAAATGTTATTTAAGTCTGTTGATTTCATTTATCTGAATAGACATGTCGTGCATTGCTTTAACTAACTTACTTTCCTCATATGTAACTTGTACTATTGATGATGATGATTCTATTGTTGAAGTTGTCATTGAAGTGATGGGAAGTGTTGTAGCCATTGCAACTGAAGGGACCAATGATCTTTCTAATTTAGATGGAACAGTTGTAGTGACTACAGGAATGACAGTGACCAGAATTTCTTCTAATCTGGATTTTTTCTCCTGGACCAACTTGTCCATTTCATTTTCCATTTCTTTTATTTGGGAAATCAACTCAAGAATGAGATTCATCATCTCATCTTTCTGATTTACATCCTGTAACACTTTCTTTTCCTAAGGATGTTCAATATGAGGAGGTTTTAGTTGCTTCTTTAATGCAGCAACGTCTGCATTCTTATTTTTTATCAGTTCATCTGCAACTTTTACATTATTGGGATCATATCCTACTTCAATAATCAAATCTTCCAGTGATTTGATTTTGTTATCCTTAGCCTGTGAGGATGCCTTTTCTAATTTGAGCTGATCTTTGATGTTTCCAAGAGTGTTTTGTAGCTTCTGTACACTCATGGCTTTATTTTTCATTGTTGAATACAACATTTCACCAGCTTGTTCGTGAAATTCTATCTGGTCAATTGGATGAAGATATTTTGCTTGAACTTCATATGATGTCTTTTTATAATCATCAGATGATTTTGGATGCTTTACTTTTGGTTTTAGGAAGGTCATTTGCGTCTTCTTAGTCTTGTAATCAAAAACAGAAATCAATCTACTTTGGTCACTGGGTGACTGTTTCCAATATTGGTTATATGTATGTCTCCAAGGCTTCATTTTTCATCTTTATCTCTTTGTATTTCTGCATAATTTCCATCTCTTTTTCTGTTGGTTTGCTGGAAGAGGATACTTCAATGTTGTGTTGTTTCTGAATCATTTGATTGTTTGAAGTTGAAGGCTAGTGTGTTTCTTTAGAAACTGCAAGAGGAGCATTATCCTTCACTACTTTATCAGTATCAATTACTTCAATTGTTTCTACTTCCTCATTTACAGGATTTAATTTTGGCGTCTTCATGTACATCAATTTAAATTTGGTTTTAGTGGTGGTCTCCACGGTGTATGATCCTTCTTCTCTGATTCTCTTTTAGTTTCTATCTTCTTGGGCTAGAGTCTGCAAGATTTGACTAGTAAAACCTTGCTTCTCTGCCTCTGTCAAAGTGTTCTCCAACCATTCAGATTAGTTAGAGTATTTCTCAATGTCTGGTTTTTTCTCATGTACATAAGGAGTTAATTTGCATTTAATCCTTAGTTTTCTTATTGCTCCTAGAGGATCATAATACCACTGAAATCTCTGACTGAACTTAAACTCCTGCAAATGTTTTTCTACCTGCGGACCTACATCTCTACTATTACAAATAAAAGGGCCAACCTGATTCTTAATTTTATATTGTGTCTTCTTTTTGGCTGCCAATAAATTGATTCCATCATAATTAAGGATCTTCCTGATATACTCAAGGGAAAATAACCTCATTGGGAGGTATTTGGGCAGCTTATATGGAAGAATATTAGATCCATACACCCTAATTTCTGTATGGTTTTGATACAGGTACCAATCTCCTATCCTACTATGCTTAGATAACTACAGGAACTTTTTAATTTCCTCACTAATTCTTGGTTGATTGTTGTTGTTTAGCATGTTGACCATAGGATAAATGAAAGAATCAATGAATTCTGTGTAGGTGGATTGTGTGGAGTCTTTTCTAATAATTGGAGTCCAAAATATAACTGACTATGGGTTATCTTCAACAGGAAGATTTTGAAGGTTTATGGCAAATTTCTTAGACTAAAAGTACAGAAACATGTGCAATAAAACTGAGGAATACTTGAAGACACCTTATTCAGGAATTTTGACCAACTGTTCATGAATATTATATGCAAGGTACTGGGAAAAAATTAAAATGGTAGCAAGAGGCTGACCAAGTGTGAAAGTAGACAGGAAACCTAGGATTGAATCATCAACATGTGCATCCGTAAAATAACCTAAAATGTGGGACAACATTGTGATGATGTGTCTGGTTCTCTCAGAAAATATTGCAGATGGGTAAGGAGGGTTTGTCTTTGGAGTTTCTACAGATGAAGGCATGAAATTTTGGAATATCTGGAACCTTTTGGGGAAGTCTAGATTCAGGTATAACTATGTAAGGTTCTTAATGGACAAAGGGGTTTCATCTAGCCTAGTTTGGATCTGTAGCATTTGGTTGATTGACTCAACTATGATAGTGAATATAATTTCTTTTCCAGGGGTTATTAGGGCTCTTTGGTCAGGGTAATAGCAAGATTCATAGAGTCTAATTACTTCTGGGCACTAGAAAGTTTGTGGGACAACATACTTTGTCAAATTAGACTCCCAAATGAAAAATTCATTAGCTTGGTCTATGGATTTGTCTGGCTCCAGCAGTGGAGCTCAAGAATATTAAACTCAGTGACTGTGTCATTAATTTTAAAGTCTCTATCTGCCAAAGGAGTATGTTCCACATCTACAACTAGAGGTTGCAGATGATTTATAGTTACAATAATTTTGGAAGCCATTGTTTTGTTAATTTTACTCAATTGATTAATATTTGATTTAATAAATAGACTTTGGCCTCTCAGGAATGTCGTGAAAGACTTTTACAATCTGCAGAAGGGTTTAAGAGGCAATAGGGATTTTTCCTCTAGTCTATAATGGTCTAAAATGGTTCAAATTCTACTCTTCGATGCTCAAAAATAGTCTTAGGACCTCAGAATTATATGAAAAAAGAAGACTAGGGTCTGCAGAAAAGGATTGGAAAGCAAGAGGGCTTTCTTCAGGTATGCAGAGGCTCCTAAATGATTCAACTACTTAATTACTCTCTCTTTAGATTAAGAAACTGGCCTAAACACTGAGGAATACCTGGAGAAAATGAGGATTTTAGTTTGCAGAAGGATTATGAGGCAGCGAAGGTGCTCTGAAGCTCTTCTGGTATTTATAAGGCTTTGGACTGGTTGTGCAATGTCTTGTAGCATCAAATGGTTGAATTTTGTTTGAAAAATGCTTGAAATAAGGTCCACTGAGTGATCTAGTTGCTCAGAAATAGGTCGGTAGTCTTTCTTTGCACAAAAGTGTAACAAAAATATGGTGAAAAAGTTTGTAAAGGGCGGTTATATGAGTTATTAATCAACAGTGATTAAAACATTGAATTTGCGGGTCATATTCAAATGGGCAAGGTGGTTTCCGCAATGGGAAAGAATACATCCCAGTGGTTTTCACATTGGCCAAAGGTGGTAGGCGGTAAAGTTTCTGAGGATGCGATTGAATACAATAGCATCAGGTAGCCAGGAGCGGGGCTCCAAAAACCACGCATTTCACAAGGTCTCGAAGTAGTTAAATTTTTGGCTATCGGGAGTGTGATAAGAGATATGGGCCATCAGATCTGATCGGTTAAGATCTGACAGTTAGTAAATAGTAGGGATTGATCGGGAATTGATAGGCGTGGGGCCCGAGACTTTAAATTCAATGCGAGTTTATGCATAAAAGCTATGGTTTAATATACATGGTCGGGGTTTAATACATAGCCAATGGGGTTAGGGAAAGTTGGACCTGTGTATAGGCGGGCTAATACAATAACATTATATGTTTAATTAACATAAGGGTCGGGACTTTATAATAATAAATTAATATATACAGGATAAAGGTATAATAGGAGTTAATAAAATAAAGTTAAATGTTAATAATATACAATGAAATGTTACTAAGTGTGGGAATTTCACTAAGTTTTAATGTGCAAACTTATATCAGGGATGGATATTTTCACAGTGGGGCTCGACATAAAATTTAATCATTTATACTTAGGATAAAGGTTTTTTAGGGGTTTTTGGTGTATTTTTGAAAGAAAATGGAAGTTAATTAAGGGTTTTACTTTTCCAAAGGAACATATTCATTTTAACTTAGGAAAAGGGATTTTTTGTAAGGGAAAAAGAGTGACATAATGGGGAAAAAGTAAAATGAAGGGGAATGGGTATTTTTACAAGGATAATGAATTTAGAGGGAAACTAGTCAGTATGAATTGATCAATTTCTGCTATCCATGCTTTGTGAAAACTGCTTCTGCCTACCCATCAGCTGCCCCAACAATTTTTCTTCATTTCTTTGGGTGCATTTAAGCTTACAAACCCTTATTCAGTTTTCTTTTAACAACAAACTATCTAATTCTAACCTTATTACTTCCAAGGGCTTAGATTAAACTGTTGAGCTCCTTATTATTCTCTACCTAACTACTGATTTGCCAAAATTAAATTGTTTGGCTAGATCTTTATTCTCTATCTATCAGCATGAAATTTAAAGCATGAAAGGTCAAGATTAAGAAGTTTGACCTTCATGGATTTGTGTCATTTTTGACAAGCTGCACACAATCTTATTTTGAAAAATAAAGTAAAAAGTAATGGCATTTGAATTTGCATCACTTTCATGATCTATTTTTATCGCTTTTTTGTTTGGGGTTCTTTTTTTATATTCTTTTTGATCTTTTTTCTTTCAGTCCTTTGATTTTTCTTTTGTGGCTTTTACCCTCTTTACATTTTTTAATTTTTTCAATATGGGAAAATTTTTTGCAAAAATAAAAGTATGTACATATTACAAGACTAATCATAGTCAATTCAAAATTATGAATCCTATTATTATAGGACCCTAAAAGAGGCTCCACATGGGGATAGAATTTCCTGGTGAAATTTCAAGAACTTCAATATTTTTAGCCTTGAATTTTGACTGTGATGGCCTTGAAACTGTTTTCTGAGCTCTGCATTATTCATACTTACAATATTTTGTCTTTCAAAGCTTAGGGTCTTCTCTCCAGGCTTCAACTTTGCAAGAAAATCATCCAATCCAATCTAAACTCTGTAATGTTATATACAATGAGAAAAGTAAACAAAGTGAACTATTGTTATTATGGGGAATAGTAATGCTTCAACATTCTACCATTGATAGGTCCACCTAGAAGATCTGATCCATCCAACTCCTTCAAAAAGAATGTATTGTTACCTCTGTAACCATAAATGACATAGGGATTTTTCCATAGGAAATCAAATTTACCATGTTTACTTTTCTCTTCTCTCCTAGAATCCCACTTAGAACTTTATCACCAATGTAAAAATAATCTTCCTTAGTCTTTTTTTCAAATATCTTTTTAATATTATCTTGGAAAACCTACGACTTAACATAGATTTCTTCCCTGGTTTGCTGCAAGTGTGGTTTGATTTATCCTTCTCTGGATATCATTGGTTTCTACCTACAGTTCTTGGATTGTCTTCATCACTGGCACTCCTAAAGATGATGGAAAAATAACATCCATCCCATATACAAGCTGATAATGGGATGTACCAATAGACTTCTTTGTGATGAGTCTGTCTACGCATAAGGCATTAACTAACCTTTTGTTCCAGGAATTTTTATTGTCTTCTAGTAGTTTCTTGATGATATTAACAAGGATTTTATTGGCGGATTCAGCAAGACCATTACCTTGAGGGTAATAGGCAGTGGAATGGCTAAGGCTAATGTGGTATTTATTACCGAAGTCAATCATTATTTTAGACTTGAAAGCAGCTGCATTATCAGTAATGAGGTTTTGGGGGCATCCAAATCTAGGCAGTATATTGTTTTCAACACTGTTACCGATGAAATAGGTAACCACACTGTTACCTACTCTTTTTTTGTAGCATAAAAAGCACCCGATTTTGAAAAGTGGTGATGCAGAATCACCCCTTTTTTTGTGCACATTTTTGACACTCTAATATTTTTATTTATGATGTATGAATATTTGTTTTAAAATGTTAGTGATTTTCATGCTAATTTTGAAACGTATTGATGCAGCATCAACCTTTTTTTTAGAGTGGTGATTTTCATGTTGGTAATAAAACACAAAACTTAGATATATATATATATATAAACAATAAAAATGTAAAAAAAAAACAAAATTAACTCGTAAAAACAAAAAATTTAAACAAATATAAATTAAAAAAAAAAAAACAAAAATATTCGAAAATTATATCAAAAGAAATGACAAAATTTGAAAAAAAAAAACATAGAATTTAAAGAAAAAAACAAAAATTAACCAAAAAAAAAAAAACATCAAAAACATTTTTTTCTAAGTTATTAAAAAAAAAACCATATAATTAAAAAAAAAAAATTAAATAGAAAATTTAAAAATAATTAAAATTAGAAAACTAAAATTTAGAAACAATTTATAAATTTTAAAAATGAAAAACTAAATAAACTAAAAAATTAAAAAAATTAAATTAAATTAAATTAAAATTTAATAAATTTAATAAATAAATTTTAAATTTTAAAAAATAATTAATCTAAAATATTAAATTTAAAAACAAAAAAAAAAATCAAACAAAAAAATTAAAACAAATTAAATTTAAAATAAAAAAATTGAATTAAAAAAATAATAATTTTTAATTTTTTTTAAATTAATATATATATATATATATATATATATATATATATTAAAAAATTAAAAAGAAAAAAAAAAAAATCAAATTAAAAAAAATAATATATATATATATATATATATATATATATATATATATATATATATATATATATATATATATAATTAAAAAAAAAAATTTAAAAATAATAATAATATATATGTGTGTGTGTGTGTTATGAATTAAAAAAATAAAAATAATAATAATAATAATAATAATAATAATAATATCAAAAATTAAAAAAATAAAATAAAATAAAATAAAAAATAATAAAAATAAAAATAAAATAAAAATAAAAACTTGATCGTGGTGGAGCTGCCAATCGACCTCCCGCCCAAGTGGCAGCAGAGGCTGCCCGCCCAGCGACCTGCCTCCACTACCACCTGGGCGGGAGGCCGATTCCTAGAATCCCCCTCCGTCGCCACCTGGGCGGGAAGCCGATCGGCGGCGCCACCACGATCATTTTTTTTTAATTATTATTATTATTTAATTAATTCAAAAAATTTAAAATTATTTTTTTAATTTATTTTTTATATTTGAAATTTAATTTCTTTTATTTTATTTTTTTTTATTTTAGTTTTTTTTTTTTAATTTTATTTTAATTTTATTTTATTCAATTTTTTTTTTCTAAATTTTGTTAATAATTTTTATTAAATTTTGTATTTTTTTTTATTTAATTGATTTTTTTTTCATTTTTTTTTATTATTAAATTTTATGTTTATTTTTTTCATTTAATTTCTTAAAATTTAATAAATTTTGTATTTTTTTTATTTTATTTGAATTTAATATTTTATTTATTTATTTATTTATTTTTATTTTTTTAATTACATAAAATTTTTAGTTATTTTTTATTTCAATTAAAATTGTGTATTTAAAATCAGACTTTTTTTTAATTAAACTCAATATTTTCAAATTAATTTGTTTTTCATTTTATTTAATTTATTTTTTTCAATTTTTCATTTTTAATTGATTTTTAAAGTTTTTAACTTTTTATTTTAATAATGTTTTTTTTCCTTTTTTCTTTATATTTAAAATTATTTTTTATTTCAAAATTTATTTGTTTATTCATTTATTTATTAAAATTTAATATTTTTTTTAATTTAATTTGTTATTTTAATATTAACATTTTTTTTTATTTAATAAAATCTAATATATATATTTTTAATTTAAGTTCATATATATATATATATATATATATATATATATATATATATATATATATATATATATATATATATATATATATATATATATTAAATTTAATTTATTTTTTAAAATTTATTTGTTTTTTTAATATATATTTTTATTGTATTTTATTTTTCATTTTTTTACTTTTAATTTAAATATTTTTTTTTTTTAAGTTTTAAATTTATTAAAATTTAATATATTTCTTTAAATTTTTTTTTTTTTTTTTAAATAAACATTTTCTTTTTCTTTTTTAAATTTAATTTCTGTATTTTATTTTTTATAATTTCTTTCTTTTTTTAACTTGTTTTTTTTTTTTTAATTTAATATTTTTATTTTGTTTTTATTTTTTATTTTTATTTTTTTATTTCTATATATTTTGAAATTTTAATCTTTAAATTTTTTTTTTTATTTTTTTATTTTTTTTCCTTAAATTTTAGGTTTTTTTTAATGTTTGAAATAAAATTTGTATTTTGTTTTTTTTTTTTTTTTTTTAATTCTTATATATTTTTAAATTTTAAGCTTTAAAATGTTTTTATTTTTAAAATTTATTTTTTTCTTAAATTTTAGGTTTTTTTTAATGTTTGAATTTTAAAAATCAAAAAATGTTATTTCTATTTTTAAAAATGTCAAAAATATGACACAAATTTTTTTTTTTTGTTATTCAAACATCAACTGGTTTTGTTTTGAGGGTGTTTTTTCAAAATCCTTTTTTCAAGAAACAATTTTGTTTTTAGCATAATTTTTTTAAAATGTTGAAATTTGACCTTCAAAAAAAACCAAGTGCGTTCTGGAATACACTTTTTTTTGTTTTTGGGGTGTTTTTTTCGTGTTTTTTGAGACTTTTTGGGCTAGAGTTCCTGTTTTGAGGTCAGGTTACCTATTTCATCGGTAACAATGTTTTTCTAGGAATGAGATTATGATAGAATCAGTGGCTTGCCTAGAAGGAATGACTTCTATCCACTTGGTGAAATAGTTTGTGGTTGTCAAAATCCATTTGTGTTGGGCTGAGGATGGTGGGTGAATTTCACCAATGAAGTCTAGACCCCATTACTAAAAAGGCATTTCTGTGGAGATGGGCTTAAGGGGTAAAGGTAGTCGCTTTTTCTTCCCTTCAAATATCTGGAATTTGTGACAAGAGGTCACATACTTTTTCACATCTGCAAAAAGTGTGGGCTAGTAAAAACTAGCCCTCGAGATTTTATCTGCAGTTGACTTCCAGTAAATATGTCCTCCACAGTCACCTACATGAAACTCTTCCATAACTTTATCAGCTTCATCTTTAAGCAAACAATTCAATAGAATGCCACCATGGTCTTTCCAAAACAGAGCATTATCTATGACACAAAATTCGATTGCCTTTAACTTTAAAAATCTAGCTTTAGTTCTTGATAATCCAGTAAGAGCTTGTAAGTTTAGTAGTAGAAATATGATATTTGCATACCATGGTGAATCTGAAAAGGCTTCACTGATCTGTGGTGTCGCCATCTCTTCCCAATCATATAATTGGGCAATAAAATTTATATCTAAGGCGTGATAGTTTGATTCAGCCATGAGTTTGGCTAAAACTTGGACTTTAATTAGTTTTGTGGGCTTAATTTCTATGTCATATTCCAAAATGGTGGCAATCCATTTGCCTCTCTTACCATCAAGCCCATTCTAAGTCAGAACGTCCTTCACTACTGAATTTGGAACATAAGCAATGATGTGTGAATACAATATGTACACTCTAAAGTCTTTGATAGCCTTCACTAAAGCTAGTGCCTGCTTTTCCATTATGTTATACTTCAGTGTGGCATCTCTAAGTGATTTTCTAAAAAAATAAATGGGTTGTTCATAGCCCTAATCATTTTTCTGCAATAATATTGCAGCAATAGTATGTTCTGAAGAAAAATAATAAAATAATAAAATCTTTTTTGAAATCCTGACTTAATAGGACTAGTGTTCTTGTAATGGCTTGTTTGGTTGATTCAAAGGATTTTTTGGCCTCTACTTTCCATTTAAGTGTTGAGTCTTTCTTCAACATGTTATTTAGTTCTCTAATTATTTCTGCTAAGTTTGAAATGAATCTTCTGAGAAAATTGATTTTACCTAAGAAAGCCTGCAATTCCTTAATATTCCTAGGATGGATTATGTTCAAAATGGCCTCTATTCTAGATGGGTTTATCCTAATTCCCCCTTTTGATATTATATTCCCTAATATTTTACCTTATTCAAGTCCAAAGAGAGTCTTTTTGGGATTCAAAGAAATACCAAATCTCCTGCATTTGATAAGCACTTGTCTCAGATGATTTAGATGTTCATTGTCAGTTTTTGAAAATACAGTTATGTCATCCAAATAAATTACAATAAAATCATGAATTTATTTAGAAAAAGCTATATCCATAGCTCTCTGAAAGGTGGCTCGTTAATTCATTAATCCAAAAGGCATTTTCAAATACATGAAAGTACCCCAAGGAGTAGTAAATTTTGTCTTTGGTTGGTCTTCTTTTTGAACTAAGATCGGGTTATACCCATAGAATCCATCAAGCAATGAAATCATGGATGAACCAACCACCCTCTGTAAAATATGGCCCACATTGGGGAGAGGGTAATTGTCTTTTAGGGATACCTTATTTAAGTTCTGGAAATCAACACAAACTCTGATTTCCCCTGTTTTCTTCCTAGTGAGAACTAAGTTTGAAACCCAATCAGAATATCTGATAGGTGCAATGATCTAAGCTTCATACATTCTCTTTCCCTCTTTTTCAATCAAAGGCATTAAAACTGGATTTATTCTTCTGAGCTTCTGATTGAAAGGTTTTTTATCTTCTTTGATAGGTATTTTGTGTTGTATTATGCTAGTGTCATAAGATATTAAATCTTCATAACTCCATGCAAATACATCCTGAAATTCCTTAAACAGAGCTATGTATTTTAGTTTTTCTTCTTGAGGTAAGGCTTTTGAAAGTTTGATGAGCTTAGGCCTTTGTTTTGTTCCTATATTGCATTCTTCTATGTTTGATCTTAATGGTTCCATCTTTGGTTTTCTTGCAACATCATTTGAATCAAAAATATATTCTA
Organism: Pinus albicaulis; assembly: GCA_034641835.2. Taxonomy (NCBI): domain Eukaryota; kingdom Viridiplantae; phylum Streptophyta; class Pinopsida; order Pinales; family Pinaceae; genus Pinus; species Pinus albicaulis. The sequence goes on from CM076579.1 coordinate 188,774,646, forward strand.
ATGGGGCTAATCCCTTAGGTAAAAAGTTATTCTTAAGGTTTAAAATGTCAGAATCATCATCTGCTAATTCTTCAATTTCTACCTTTTCTATTTTATCTATTTCTACTTGAGTAAATTTAGTAGGTTCAGTAAAATTTACATCTATCTCATTATCTATTTTATCATCTACTGTACAATCTATATCTATGTTACAATTCTGGACTTTTCCTTCAGCATTCATAAAGTGATAGATTTAAGTATCCTGTGTGAGTTGTCTGTTATAATAGGCCTGTGCCTTACCTCTTCTGTATATTGATGATTTGGTTGAAAAGGCAGATTGCAGGTACTAGCAAAAGTTGCTAAACTGTGTGCTTGTATGTTCTGTTTTCTAGGAATTACAGCAAACTCACATTCAAGCAATTCTTTGATCAGAACTAAAAAAATTTCTCTGTATTGGCTTAATCTAAGAATATGTACAAAATATTCTCCTGTAATTTTTTTTACAATTAAGTCAGAGTCTCCCATGGTAGAAACTCTTTTTCCTCCTAAATTTCTAACAATCTGTAGTCCTAAGATTAAAGCTTCATACTCTGCCATGTTGTTTGCACATTTGAAGTTTAATCTAAAGGCATGACCTTTTGAATTATTGTTTTCCATGTTATGAATCCAAACTCCTGCTCCTACTCCTAATTTGTTCACCGATCCATCAAAATCTAGGTGCCATATTGATTCATGAAATATGTTTTCACTATTTGGGTATTTCTTTTTATGTTTTAATTATGTGTTGTTCTCTATGATAGTTTCGAGGTCTTTCTACACTACTGACCATGTACTTCATTAGAGTCTCTCTATAAAATTTCTTGGGTTGACCAAATACTGAAATAGTGGCATAAGACATATCCCTTAAGTTTTTCTCCCCGTGAGCGAGATAACAAAATTCCATACCTAGGAGGTATATCAACTACTACAATATCCATGACTATACTTTTTCCAGGGTATTGGACTAGAGTGACACATAAATATTTGATTAAACCTAGACATTTCACTTTACTGGAATCAAATAAGAAAATATCTTTATAAGGTATCATGATGTCTAAATTCAAAGTTTCCATAATGGCTTTTGGCATTAAATTATGTGAAGCTCCTGAGTCTAGAATAGCATTATGTAAAATTTGATCATGAACAATCAAGCTAATGTAGAAAGGAGGAATTCCTCCTTGGTGTTTTCCATTTACCTTAGGACCAAATATTAGTTATGTTTGGTCATCAATCAAATTAACAGAGTCTTATCCTTCATTCATGTTTAATGTGTCAGTGATCTATGATTTGTATAAATCATGCTTAACCAATTCTGTTAAAGGAATTGGTATCTTCAGTTTGGTAATTTCAATTTGGATGTTGAATGGTGCTTGTGCTTTTCCTAAATGAATGACTTCTTATTTACTAACTGCAGTTTGAGTGTGTTTCTCTTCTTTTTCTATACTTGGTTTTTCATATTCTATTTTTGTTTCCACTGTTTTACTATTTTTTATCTTCTTTTCAGGGACAGTTTGAGTTGCAGTGGAAGTTATGGCAATTTTGTAAGTTTCAGCAACTGTTTTGGCAGCAGTTGTTCTAGGATCAACTAATTTTTTATCAGCAGTAGATATTTTAGGGTCACTAATTATTGTTTTAGCAGAATTTGTTGTCTTAGCAGCAACATATATTTGAGTATCAGCTGAAGTTTGAACATCAATATCTGTAATGTCAACAATTTTAGGACTTGGTGAAATTTTAGGACTAGAAATTTTTTGATTAGGATTTGAATTTTTCTGATTTGAACTAGAGTTTTGCTGGGTTTCCCTACGGAGGATTTTCATTACTTTGGTTGTAGGAGCTTCTACTGTTTTCTTTGTTTGAGTTTGAGCAGATTTCTTAGTTGGGGATTCTACATTTTTCTTACTCCTAAGGTTATATTTCTTGTGAACTTCATTAATGGAAAACTCATAACCTTGCTTATAATAAAAAGACTCCCTAGATTCCAATTGTAATTGTTTTAGTTCATATAATTCATGTTCTTCTTGTGTAAGAAAAATGTTATTATCATCATTAATTCCCATTAGATTAATCTGAGTGTCTTCATCATCTTCATTTTGGTGAGAACCTTCAACATAGTTCTCTTGGAAAGGTGGTCTTATTGTTTGATCAGGTGTTGATTCTCTAGATTTACCAGTGTTGGTGTTTTTTCTAAAGTTGGGATTTCTTATTTGAGGTCCTTGTTGTTGGTTATCCCAATGTGGTTTTCTTTCCATACTTTCTAGTCTATCCATCATTTTCTCCGTGTATTTTTCTAAACTATCTATTTTGCTAACTGATGTAGATGTTTCCTCTTTTATTGTTACCCTTCTTTCATTTCCCATTCTTCCTCTCTTGGCTACCAAATTGGCTTCTACACTAACTGCTATGTTTTGTATTTTTTCTAGTGTTTCTAAGTTCCTTTCCCTTAGTTGGTATGACATATCCATATCAAAACCATCAGGAAATTTAAGTAAAGCTAGATCTAGTGGGGGTTTAATATTTACTGGAATAGCATTGTAGATACTATTGAATCTAGTACAATAGTCTTGAACTGACTCATTCGGTCCTCTTTTTATGTGTTCATATTTAGACAAAATTTGTAAAGGATTCTTATTTTTCTCCCATCTACTGATAAACAATATATGGAAGGCTTCTAAATCAGCAATATGCTTTGCAGGCAAAGCTTTAAACCATTTTTTTACTTCTCCAGCTAAATTTTGGGAAAACAGTCTCATTTGGACATTAGATTCATCAATTTCATGCAGTTAAAAATATTCATTCATTTTGTTAACATACTGTTGTGCAGTGTATTGATTGGTTCCATCAAATTGAGGGATTTTTCTTTGATAATCTTGGGGCATGTTATGTAACTGCCCTGGTGTTGGGAAAAATACTGAGGGGGGGGGTGAATCAGTATTTAGGGCATACTCAAAAATTTTACTTTTCCTTACTTCAAAACCCATACGCTACTTTGCTGAAGCCAACTAGCGTATACACGTGGATCTCCTTCATTAAAATCGCGTATACACAAAGATATTATTATGCAATTAAATATTTACTTAGATCTATGCAACATTCATTCTTCCGATGTTTAGTTAACAGTAAACATGTGCAGTAACAATAGAATAAATCATCACACATAAGAATCACACATGAACACCAGGATTTTAGGTGGAAACCCAAGTCGGGAGAAAACCACCGCTGTCGTTGTCTCAGCCTTCAATATTTTATTATTGAGAAAACATCTTACAACAATGTGCTGGCATAGACTCCTACCAGCACACAGGCACCCACCTGCGCTCGTTTACCAGCCTCTCCTGGAAGGGAGCATCGACCCCCTGTTCTCGTTTACCAGCCTCTCCTGGAAGGGAGCTACGACCCCCTGACTGAAGGCTACAACCCTCGGCACCTCTATGGACCACGTTTCATCAATTTTCACACTGGATCCAACCCACACAATTAAGCTCAAGGAATATTCATCAATTCAACAACTTTCTCTATAGCAGCATAATCAATATTCGAACTACCCAGATCAACATTGACAAATAGCAATACACATCAGAAACAGATATCAGCAAGACAGCAGAACAGATTAGACATCTCACAACTTCAGCAAACCCTAGTTTATCATACACGCTTTCCTGCATATAAACCCGCGTATACCTCTGCACACACTTCAGAAAAACCCTAACTAGACATACGCGCTTTTCCTTCATCAGATCCGCGTATACACGCGCTTTTACCGAAACGAACCAGTGTATACTTCTTCAGACATTTCAGTGCAATTCTTCAGAACATATGCATAGCTCAGATATTACCCTTTACTTCAGAAACATGTTCGCCTCATCTCAGATCAGAACATTCCATAAACAGATATAGAAGATACAAATACATTTCAGATCTAAATTCACTTCTTCATCATTTTCTTCATAGGTGCATCACAGATTCAGATCATCAAACTGTTACCCTTTTCATACATATATACTTCGTAATGAAGTACTCACTCAGACCCAGACTTGTGCCCCTGTTTGCACAATGATTTTCTTCTCCTTATATAGGTTTACCCTTTTTCAATACCATGAGCCAAAACCACATTATTTCCAATGGTATTCCTAGACGGGATCAAATAGATAATCCAGCGCTCAATACAATGGGTCAATACCATGGTAAAGCCCCTTGGTATCATACTTTTTGAGCGCAAAAGGGCATATGCGACTTTTAGCGTTCGTTTCCGTGTGTATACCCAACTTAGCCTCATAAAAGTTGCGTATATGCTAACCTTGAATGTATACGTGGGTTCCCTTCACAAAAGTAAAGTATATACACGGGTTGCCTTCACAAAACTAGCGTATACATTGTGACATATTACATTTATCATTTTTCTGGCACTTACTGAAATTATTTTCTCTGCCACATCTAAACTGATCTGAAGATACATCATTCTTACATCTTTAGCACATAGGTTGCTTATCATAAGCAACTCATCGAGTAGATTTCCATCAAGGAAAAATTCATCAAGTAGGTTGCCATCATCTTCATCAAGTGGGTTGCCATCAAGGACAACACTTCTACATCATATTGCCAACAATCTCCCCCTTTAGACTTGATGGCAACCACGATGGTATTTGATCACCACAACAGATATATATATTAAGCATAATGATATTCTCCCCTTATTCAAACACCATGTCACTCTCCCCCTTTGACATCAAGGGCAAAGGGCAGACCAAAACCAACACAAGGTTTTTCTCCTCATGTAGAAAGAAGAGCGTTGTAGATCTGATGTACACTGAAGTGACCATGCTCCCCCTGAGTTCATGCTGAATCTTCAAACATATTTTACAATGAAGTACATGACTCTATGACCTTCCTATCACCAAGGACTCATACTTAAATCAAAGATCCAACCAAGTGGATTTACTATGAGACTCAAGTACCCAACCAAGAGGGTTTACAAATTTTGACAAGACCTTACATGACTAAATATTACAATTTACATCATAGGTATCAACATGACCTTTTCATCAAATTACAAATATGACTTTTTGTAACAAATATCAAAAAGACCTCAAGAAAGAGATCATATTTTAGAACCATCATAATGCCAACAATGCATTATACTCAACAAGACTAATGCTCCCCCTGAAAATTTGCATCCAAACATCCTTTTCATATGACCAAGGCTCCTCCTTAGCTTGTGCAACCTGAACACCTTCAACAAAAAGGCATCAGCAACAATCCCTGCATGATCTGTCTGTATCTCTGAATCATAAGACTTCCATCTCATCCATGTGTGAAAGCAAAGAATACTCTTCAGCAAATATGCAATCCAGGCTCATCCATAATCTCATCATAAGAAACCATGCATCCTGTCATCATCATTTATAACTGAGAAATAGCCAGATACAGTGTCAATAATACAATCATTAACAGTCAAACTGATGCTCCCCCTGAACCTCTGCTCCTGATCTTCAGCTGTCATATCAATTCTCTTATCATCAATGCATACGCGACTGTGTCTACTGGAACTCGCGTCTATACGCGGATTTAGTTCATAGAACCTGCGTATGGAAAGTCAAATGTGGAAATTTCACATTCCTCCATCTCCCCCTGAACTTGTACTTCCTGTACCTGTCTTCTTCACATCATATGCACTGTCAGAAATAAACATATTCAGAATTACCAAAACAATCATGGAAATCACCATACATCGCTCCCCCTGTGATGATACATTACTAAATCTCATAATGTATCTCACATCACTCCTGCAGCCATTAAGAGAAGTAAGATTTAGAAGCGGATGACTGCAGTAGGGTCAGTATTCCCTACGTTTCTGACCGGTCCTCCTTCTTTTTCCAAATTTTCTTGAACTTTCTAATCGTGTGCTAGAAATTGTCCACTTTCTCAGATCTGTTCATTCTGCATTCTTTTTCTACATGTCCATACTTGTTACAAGCATAACATTTCACGTGGCCAGAGAAATAAGTATAAGAATCATAATGAGCTTTTCTATTCTTCCTTCTATTGTAATCAGCAGCTTTATGTCCATACTTGTTACATGAAAAACAATATCCCTTGAAGAAACCAGAGTACCTTTCTATGTAGGATCTGTTAGTTTGTGGCTGAAACAATCTTCTCCTGCAATTAGCTGCAACATGCCCATAATCATGACAATTAAAGCATTCAACATTATTGAATGATTTCCTTTGAGAATTCATGATTGTAGGTTGACTTTTAGTTTCTTTCAACACTTTAGCATTTCCTTGTGAACTAGATTCTCCTTTGACCGTTTCATGAAAACCCAGACCAAGTTTGATAGAAGGAGACCTTTGACTACTAAGAATATTGTCCAAAATCTTAGTACTATCTTGAAACCTCAAAATTTTAACCTTTTCTTCTAATTTACCTTTGAGAATGTTTACCTCCACCTCCAAGGCTTGGCATTGCTTCTTCACGCTTTCTTCTTTCCTTCTTCCATCTTCTACTTGGTTATTCAGATTTAGAATCTCTTCTTTCAACCCATTTTCTTTCTCTCCAAAAGTTTGTAAGAGTTCTTCATTCTTCTTCTTCGATGCTTCGAGATTTACTTTCAGAGATATGTTTTATGCTTCAAGTCCTGCATTCTTCTTATTTGATTTATCCAGGTCTTCTTTGAGGGAAATGATTTCTACTTCAAGACCTTCCTTTTCAAATGATTGTAGAGGTTCCTCATTCTTCTTATTTTATGCTTCAAGATCAGCTTATAGAGAGATGATTCCAGCTTCAAGACCTTCATTCTTCCTTTTTGATATTTCGAGATCTGCATTTAGATCATTGATTTCTGCTTCTAGTCTTTTCATTCGATTGGATGCATAAGCATGAAACCTTTGATACTTGTCTATAGATTCACTCTCCTTAGATGATTTTTGCTGATCTTCAAATTTAATCTTGACAACTTCTTCTAGATCCATACTGTTACTTTCACTATCTTTACCTTTGCATGCACAAGAGAGTAAAATACAAGAACAGTGATCAATACCTGTTTCATCTTCTTCAATTTCTGCTATACATGATTTCTGAGGTATCTCCTTTCCTTGAGTAACCTTCTTCTTTTGCTTCTTTTCCATGAGCACTTATAGAGCTTGGTCAGAGTCTTCTTCATCTTCACTGGACACTTCATCATCATCTTCATTTGAATAATAACTCTTCCTCTTTTCAAATTGTTTCCCTTTACCATGTTTTTCTCTATAGGGACATTTAGCAGCATAGTGACCAACTCTTCCACAATCAAAACATTTGAAGGGAAGCTTACCTTTGAATCTTCCAGTACCTAGTTGGAGTTTTCTCACAAAATTCGCTTCTTCTTCTTCGGATATATAGCTGGATTCTTTGACAACTTCCTTTTCTTTTCTTTTTGCAGATGCCTTAAACACATCTTCTTTGATTTGAAAAGGACCTCCTTGTCTCATTTCAAAAGCAGTCAAAATACCATGTAATTGAACAATAGTAAGAGTTTGCAGATCTTGCCTTTCTTCAATAGCTGAAACTTTAGAGTCAAATTTTGAAGTCAAGGATCTTAAGACTTTTTCCACTAGAGTAGTATCGGTTATGGTTTCACCCAAATTTCTCATTCGATTTACAATATCATCTAGACGAAGAAAGAAACTGGCAATACTTTCATCACTATGCATCCTTAAATTTTCATATTCAATTCTGAGAGTTTGAAGTTTTGCACTTTTTACCTTTGTATCTCCTTCATAGCTCAGAATGATTTTGTCCCATATTTCCTTTGCTGAATTTAGCTGCATCACTTTAGCAAATTCTGGTTCAGACATGCTTCCTAATAAGACATTCACTACTTTAGCATTGATTTCATACTTCTTCCTTTCAACCGCATCAGTAGGAATACTTGCCGGATATTGATAGCCTTCTTCCACGATTGCCCATACTTCTGCACCAAGACTTTGCAGATATGCTTTTGTTCGTACCTTCCAGAATATCAGATTGCTTCCATTGAATAGAGGTGGCTTTATAGACATTACTCCTTCATGACTTCCCATTGCGACGAATCTCCTTCAAGCGATAAATCTTTTGCAGAAGGACCTGCTCGGATACCAATTGTTGGGAAAAATACTGAGAGGGGGGGTGAATCAGTATTTAGGGCATACTCAAATCTTTTTTCTTTTCTTTACTTCAAAACCCATACGCTACTTTGCTGAAGCCAACTAGCCTATACACGTGGATCTCCTTCATTAAACTCGCGTATACACAGAGATATTATTATGCAATTAAATCTTTACTTAGATCTACACAACATTCATTCTTCTGATGTTTAGTTAACAGTAAACATGTGCAGTAACAACAGGATAAATCATCACACATAAGCATCACACATGAACACCAGGATTTTAGGTGGAAACCCAAGTCGGGAGAAAACCACCGCTGCCGTTGTCTCAACCTTCAATATTTTATTATAGAGAAAACATCTTACAACAATGTGCTGGGGCAGACTCATACCAGCACGCAGGCACCCACCTGCGCTCATTTACGAGTCTCTCCTAGAAGGGAGCTACGACCCCCTGCTCTCGTTTACCAGCCTCACCTGAAAGGGAGCTACAACCCCCTCACTGAAGGCTACAACCCTCAGCTCCACTGCAGACCATGTTTCATCAATTTTCACACTGGGTCCAACCCACACGATTAAGCTTAAGGAACATTCATCAATTCAACAACTTGCCCTATAGCAGCATAATCAATATTCAAACTACCCGTATCAACATCGATGTATATGCGCACACATCGAAATCGCATATCAGCAAGCATATAAATCGTATCGATTATCTCACAACCTCATAAACCCTAGTTTATCATACGTGCTTTCTCAAAGTAGCGAAACCTGCGTATACCTCTGCACACACTTCAGAAAAACCCTAACTGGACATACGCGCTTCCCTTCATCAGATCCGCGTATACACGCGCTTTTACCGTAACGAACAAGCGTATACTTCTTCAGACATTTCAGCGCAATTTCTTCAGAACAGATGCATAGCTCAGATATTACCCTTTACTACAGAAACATGTTCGCCTCATCTCAGATTAGAACATTCCATAAACGGATCTAGAAGATACAAATAAATTTCAGATATAGATTCACTTCTTCATCATTTTCTTCATAGGTGCATCACAGATTCAGATCATCAAATTATTACCTTTTCCATACAGATATACTTCATAATGAAGTACTCATTCAAACCCATGCTCATGCCCCCTCCTTGCACAATGATTTTCTTCTCCTTATATAGGTTTACCCTTTTTCAATAACATGAGCCAAAACCACATTATTTCCAATGGTATTCCTAGACGGGATCAAATAGATAATCCAGCGCTCAATACAATGGGTCAATACCATGGTAAGTCCCCTTGGTATCATACTTTTAGAGCGCAAAAGGGCATACGCGACTTTTAGCGTTCGTTTCCACGTGTATACGCAACTTCGCCTCATAAAAACTGTGTATATGCTAACCCTGAATGTATACGCGGGTTCCCTTCACGAAAGTAGAGTATATACGCGGGTTGCCTTCACAAAAGTAGCATATACATTGTGACATATTATATTTATCATTTTTCTGGCACTTACTGGAATTATTTTCTCTGCCACATCTGAACTGATCTGAAGATACATCATTCTTACATCTTTAGCACATAGGTTGCTTATCATAGGCAACTCATCGAGTAGATTTCAATCAAGGACAAATTCATCAAGTAGGTTGCCATAATCTTCATCAAGTGGGTTGCCATCAAGGACAACACTTCTGCATCATATTGCCAACACCTGGTAGGACCAAAGGAACATATCTGGTAGCCATAGCTAAGATTCAGGCTGGACTAGGAGGTAAATGTGTAGTGCTTGGTGATGAGGTTGAGGTACTTGCAGATGATGTTGGTACACTAGAAGATGTACTTGGAAATGTGGTTGAAGGGCTTTAAAAAGCAGCAGTAGTGCTAGAGGATGAACTTGTAGTATTTGGGGATGGAAATAAAACTCTAGGTTGTAGAGGAAGCTTATGAATGAAGGATTTTGTGGAATGAGGTGGTACTAAATAAATTTGAATTTATAGACTCTAAATGACCGGTGTCTGATCAACTTAGTGTTCCTAAATTGATGTCATAAATTGTCAACTAGTGCTAGTAAACTATTGAAGTGAACTGCACTATATGTGCCTATGCATTTGTTTCTCACTACGTTCTGTTTAGTGTCTTTCCAATGTTTTTGGTTTTGTGTTTTTATTCTAAGAGGAAAATAACTAAATGTTGGTAAAGAGAAGTTGTTGGTCACACTAAAATAGAGAAAAACCTATTCTAAACTATGTATGGCACTTGAGAACAGAAAATGCAAAACTTTAACAAGAAAAATAACTCATAGAAAGAACTAAATAAATCATAAAATGAACTCAATAACTCACAACATTAACTCAGTCCAATTCATTCATTAGAAATATGCTGGAATAACTTGAGAAAAGAATAAGTTTAATGCAATGAGGTTCTTCTAAATAAACAACAACCTACAATATCACAGAGAAAATCTCATCCATGGCTAGAAATTTGTTGGGACACATTTGGAAAAGATGGTCTGTAAAACAGTGAGGAAATCTATGCTAAATTAACTTATGACACTAAAATTAATACATTCTGCAACTCAAAATGTCACTACCAAGCCTCATTCGAAAGTTAGAAATCTTTTGGAATAGTTTTGGAAAAAGGCTATTTGTAAAATTATAAGAGATTGCAGAACAGTCAAGGCCTTGAACTGATATCACTAATTCCTGTCCATATGATGTGTTGGAAGAGAATAATAAAAAGAGTAGCTTGTAAATAATGAATGCCTTGAAGTCTAATAGAACAGAACTAGCATACAACTAACTAATGAAACTTGAAATACATTAAACAGAACTGAACAAGAATGCAATCAATCAAACTTGAAATATAGTGAACAGAATTGAACTAGAGTGCCATTAACCTCTGGAGTATTACAACTGAACTAAAATGAAACTAATATCTAAAATCCTACAGCTATATCTCATTCAGTGTTAGTGATATTTTGGAACAATTCGTAAGAACAAGACTAGCTGTAACATTTGATGTGAATGAGCATAAAAACATAAAGTTCAGGAAAATGCAACTAAGCTCTAGAATACTATAGCTATGTCTCATTCAGTGTTAGTGATATTTTGGAATAATTCATAAGAACAAGACTATGTTGGCATGTGTTGTCCTTGATGGCAATACACCTGATGAAGTTATTCTTGACTTGATGGACTTGGTAAATGATGTAAATCTGATGTGATATGATGTTTGTTGACAATATTATGTAGAGAGTTGTTCTTGAATGGAAACCCACCTGATGAAGATGATGGCAACTTACTTGATGAAGTTGTGCTTGATAGAATATGTCTTGATGAACCTGTTTAAAGATGAAAATCTGATGTATCTACAGAGAGTACAGAAGGTAATGAAGAAAGGATTTCAATATGTGCTAGATCTATGATGAAAAGAGTATGTCTCAAGGCATACGCGGATTTGCCTAGGATAAGTCGCGTGTGCACGCGGTAAAGTACGTGCCAATTCACGTATGGGCAAAAGCGCTCATAAAGTGCAAAACCAGGGGTAACCACCATGGTATTGACCCATTGTATTGGGTAATGATTCGTCTAAATGACCCCGTCCAGGAATACCATCAGAAGTAATGTAGTTTTGGGCTCATGGTATTGTTTTGGCTCATGGTATTGAAAAAGGGTAAACCTATATAAAGAGAAGAAATTCATTGTGCAAATCATGAGTGGTGGTGCAAGATGTCTGAGCTTGAATGAATACTTCTCTCTGAAGTATATCTGAATGGAAATGGTTACAGTTTAATGATAGATCTCAATGTATGATGCACCAATGATGACGAAGGGGGTCTAGATCTGAAATGTACTTGTATTTGCTAGATCTATTTATGGAATGATTAGATCTGTGAGGAGGCGAACATCTGTCTGAGGTAAAGGGTAAAATCTGAAGTGATGTATCTGTGGTGAAGAATTGCAATGACATAAAAGTCTGAAGAACCATACGCTAGTTCGCCGAAGAGGAAGCGTACTCCTTGACAGCTGAAAAGAAGCCAGCATTATCTTATGATAAGAGTGGATGTCTATCAATATCTACAAAAGTATCACAGTGGTTTATGTAAGGCAGACGCGTATATCTGTGACATGAAAGAGAAAGAAGCGGCATTATCACAATGGGGTTTGTTGAAGTCTGTGGTAAGAAATGTCTGATCTGTTCTGCTGGTTTACTGATATCTGTCAGTGAGTTATATGTATCTGTTTCATGGTTGAATGTGCTTAAATGCATGGAGTGGGTCTAGTGTGAAAATTGATGAAACGTGGTCCATAGAGGTGCTGAGGGTTGTAGCTCCCTTCCAGGTGAGGCTGGTAAACGAGAGCAGGGGGTCGTAGCTCCCTTCCAGGAGAGGCTGGTAAATGAGTCAGGGGGTTGGAGCTCCCTTCCAGGAGAGGCTGGTAAATGAGCGCAGGTGGGTGCCTGCGTGCTGGTAGAGTCTGCACCAACACATATGTTGTAAGATGTTTTCTCTATAATAAAATATTGAAGGCTGAGCAACTGCAGCGGTGGTTTTCTCCCGACTTGGGTTTCCACCTAAAATCCTGGTGTTCATGTGTGATGCTTATGTGTGATGGTTTATTCTATTCTTACTACACATGTTTACTGTTTATAGAACATCTAATGAATAAATGATGGAATGATATAAGTGAAGAACTAATGGCATAATTATATCTCTGCTAATACGCGAGTTTCATGAAGGATATCCGCGTATATACGCGAGTTTACTAAAGGAAAGTAGTGTATGGGTTTTAGAGAGTGAAAAAAGTAAAAAGTTTTGAATATGCAGTAAATACTGATTCACCCCCCCCTCTCAGTATTTTTCCCAACAATTGGTATCAGAGCAGGTCCTTCTGCAGAAGCTTGATCGCTTGAAGGAGATCCGTCGCAATGGGAAGTCAAGAAGGAATAATGTCTATAAAGCCACCTATATTCAATGGAAGCAATCTGATATTCTGGAAGGTACGTACAAAAGCATATCTACAAAGTCTTGGTGCAGATGTATGGGCAATCGTGGAAGAAGGTTATCAATACCCGGCAAGTATTCCTACTGATGCAGCAGAAAGGAAGAAGTATGAAATCAATGCCAAAGCAGTAAATGTCTTATTAGGAAGCATATCTGAACCATAATTTGCTAAAGTGATGCAACTACATTCAGCAAAAGAAATATGGGACAAAATCATTCTAAGCTATGAAGGAGACACAAAGGTAAAAAGTGCAAAACTCCAAACTCTTAGAATTGAATATGAAAATTTGAAGATGCATAGTGATGAGAGTATTGCCCATTTCTTCTTACGTCTGGATGATATTGTAAATCGAATGAGTAATTTGGGAGAAACCATAACTGATACTACTTTGGTGGAAAAAGTCTTAAGATCCTTGACTTCAAAATTTGACTCTAAAGTTTCAGCTATTGAAGAAAGGCAAGATCTGCAAACTCTTACTATTGTTCAATTACATGGTATTCTGACTGCTTTTGAAATGAGACAAGGAGGACCTTCTCAAATCAGAGAAGCTGCTTTTAAGGTATCTGCAAGAGGAAAAGAAAAGGAAGTTGTCAAAGAATCCAGCTATATATCCGATGAAGAAGAAGCGAATTTCGTGAGAAAACTCCAACTAGGAACTGGAAGATTCAAAGGTAAGCTTCCCTTCAAATGTTTTGAGTGTGGAAAAGTTGGTCACTATGCTGCTAAATGTCCTGATAGATAAAAACATGGTAAAGGGAAACAATTTGAAAAGAGGAAGAGTTATTATGCAAATGAAGATGATGATGAAGTGTCTAGTGAAGATGAAGAAGATTCTGACCATGATATTAAACTGCTTATGGCAAAAGAATCTAGAGAAGAAAAGGATACTTTTGTGGATGCTCTGGAAGACAATGATTTTCTTGAAAAAAACAATCAACTCAAAGTAAGCCTAGAAGAAAAGAACATAATCATAGAGACTATTGAAAATCAGCTTGAAGCAATGAAAAAACGCATTGAGGAATTGGAGTGTGAAGTAGTAAGTCTAAGGAAAGATAATGAGAAAGAAAAAACTCTCAATCTTAGATTTGCTAAAATTTCAGAAACCTTAGATGAAATTATCAATGCTCAACGTTCTCCTCTCATAAAAACAGGTCTTGGATGTATTGGAGAATCCTCTCAGGCTTCAGCACCAAACTATCTAAAGGCAGTAACTACTGGTTTACATTATTCTGCCTCTCAACAAGGAAGCAAGGATTCTTTATAGGTAAAGCAGGATCATCGCACTTCAAGGAACACTGACAGGAATAACTTTCAAAGGAGCTCCAACCAGCAGGTAAATCCAAATAGAAGATTTCGTGATTACAAAAATGTCTATTTCAATGGACAATGTTTTACATGTCACAATTTTGGCCACAAAGCTGCTCAATGTGTTGCTTACAAAACCATCATGACAAGAGAAGCAAGAAAGAAAAGGTTGGATACTGAACCAAAGAAGAATACCTATAACAACTTTGCTCCTCTTCAAAATGAAGTTGAATGTACTTATTGCAATAACTTTGGTCATGAAGAATCTGAATGCAGAAGCAAAGTCAAGCCAAAACAACACTTTCCCTCAAGTTCCAAAGTATGGAAAAAGAAGGAATTACAGGTTGAAAATTGTGGGATAGCATTATTTGCATAAGGTGAAGAAAATCAATGGTACATTGATAGTGGATGCTCAAGCCACATGACAGGTGACAAAAGCAAACTCCTTACATATAATGCTCTAGAAAAGGAAAAGAAAGTAACTTTTGGAAATGATTCTCCTGCTGTAATTAAAGGAAAAGGGTCCGTGTTTCTAAAAGAAAAGGTGAAGGCTAAGGATGTCATGTATGTGGATGGATTAAGGCATAATCTGTTGAGTGTAAGTCAAATGTGTGATCAAGGAACTGAATTTTTCTTTAGTTCAAAAGAATGTGTGGTTCGTGATCTTGATACAGGTAAAATTATTATAAAAGGGAAAAGAAATCCAAGCAACCTGTATGTACTAAACTGCAAAGATCAATGTTACTTGAGCAAGTCTTCAGAAAATTGGCTATGGCGTAGAAGGCTGGGGCATCTGAGCTTCTCTCAAATCAACAAAGCAAGCAGACTTCAAGTTGTTCGTGATCTTCCGAATATTAATCTACCAGAAAGTATCATATGCAAATCTTGTCAATTCGGTAAGCAGACCAGAGTACGATTCAATGCCAAAGAAGGATCTTCAAGTAAGCCTCTTGAACTCATTCATACTGACATCTGTGGAAGAATACTATATTTTATTTATTGATGACTACTCTAGAATGTGTTAGATCGGGTTCATTAAACACAAAGATGAAGCATTTGAAAAATTTCAGATCTTCACAGCATTGGTAGAAAATGAATTAGATCTAAAAATCAAGTGTCTTAGATCTGATCGAGGAGGAGAATATTCATCAAATGAATTCTTTGAATTTTGTGAACAACATGGTACAAAAGTATTAGTCAAGGGTATGATCACGAACAAAAATGGCGAGAAAGGATAACAGAACAATTGTTCAAATGGCCAGAGCCATGTCAGATGATTCCGGAACCTTGCATGTTCAAGGAAGCAACATATGTCAACAATATTCCTCAACAAGGCTCATGTTCGGGTAAATAGTGACAAAACTCCATATGAACTCTGGTATGGTAATTCTCCCACCGTGAAGCATTTTAGAGTTTTTGGAAGTAAATGCTTTATCAAAAATAATGATGAAAAGCTTGGCAAGTTTGAACCTAGATCAGATGAAGGGATATTTCTTGGTTACTCATCTTCAAGAAAAGCATACACATGTTACAATAAAAGGCTTCAAAAGATTGTTGAATGTATTGATGTTGTTATTGATGAGTCTCCTGCAGGTCCTAAAGAAGAAAAACAAACAACAAAAGCAGATGATGGTGACTTATGGCCTTCTACATCAAATAGAAATGATATAAATAGTGGATCCAATGAAGAACCTAAAAATGATCTATCTGAAAAAGCTGCATCCAGATATGTTCAAAAGAATCATCCTGAATCTCAAATTTTGGGAGACAAGGAATCGGGTGTACGAACGAGGAGAACTATGGTGGGATCTTCTAGTCATCTGGCACTTCTATCCACAATTGAACCACACAATGTCAGTCAAGCTAGCAAAGATGAATTTTGGAAGCAAGCCATGGATGAAGAGCTCGATCAAATTGAAAAGAATGACACTTGGGAATTGGTACCAAGACCACATGATAAAAATGTCATTGGAACTAAGTGGATTTTCAAGAACAAGTTAAATGAGAATGGGGATGTTGTAAGAAACAAAGCTAGACTGGTTTGCAAAGGGTATACTCAACAAGAAGGTATAGACTTTGAGGAAACTTTTGCTCCTGTAGCTAGACTTGAAGCCATAAGAATGTTTCTTTCTTTTTCAAGTTATCATCAAATCAAAGTTTATCAAATGGATGTTAAATCTGCTTTTCTTAATGGTGATCTAGAAGAAGAAGTATATATAGAACAACCGGAAGGATTCATTTTGGGAAATGATGAAAATCTTGTTTGTAGACTTAAAAGGGCTCTATATGGTCTCAAACAAGCTCCAAGGGCATGGTATTATCGTCTTGACAAATATCTTCATCAACAAGGATTTTCAAAGGGGTCTGCTGATAGCAACTTATACACAAAAATTGAAAATGATAAACTATTGATTGTGGTAGTATATGTTGATGATATCATTTTTGGGAGTAACGAAGAATCTATGAGTCAAAAATTTGCTTCTGTCATGCAGCAAGAATTTGAAATGTCCTTACTTGGGGAACTAACATTCTTTCTTGGCTTACAAGTGCATCAAACTGTAGATGGTATATTCCTATCACAAGCAAAATATCTTAAGCAAATTCTGAAGAAATATGGCATGGAAGAATGCAAACCTGTAAGTACACCAATGATAACTGGATGCAATCTCAGTTCTCATGATGATTCTCCCACGGTGAATCAACCAGAATACAGATCAATGATAGGAAATCTACTTTATCTCACTGGGACTAGACCAGACATTATGCATGCTGTTGGGATTGTTGGACGATTCCAAGCTAATCCAAAAGAGTCTCACCTTCAGGCTGTTAAAAGAATATTCAAATATCTACAAGGAACTCAAGACTTTGGTCTATGGTATCCAAAGAATGCTAATCTTACTCTTCATGCTTACACTGATGCAGATTGGGCTGGAAGTGTTGATGATCGGAAAAGCACTAGTGGTGGTGCATTCTATATGGGACCCCGGTTAGTATCTTGGTTCAGCAAGAAGCAAAATTCTATTGCCTTATCTACAGCAGAAGCAGAATATGTGGCTGCCGCATCTTGTTGCACTCAACTCCTTTGGATGATGCAAACCTTACAAGATTTTCAAATCAAATGTACACCTCCTATCCCCATTAAGTGTGACAATACAAGTTCCATCAGTATTTCAAAGAATCCTGTTATGCATTCGAATACCAAGCACATTCCCATCAAGTATCACTTCTTACGTGAACAAGTGCTTGAGAAAAAGGTGAAGTTGAAGTATGTTCCCTCCAAAGAACATGTTGCTGATATCTTTACCAAACCTCTGCCCAGGGAAGTGTTCGAGTATCTAAGACAGAAGCTGGGAGTGCTCTCTGCCAGTCAAAAGAACAAATCTGCATAAATTTAGAAGATGGCATTGGATACGCAGATTTCCTGAAACACAGTCGCGTATATACGTGAGTTCATGCACAGAAAACCGCGTATGTCTGATTGCTGACAATTTTCTATTTGGAATCAGCTCTCTTCAGCACAGCTACAATGCTGTTTGGTATCTCTGATACTGTTTGGTATCTTTGGTGGTGTTCCAGTTCTCATAATTCTATTTCTAATGTTTTGATAAAGATGCCTTGATGATTTGTTGGTGAAAGTGTTCAGGATGCACAAACTAAGGGGGAGCCTTAGTCATATGGAAAGGTTGCTTGGATGCACAGATTCAGGGGGAGCATTAGCTTTGCTGAGTATAATGCATTGTTGGCATTATGATGGTTCTGAAATATGTTCTTTTTTCTTGAAGTCTTCCTGGTGTTGGTCATAAATGGTCATATTTGTAATTTGATGAAAAGGTCTTGTTGAGACCCATGATGTAAAATTGTAATATTTAGTCATGTAAGGACTTGTCAAATTTGTAAACCCACTTGGTTGGGTAGCTGAGTCAAATTTGTAAACCCACTTGGTTGGGTAGCTGAGTTGAAATATGTAAACCCACTTGGTTGGGTACTTGAGTCTCATATGTAAATCCACTTGGTTGAATATTTGATGTAAGTATGAGTCTTTGGTGATAGGAAGTTCATAGAGTCATGTACTTCTTTGAAAAATATGTTTGAAGATTCAGCATGAACTCAGGGGGAGCCTGGTCACTTCAGTATACATCAGATCTGCAGACCGCTTCTTCTACATAAGGAGAACAGGGGGAGAAAGTGTTGGTTTTTGATCCACCCTTTGCCCTTGATGTCAAAGGGGGAGAGTGACATGGTGTCATTGTATTCTTATTGTACCTATCTGTTGTGATAACCAAAACACTATCGTGGTTGCAATCAAGTCCAAAGGGGGAGATTGTTGGCATGTGTTGTCCTTGATGGCAATACACCTGATGAAGTTATTCTTGACTTGATGGACTTGGTAAATGATGTAAATCTGATGTGATATGATGTTTGTTGACAATATGATGTAGAGAGTTGTTCTTGAATGGAAACCCACTTGATGAAGATGATGGCAACTTACTTGATGAAGTTGTGCTTGATAGAATATGTCTTGATGAACCTCGTTTAAAGATGAAAATCGATGTATCTACGTAGAGTACAGAAGGTAATGAAGAAAGGAATTCAATATGTGCTAGATCTATGATGAAAATAGTATGTCTCAAGGCATACGTGGATTTGCCTAGGAGAAGTCGCGTATGCACGCGGTAAAGTACGTGCCAAGTCGCGTATGGGCAAAAGCGCTCATAAAGTGCAAAACCAGGGGTAACCACCATGGTATTGACCCATTGTATTGGGTAATGATTCGTCTAAATGACCTCGTCCAGGAATACCATCGGAAGTAATGTAGTTTTGGGCTCATGGTATTGTTTTGGCTCATGGTATTGAAAAAGGGGCTCATGGTATTGAAAAAGGGTAAACCTATATAAAGAGAATAAATTCATTGTGCAAATCATGAGTGGTGGTGCAATATGTCTGAGCTTGAATGAATACTTCTCTCTGAAGTATATCTGAATGGAAATGGTTATATTTTAATGATAGATCTCAATGTATGATGCACCAATGATGACGAAGGGGGTCTAGATCTGAAATGTACTTGTATTTGCTAGATCTGTTTATGGAATGATTAGATCTGTGAGGAGGCGAACATCTGTCTGAGGTAAAGGGTAAAATATGAAGTGATGTATCTGTGGTGAAGAATTGCAATGACATAAAAGTCTGAAGAGCCATACGCTAGTTCGCCGAAGAGGAAGCGCGTATATACGCGGCTTCACTGAAGAGAAAGCGTGTATGCACAATGAAATTGGATCTGTAATATGTACAGAAGTATACGCTGTTTTATGTGAACGGAAGCGCGTATATACGCGACATCAGAGAAAGGAAAGTGCGTATGCAAACTAGGGTTTGCTGAAGTCTGTGGTAAGAAATGTCTGATCTGTTCTGCTGGTTTACTGATATCTGTCAGTGATTTATATGTATCTGTTTCATGGTTGACTGTGCTTAAATGCATGGAGTGGGTCCAGTGTGAAAATTGATGAAACGTGGTCCATAGAGGTGCTGAGGGTTGTAGCCTTCAGTCAGGGGGTTGTAGCTCCCTTCCAGGTGAGGCTGGTAAACGAGATCGGGGGGTCGTAGCTCCCTTCCAGGAGAGGCTGGTAAACGAGTCGGGGGGTCGTAGCTCCCTTCCAGGAGAGGCTGGTAAACGAGCGCAGGTGGGTGCCTGCGTGCTGGTCAAGTCTGCGCCAGCACATATGTTGTAAGATGTTTTCTCTATAATAATATATTGAAGGCTGAGCAACTGCAGCGGTGGTTTTCTCCCGACTTGGGTTTCCACCTAAAAATCCTGGTGTTCATGTGTGATGCTTTGTGTGATGGTTTATTCTGTTTTTTCTACACATGTTTATTGTTAACTTAACATCAGATGAATGAATAGTGCAAAGAACTAAGTTAATAAATATCTGCATATTTAGATCTCTGCTAATACGCGAGTTGCATGAAGGATATCCGCGTATATACGCGAGTTTACTAAAGGAAAGTAGCGTATGGGTTTTAAGGAATGAAAAAGTGAAAAGTTTTGAATATGCTGTAAATACTGATTAACCCCCCCCCCCCCCCTCTCAGTATTTTTCCCAACAGACTAGCTGTAACATTTGATGTGAATGAGCATAAAAACATAAAGTTTAGAAAACTACTTGAATTAGGAATGAAACAAGGCTAAAGTTACTTATCTAAATAGTATGCACAGAGCTTCTCGGGCAGTAGGGGCCCTCTACCACCGGATTAGCATACAAATATCCTCAAGATTGCCTTAGATCATGCAATGAAGTTGAATGTATTTCATTAAAGGGAAAATTATTCAGAAACAGAGTATTACGGACTTTTGAGATCTAACAACAAAACATCAATCTAGCTAACTGTCTCTCGGTCTCCCGAGTCATTCTTATAAAAGAAATACATAACTACCCTTGAGAGGAAATATGGATAAGTGTCTTTCCCAATTAAAATCAAATTAGAACTCTTGTGGAAGCCTCGTAATCTTGCTGGAGACATCTGTAGAGTCCCTGTCCTAGTAGGAATCTGCTTCTTAGTTTTGATCTCTTCCACGTGCATAACCACCTATAGATTCTTGCTCAGACTTCGTAAGGAGCAAGAAATGATGGGCGAGTGTTGTGGAATTCAACCATATGCGTTTTTCCTTGAAGTGACACCTGTAACCTGTGAGAACATGAAGATAGCTGCGGAATAGGCGACTAGCTACAGAATGGACGCATTCTGTAGCTGAGTCTAGTAAAAAATTACTACAACAACAAAACTACGAAAATATAGCAATTCAGTCATTGTATACATTCCTAAAGTGACTTTAATTAATCCTATTGATCATTTAAGCTTGTAATTGATAAGGGACAAAGGAAATGAAGTGAAGTTTGGTGAAAGAAAAGGACATCTTTGGGACTCAACATACCCCCACTGCAAAGTTTTTGCATGTCCTCATGCAATCAATTCATGTATTCTGAGACTTATGTTAGGACATCTAAGCTCCTTCTTCTACTTTTCCTGATATTCAATGGCCTCCTAGGCTTCCCTATGACCAACTTGAATCTCAAATTTATAAGTGCCCTGCTCAACTTTTTATTTTTCTTCTTCAATTTCTCACTAGCCTTGTACAATTTTTCCATTTGTAGAGAGAGAGTTGTATTCATATCACTTTTCAGCTTAACCTGCTCCCTTAAAATGTCATTTTCATTCTTTATGTGCCTATTGAGTACTTCTAACTCATATTTGTCTCTTCTTAGCACATCAAATGCAGATTCTGGTGGGCTAGGAGTTCTTCCTCTACTTTCTGAGGCCCTCTTTTCTAATGACTCAACATAATTATAGATTTGTTGTTGTGTTGGGTCTATTTATGGAGTTTCTTCATCAATATTCTCTTCATCCTCAATGTTTATGATTCCCGTTTGTCTAACCTCTATTTTCTTCAATATACCTCTAAGCCTGTGGCTTCGTCTTGGTTGAGATGGTCCTTCACCTCTCTCCTTGGCATACCTTATTATCATCTTCTCCTTTTGAATTTGCTTCTTAATTTCAGCCAATTTCTTAGAAATGATCTCCTCACTGTCCTCTTGTATAGACTTACCAGTTTTAGTTTCAACCGCTTTGGAAATTTTCCCTCTCCTGCTTCTTCTTGTAAGTTTACCTTCAGATGGAGATTCCTTGGGTTCTTCAAAGTGATTCCTCACTAGGAACTCATCCCAATTGTCCCCCACCTTTCTCAAACGGTGTTCAACTAGGATTTTAACTAGGCCATGGTGGTAAAAATTGGTTTCCAGGAATTGAACCCTCTTTTGAACATTAGAGGCCATTCTCTTCAGACTATGAAGTAGGAAAAAGGGTAAATTGATTTCTTCATCTAAGAAATGCATCATTAGCCGAATATGATAAATATATAAGGTACCAAACCTTCTCTCACAAGTTATAAAATTTTGCAAAATGAGCAACATATTCCACCATTTATTCTTCAGTGCTGAGCTAGGAATGCCCTTCTTAAAAATTGAAACATCCATACCTGGTGTTTTAAGCATTTGCCTCCATGCCTCATTATAAAATTCCTTATTTTTGAACCATCGTTCACCTTGCTTGGGTAATTCCGCTACTTCTGCAATGAAAGCTTCTGTAATAGTGAATTTAACATCTCCTATTTCAACTTCTACTCCATTGAAGGACCGTGCAAATGTCTTAGTTACCTCTTTATGAAAACCATTGAATTTTCCCAAAAATTGTAACCACCCAGCCTGCTGTAGAATTTCTCTAATTTGTGGGTAACCCTCTAAGTATTAGGTTCCGACTGGTTCGGACCTTACAATGAGACCCATGGCTTCTTTTCTCAACCTTCAATCTACTGCTCTTCTATTCACGGTGAAAATGAATGTAGGGAGTTGTTTTTACCCCAAATGTGCTTTCTCTATTTACGCAGTAGGAATTAGCTACGGAAGGATGATATGAAGAGGTTATAGAATGAGTGAAATGTGGTGAGGGTGATTTACACAAATTAATGAGTTTCAAAGCCATCATGGAAGAAAAGACCGCGGAAAAATTTTGTGAGAAATTCAAAATCATCACTGAATACTTTGGGCTAGTGACGTGACCAAATAGGTCACTTCAGTACTTAACCGTTAAGTTTTAAATGATGATTTGATATGGCGGAATGGAAGGGATTTTGTCCAAAGTTTTTATGATAGGTTTAATAGGCATGATCAACACGAATAATTAAAACAACTTTTTGAATCATACATGACTTAACTATACTATAACTTCATATTCTGTCACCTTAATAATTTCACAACTTTACCTTTGCCTTTCCTTTAATTTTTGTGGTTTTGATATGCTTTTTCCTCTTTTGAAAATCATTGATTCTTTAGTCTTCATAATCCCTTTGATTTTGCTTGTTGTCATAGGTGTGCAGGATCAATTTTCTGCTGAACAAGTGATTACTAGATAGTTGTCTTCAGGACATCTGGCTGCAGAATGTCTAGCTGGCTACAGAATGTCTAGCTGCAGAATTTGGCTGCAAAATATACCTGTAGAAGCTTTTGAAACATGGAATGAAATGTTGTATGAAGTGAATTAGAATGGATCATGAAATATGGTATAATGGAGTATGAGTGAAGTGGAATGTAATGGAATGAAATGGATCATAAGTGTAAAATGGAGTGGAATATGAAAAGTGGCTTGCAACTTATGATTTGTGATATTCAATTGTAGAAAGAGATCAAATTTAAAAATCTGAGATGAAAATGAGGTGGACCATGGAGTGAAGTGAATGAAGTATGGATGAATGGATTGAATGAAATATGAATGAAGTGAGACATGATGGAGCGAAATGGATCATAAGTGGAATATGATATATAAAATGGTTCTGCACTTATGATTTTGTGATAGCTGCTTAAAGAGAAAAAAAACAAATTTGAAAAGCTAAAGTGTCGAAGGATTCTGATTTTCACTTTATATTTTCTGTATAAACATGCTAATCAGTGATTAGTTTTCATGTTTATACTTTATTTTTATTTTATTATTTATTTATTTATTTTATTTTTATTTTTTTATTATTTATTTATTTATTTATTTATTTTCTTCATTTGAATTCAGAAAATTCAGCTAAGTTGATGAAGAAGAAAAATTCTTCTTCATTAACTTCACATCACTGTTTTTCTAGAATCTCTTGACAAATTCTTCTCTTGAAAGTGGCTTATGATACAAATTCAATCTATGACCATTTACAAGAAAAATGACCTTCTCTTCATCTATTGTCCTGATTTTTATTGCTCCATTGTCAAAAATTCTCATAATTTCATATGGCCCAAGCCAATGTGTTTGGAATTTACCTTGAAAATCTTTGAACTTTGAATCAAACAAGAGAGCCCAGTCACCTTCTTTGAACTTCTTTTCCTTGATGTACTTATCATGCCATCTAGTCCTTTGTTGTTGGAATATACTTGTTTTCTGGACTGCATCTTGTCTGATCTCATCCAATTCATTAATCTGCTCCAATCTGTGCTTTTGTGCCTCTGTTAGACCAAGTCCTAGCTGAACTTCCATTTTAAAAGTTTGAATCTGAAACTCTATGGGAAACAAAACTTGTTTTCCATAAACAAGTTCATAAGGAGTATGACCTGTTGTGCTTCTCCATGTAGTTCTATAGGCCCACAAGGCTTTAGGAAGCCTGTTTGCCCAATCTCTTCTATGTAAATGAACAATATTTGTTAGGATCCCTTCAATGACTTTATTGGTAGATTCAACTTGACCATTTGCTTGTGGATGATAGGGAGTAGATTTTCTGTGTCTGATTTTGTATCTCTCCATCATTTGTTCCACTAGCCTTGATGTGAATTGAGCTCCTTGATCTGTAACAATTTCCCTTGGGACACCAAAACGAGTAAAAATATCCTCAAAAAGAAAATTAACTACAGATGCTTCAGTAGCAAAAAGTAATGGCTTGGCTTCTACCCATTTGGTAACATAATTAGTGCAAACTAATATATATTTCTTTTTTCTTGATGGAGGACTAATAGGTCCTACAAAATCTAAAGCCCATTTCTCAAAAGGTTCAATATGTACCTGAGGCTGCAATGGCATCTCACCTGAAGGAGAAGGTTTCCCTACCCTTTGGCAACTGTCACACCCTTTGACATACTCCTTAGCATATTTAAAAAGGGATAGCCAATAGTATCCTAAATGAAGGACCTTATAAGCTGTCATTTTATCAGCAAATTTTCTGCCACAAGGTTCATCATGACATGCCTTGATGATATCAGGCATCTCATCTTCCCGAACACATCTCCTAATGATAAAATTTGGACCTGTTTTGTATAACTCATTAGCAACCCATGAATATTTTGCACTGTCATAAATGATCTTTCTTTTGTCTCTTGCATTCATTATTGAAGGAAATTTCCCTGAAACTAAATAATTAGCAATGTCAACAAACCAAGGAGTTTGAGTAGAAATTGCAAAAAGATATTCATCAGGGAATCGATCTTCAACTGGAGTGTTATCTTTGATGTTTTGGAGTCTAGATAGGAAATCAGCTACTATGTTTTGTTTTCCAGGCCTATCTAGAATGGTAATGTTGAATTCTTGTAAAAGTAATAACCATCTTATGACTCTGCCATTAGTAATTGATTTGTTCATTAGATATCTAATTGCAGAGTGATATGTGTGAACAAAAGTTTCATAGCCTGTTATATAGTGTTTGAATTTGTTTATGGCATGAACAAAAGCTAAAAACTCTTTTTCAGTTACAGTATAATTTAACTCTGAAGGAGTCAAATTTTTACTTGTATAGTAGATGGCATAAGGAATCAGGTCTTTTTGTCCCAATACTGCTCCTAAAGCTGTATCTGAGGCATCTGTTGAAATATGAAAAGGTAACTTCTAGTTAGGTCCCCTTAAAATAGGTGCTTCAGAGATTTTTATTTTCAAGGTCTCAAAGGCTAACTGGCAATCAGGATTCCACTTGAATTCACAGTCCTTGGTAAGTAATTTGAAAAGTGGAGATGCTATCTTGGTGAATTTTTCTATAAACCTTCGATAATATCCTGTAAATCCGAGAAAACTCCTAACATCTTTTTGACAACTTGGAATAGATAAGTTAGATATGACTTCAACTTTTGACTCATCAACTCTAATCCCATCCCCTGAAATGTGATGTCCCAAAACAATTCCTTCAGTAAACATCATAAAACACTTCTCATGACTTAGTGAAAGATTTGCTTCTTTACATCTCTTTAAAACTTTTTCCAATTTTGCTAAAGCTTCTTCAAATGTGTTTCCATAAACTGTGAAATCATCCATATATACCTCTACACAATCATGTACTAGATCTGAAAAAATTCCTAGTACTGCCCTTTGAAATGTTGCAGGTGCATTGCATAGTCCAAATGGCAATACTTGGTAAGCATAGGTACCCCAAGGACAGGTAAATGTGGTTTTGTCTTGATCTTCAAGTGCTACTTGAATTTGGTTATAACCACTAAACCCATCTAAAAATGAAAAGTACTTTCTGCCAGCCAATGTGTCTAACACTTGATCTATGAAAGGTAGGGGAAAATGATCTTTAAGAGTAGATTTGTTTAATTCCCGGTAGTCAATACATACCCTCCATTTACCATTTTTCTTTGGCACAATTACCAAAGGAGAAACCCACTAACTATTTGAAATGGGATAGATAAAGTTGACATTTAACAATTTCTGTAATTCTTCTTTAACAATTTCCCTAATATTTGGGTTCATCCGTCTTTGAGGTTGTCTGATTGGTTTACAATTTTCCTCTATGTAGATGTGATGAGTGCAAGTCTTAGGGCTTATCCCTTTCATATCAGTGTACTCCCATGCATATGCAGAAGAATGTCTCTGTAAGATATTGACTAGCTCTTCTTGTTGAGATTTCTCTAGGTTCTTGTTTATGTTTAAAGTTTTACCTGGAAATATATCAATTGTAAAGCTACCAAATTTATCCTTGGAATAAAGAGACATCTGTCTTGATGATAAAAACTCAATGTTGGATTCTTCTTGAAATTTTTCATGTTTGTATTCCGAAGAGGATTCAAAATTTTCTAAGGTATTTAGAATCTGGCTATCTTCAGTAATTTCTGAAATTGTGAAGAGAGATTGTAATTCTTCTTCATCCTCTATCCATTGAGTATCATCTAATTCTGTAATTGTTTTTGCTGGAGGATACAAGGTAAATTTCTTAGTTGAAATACCATCAGAGATGTACATATCACCGGATCTACAACTAATGAAAGCATCAGCTGTAGCTAACCAAGGTTTTCCTAATATAATAGGATACCCTCCTAGATTATTCTTAGGAGTTAGGATCATAAAATCCACAGGATACTCCCAAGAATCTAGGGACACTGGAATGTCTTCTATTACCCCATCAGGTTTGATCACAGATCTATCTGCTAATCGTAATAATGTGGGTGTAAAAAGAAGATTAGGAAGTTTCAGTTTATCCATGATTTATCTACTCATGATATTGATTGCTGCTCCTAAATCAATAAGTGTGTTTTGGATCTCGGTTCCATTGATGTGTATTTTAACAACTGGATTTCTTGGGTCTAGATACTTTGGAATGGCAATCTTACCCATCATGATACCTGCTATTTTTCTTTCCAGTTGAATTTTCTTTGTCTCTCTTATTCTTTTTCCTGTTTTCTTCATGCTCAACTCCTTTATTGTCTTTGCTAAGATTGGAATTTCCTTGATAGCTTGCAATAATGGGATCTTAATACAAACATTTCTCAGCTCATCCAGGAAATCATAATTAGGCACCATAATTTGTTTTTCTACACCCCTATTAATTTGTAATCTTTCTGGAAAGGGAGGTGTAGAAGTGGATGTTGATGGCTGCTCTAATATAGGAGTTGAAATTATTGGTTCTTTTTGTTTTTATTTTTCAATTTTTGGGTCTTGGAAAAGTGTGTTCTCTTCAAGACTTTTATTCACCGGTAGAGAATCTTCCTCAGAGTTGTTTTGCTCTTGTATGATTACAGAAGGTTTCTTCTTTTCAAGTATTCTTCCAGACCTAAGTTGAACATCACTAAGGTCTAAAGGAGTAATCAAATAAGTTGTAAACTGCTGGCCTTCTATCATGTATGTGTTCTGAGGATTTTTATTGTTGGGGTTTTGTATGGGTTGGGAAGGTAACTGATTTGTTTTATGAGGAAATGGTAATGGAAGTGGTGAATTTTGATGTTGTGGATTTTGATGATTCTGTTGAGGATTTTTTTGAGAAGGGAAATGTGGATATGGTGGATAGGATGGTGGATATTGATAGTACTGAGAGTATCTTCCATAGGGATTTTGTGCTCCTCGTGCCCAAGTTTGAGATTGATTTTGAAATTGGGGCCAAGGTTGCTGCCAAGAATTCCAATTTAGTGAGGGTTTATTATACAGTTGATCATGGAATCCTTGTGTTTGAGTTCCTTGCCAAGGCCTCCTGAAGACAAAATTGAGAGATTCTGTGGAATTTGTAGGGATTTCTTCTTGAAAGACAACTTTAAGACCAGGAAGTGAAGGACAACTCTTGGTCTCATGTTTTTCTGAACAAATTACACAGGTCTCTACTAATTTTGCATCCAAAGGACATTCTCTCAAGGCATGCTTCTTTCTACATTTGGGACAAAAGATTGTTAAGGCATCACATTCGGCTTTTTACTTGTTTTGTAACTTAAGGGTGTCTATTTGTTCACTAATACTACCTAAAATATCAGATTTGGATTCATCAAGCATATGTCCTATTTTTTCCCTACTTACTGTCCTAGAAGTAGACTTACTTGCCCTTGCAAGATCAGGGTCTCTTGGTCCTTTCATAGTTTTAGATTTCCCTCTTGAAAGGTTGATACATAATTCAGCTATTTTAGGTAATTTGAACTGAGATATATCCCCTTTTCCCATCATGTTAATGATATCTAACCATTCATCCCTAATTGTCTTCAACAAGAGAGCTTTCAAAGTATCTTGGTCTAAGTTTTCCATTTTTTCTCTTTTGATGTTGTAGTTAAATCTCTCCAACAAATCTTCCAGATTTTCATCCTCTTTTTGTAACATTTTAAACACTTCCTCCTTATGGTTGAATGGCATACAGTAATCCAAATACCTCTCTAAAAATACTTGTTTCATGTCTTCCCATGTCCTAATAGAACTGTTGATCAAACTCATAAACCATTTTAATGTTTCTCCTTTCAATGTTGAAGGGAATAGTTTAAGTTTTTGGGCATCTTGTAAGTAATCATAGGTTCTACATAGGACTTCAAATTCAAATAGGAAGGTTTCAGGATCTTCAGTTTTGAGTCCATAAAATTTTGGAAGGACAGAGGGTGAAATTTTTTTCATAGTTGCATTGGTTTCTTCATCTACTATAGGAAACCCAAAAGAGCTTACCAATTCCCTTCTACCTCTACCTCTGCCTCTTTCTTCACCTCTACCTCCTTCACCTTCTGCACCTCTACCTCCTTCTCCTCTACCTCGACCTCTACCCCCTCCAAATAATGTGTGTTCTCCATTAAAGACTCCTCCTCCTCCTTCTTCTGCCATAGTTGATTCTTCTGTGGAAGTTGAAAAGTTTATGTTCCTAGCAGGGGTCCCTGAATCTTCTTCTAAGACAGGTTCAGTGGATAAAGTGGAAGGTATTTCTAATGGAATATATGATCTTAAGTCCTATGGAAGTCTAGGATCAGTAAAGGATGGAATGTGGGTTTGAGTTGGAGGTGTGCTGGCTCTTGGTCTTGGTGGAACAAGTGGTGTTCTAGGAATAAAACTTCTGCTTCTTATGAATCTACCCCTTGAGTCTCTTTCTCTATGCATATCATTGTTTTTGGGAGGTGAGAAACAAGGCTACCTAGTTACACTTCCCTGGCAACGGCGCCAAAATGTCTGCTCAACTTAGTGTTCCTAAATTGATGTCATAAATTGTCAACCAGGGCTAGTAAACTGTTGAAGTGAAGTGCATTGTATGTGCCTAGGTATTTGTTTCTCACTACGTTGTGTTTAGTGTTTTTCCAATGTTTTTGGTTTTTTGTTTTTATTCTAAGAGGAAAATAACTAAGTGTTGGTAAAGAGAAGTTGTTGATCACACTTAAACAGAGCAAAACCTATTCTAAACTATGTATGGCACTTGAGAACAGAAAATGAAAAACTTTAACAAGAAGGGAAAAAATAACTCATAGCATGAACTCAATAACTCATAACATGAACTCAATCCAATTCATTCATTAGAAATATGTTGGAATAACTTGAGAAAAGGATAAGTTTAATGCAATGAGGTTATTCTAAGTAAACAACAACTTACAATATCACAAAAATATCATCCATGGTTAGAAATTTGTTGGAACACAATTGGAAAAGATTATTTGTAGAATAGTAAGGAACCCTACTCTAAATTAACTTATGAAACTGAAATTAATCCATTCTGCAACTCAAATTGTCACTACTAAGCCTCATTTGAAAGTTAGAAAATTTTTGGAATAGTTTTGGAAAAAAAAGGCTATTTGTAAAATTATAAGAGATTGCAGAACAGTCAAGGCCTTGAACTGATATCACCTATTCCTGTCTATATGATGATGTGTTGGAAGAGATTAATAACAAGAGTAGTTTGTAAATAATGAAGGCCTTGAAGTCTAATAGAACAAAATTAGCATACAACTAACTAATAAAACTTGAAATACATTAAACAGAACTGAATAAGAATGCAATCAATCAAACTTGAAATACAGTGAGAAAAATTGAACTAGAGTGCCATTAACCTCCGAAGTTTTACAACTAAACTAAAATGCAACTAATCTCTAAAATACTACATCTATATCTCATTCAGTGTTAGTGATATTTTGGAACAATTCGTAAGAACAAGACTAGTTGTGACATTTGATGTGAATGAGCATAAAAACATAAAGTTCAGGAAAACGCAACTAAGCTCTAGAATACTACAGCTATGTCTCATTCAGTGTTAGTGATATTTTGGAATAATTCATAAGAACAAGACTAGATGTAACATTTGATGTGAATGAGCACAAAAACATAAAGTTCAGAAAACTACTTGAATTAGGAATGAAACAAGGCTAAAGTTACTTATCTAAATAGTATGCACAGAGCTTCTCGGGCAGTAGGGGCCCTATACCACTGGATTAGAACACAAATCTACTCAAGATTGCTTCATATCTGGTATTAAAGTTTCTCTTCTTTCCTTAAAGGAAAAATACTTCAAAAATAGAGTATTGCGGTCTTTTGAGATCTATCCACAAAACATCAATCTAGCTAACTGTCTCTCGATCTCCCGAGTCATTCTTATAAAAGAAATACATAAATACCCTTGATAGGAAATAGGGATAAGTGTCTTTCCCAATTAAAATAAAATTATAACTCTTGTGGAAGCCTCGTACTCTTGCTGGAGACATCTGTCGAGTCCCTGTCCTGGTAGGAATCTGCTTCTTAGTTTTGATCTCTTCCACGTGCATAACCACCTGTAAGTTCTTGCTTAGACTTCGTAGAGAGAAAGAAATGATGGGGGAGTGTTGTGGAATTCAACCATATGTGTTTTTCCTTGAAGTGACACCTGTAACCTGTGAGAACATGAAGATAGTTGCGGAATAGGCAACTAGCTACAAAATGGATGCATTCTGTAGCTGAGTCTAGTCAAAAATTACTACAACAACAAAACCACGAAAATATAGCAAGTCAGTCATTGTATACATTCCTAAAGTGACTTTAATCAATCCTATTGATCATTTAAGCCTGTAATTGATAAGGGACAAAGGAAATGAAGTGAAATTTGGTGGAAGGGAAAGGACATCTTTGGGGCTCAACAACTGGTAGAAGGCTTAGGGGTATAGGCAGATAAAGAATTCATTTCAACTTAATGTTGAAAATAAGTTTCATCAATTTCCTTAATCAAAGTTGTAGTTAAAGCGTCAAGTTTATCATAAACTTATAGGGCTTTTTCATCTGAATCAAGTGAAACAGTTTCCTTCTTAGTTTCAATAAATGAAATCAAATCAGGATCTATTACACTATTATATATGTCACTTTATAATTTAGTTTTAAACAAAGATTTCTCAAAAGATAAATCAAATTCAATGTCTTGTAATCTTGATAATTTATTGGGAAGAGAATTTGCTTTGATCAATGAATTTTTATTACCTAAACTTTCTAATTTTTTGTTTTTATTTAAAATTATGTCAAGGTTATCTACTATTACAGCAGGTTCTGGATTTGGATTAGACCTGGTATAGTAGATTCTCGTGGAAGCCAGAATTTCAGTTTTTTATGAAAATTTTACTTAACAACCCTTTATAACAATCTTAAGGTGGAAATATAAGTAAAAGCATTTCCTTTAAGATTTATTTTAAACACTGAGGACTGGTTAGTTCCCCAGTATGGTCGCTAGTATGTTATCACTCCAATAATTCTCAAGGGTTGTTTATATTTTGGTTTAAATAATATTAGAGGTAACCACAAACCTGCTTTTAAGCCTTATGATCTAGCCTTCCTAATGCTCAGAGAGGGCTTTCTCTATATGACTTATCTTTGTCGATTTTAGTTGATTTTAGGCTAGTTATGTAGGATTACCTGAGATTTTATTTTTGGATTTGGTTTGGTGGTGGAATCACTAGTTCAGATGGATAGATGTAGGTCTGAATTCCATTGGGCTAATGGAGTCAATGTATCAAGCAGTAAGATCAGAATCAAGGTTCTAAAGGGAAGTGTTCATAGGGAAAGATAGCTGAGTTACTTCAGATCCTTAGGCTGATGGTGAAAATGGTTTCAATCAGGATGAGAGAGAAATTAAGGGTTCTCAAATCTGGATAATGAGTGAAAAGATAGATGTCAATTGAAACTAGGGAGAAATTAAGAATTTCCTAATCTGGATATCAGTAGAAAACATGTAAATGACATAACAATTCAAAACATAGTGCTTTTAAACATATTGTGAATTATACATTTAGATTTAGAAAAACATGCAAGTATTGTGAAAACTTCAGATAAAAACAAAGAACATTTGAGAATACTTCACTAAAGTGGCCCAACACATGAATCCTATAATATGATCTCTTTATTGCTCAATCCAGTCTACTGACTTGAAAATCGTACAAAGAACCCTCAGGTTTCAACTTAGTACAACTATAGAAATGTTTAGCAATTCATCCACCCTCAATACTTCAAAATGAGAAGTATTTATACAAAAACTCTTACAAAATATACTAAAACAAACTTACGAATTATTCATGGAAAAATAAATATCTTCTTGCAAGAATATAGAGACAGTTATCTAACTAATGCAAGTTGTCCCTGCTTTTATTGAATTTGTTGTTTGTTTTCTTTAATTTGTTGTTGATTTATCGCTTTGTTGTTTTCTCAACAAAGGTTGTTCGTAAGGCAGTAGAGTATCCTTTACATTGGAAATCTTTCACTTTTATTTATCATCTCCGATTTGACTTTAACTCTAACTTCCACCTGATACACTTTAACTCTAATACTCTTTAACTGTCTATGTTTTCACTTGAAACTGTCACTGCTATTTTTAACCTTTTGACAGCTCTATTTACTATTTTATCTTCACAGTAAATCATTCAACTTCTCCTAGTCTTATATATTTGGTAATTTGATCTTCACCATCCTTCTGAATATTTCATCTGCCTCTGTATATTTTGAAAATGTAGGCTTGTTAACAAATAGGTGTTTTACCTCATGTTGCAGTTAATAGAGACTTTCAAAATTATTGTAAAGAACTTTCCCTGTTGGAATTCCTTGTGAAGGAGCAAGGTTAGCTTGATCCTTGGCCACTTCTATCATTTTCTTATCATAATCCTCTTGTTTCATCAATTTTTCCTGAATAACCAGAGGATTTGGAAGGCCTTTTTGCCTTAGAATGTTAAACTTCATCATAAATCTAGTTATGGAAACCTCCATGTTCTGACATTTTTCTTCTAGATAAATCATTAAATTCCTCTTAGAAATCACCTTGCTAACTTCAAGAATGGTATTTGTTCTGTCACTAATCCCAATCTCTTCTATTTCTTGCTTATTCTTGGAATTGAGGAATTTGATGATTTCATTAACCTCTTCAGGTTTCTTACCAAGTTCTTCTTTTATCTTCTGGATGGCTTCTCCTGCTGCTATGATGAGATATTTTTGTCCATAAATAACCTAAATTGATGGCCAAATATCATTGAAAGATTCAATGATATTGGCCCGTAGCTTTTGCTTGGCTTACGCCATTGGCTCTTTCAGTGTTAGATATTTTTCTAACTTCTTCAATTTTTTTGTTAACCTGTTTTCTTTTTGTTCTTCATTCTTGTGCATAATCTGAGTAAGTTTCTTTTCATCCTCTAGAATTTTCAGTTTTTCTTTAAATCTTTTGATTTAATTTGTCTGAATAGATGTGTCCTACATTGCTTTAACTAACTTACTTGCCTCATATTTAGGTTGCACTGTTGTTGATGATGATTATGTTGTTGAAGTTGTTGCTGAGGTGACAGGAAGTGTTGTAGCCATTGGAAATGAAGGTGCCAATATTTCTGTTAATGTAGATGGATTAGCTGTAGTGGCTACAAGAATGACAGTGACTAGAACTTCTTCTGATCTGGCTTTTCTCTCCTGGACCAACTTGTCCATTTCATTTTCCATTTCTTTTATTTGGGCAGTCAACTGAAGAATGATATTCATCATCTCATCTTTCTAATTTGCATCCTGTAACACTTCCTTTGCCTAAGGAATTTCAGTAGGAGGTAGTTTTAGTTGCTTCTTTAATGCAGCAATGTCTGTATTCTTCGTTTTTATCAGTTCATCTCCAAATTTTACATTATTAGGATCATATCCTACTTCAGTAATCAAATATTCAAGTGATTTGATTCTGTTATCCTTAGCCTGTGAGGATGCCTTTTCTAATTTGAGTTTATCTCTGATGTTTCCAAGAGTGTTTTGCAGCTTTTGTACACTCATGGATTTATTTGTCATTGTTGAATACAAAAATTCACCAACTTGTTTGTGAAATTCTATCTGGTCAATTGGATGAATATTTTCTACTTGAACTTCATATGATATCTTTTTATAATCATCAGATGATTTGGGATTCTTTACTTTTGGCTGTAGGAAGGTCATTTTCATCTTCTTAGTCTTATAATCAAAAGAAGAAAGAAATCTACTTTGGTCACTGGGTAACTGCTTCCAATATTGGTTATATGTATCAGTCTTCAAGGCTTCATTTTTCATTTTTATCTCTTTGTATTTCTGCATAATGTCCATCTCTTTGTCTTTTGGTTTTCTAAATGAGGATACTTCAATGTTGTGTTGTTTCTGAATAATTTGAGTGTTTGAAGTTGAAGTTTGGTGTGTTTCTTTAGAAACTGAAAGAGGAGCATTATCCGTCACTATTGTATCAGTATCAATTACTTCAATTGTTTCTACTTCCCCATTTACAGGATTTAATTTTGGCTTCTTCCTATACATCAATTTAAATGTGGTTTCTGTGCTGGTCTCTACAGTGCATGATCCTTCTTCTCTAATTCTTTTTGAGTTTCTATCTTATTGGGCTAGAGTCTGCAAGATTTGACTAGTATCACCTTGCTTCTCTGCCTCTGTCAAAGTGTTCTCCAACCATTCAGACTAGTTGGAGTATTTCTCAATGTCTGGTTTTTTCTCATGTACATAAGGAGTTAATTTGCATTTAATCCTTATTTTCTTATTAATCCTAAAGGATCATAATACCAGTGAAAGCTCTAACTAAACTTAAACTCCTGTAAATGTTTTTCTGCCTATGGACCTGCATCTCTATTGTTACAAATAAAAGGGCCAACCTGATTCTTAATTTTAAATTGTGTCTTCTTTTTGGCTGCCAAGAAGTGATTCCATCATAATTAAGGATCTCCCTGATATACTCAAGGGAAAATAACCTCATTGGGAGTTATTTGGGCAGCTTATATGGAAGAATATTAGATCCATATACCCTAATTTTTGTATGGTTTTGATACAAGTACCAATCTCCTGTCCTAATGTGTTCATATAACTGCAGGACCTTTTTAATTTCCTCACTAATTCTTGGTTTATTAATTATGTTCATCATGTTGACCATAGGATAAATGAAAGAATCAATTAATTCTGTGTAGGTGGACTGTTTGGAGTCTTTTCTAGTAATTGGGGTCCAAAATATAATTGACTGTGGGTTACCTTCAACATCAAGCTTTTGAAGGTTGATGGAAAATTTCTTAGACTAAAAGTATAGAAACATGTGGAATAAAACTGAGGAATACTTGAAGACACCTTCTTCAGGAATTTTGACCAACTCTTCATGAATATTATCAGCAAGGTACTGGGAAAAATTAAAATGGTAGCAAGAGGCTAACGAAGTGTGAAAGTAGACAGGAAACCCAGGATTGAAGCATCAACATGCTCATCAATAAAATAACCCAAAATGCAGGACAACATTGTGATGATGTGTCTGGTTCTCTCAGAAAATATTGCAGATGGGTAAGGAGGTTTTGTCTTGGGAGTTTCTACAGATGAAAGCATGAAAGTTTGGAATATATAGAACCTTTTGGGGAAGTCCAGATTTAGGTATAACTGTGTAAGGTTATCAATGGACAAAGGGGTTTCATCTGGCCTAGGTTGGATCTGCAGGATTTGGTTGATTGACTTAGTTGTGATAGTGAATAAAATTTAATTTCCGGGGGTTATTAGGGCTCTTTGGTCAGGGAAATAACAAGATTCATAGAGTCTAATTACTTTTGGGCACTAAAAATTCTATGGGACAACATACTTTGGAAAATTAGACTCCCAAATGAAAATTCATCAGCTTGCTCTATGGATTTGTCATAGTTCCAGCAATGGAGCTCAAGAAGATTAAACTCAGTGACTATTTCATTAATTTTAAAGTATCTATCTGCTAAATGATTATGTTCCACATATACAACTGGAGGTTGCAGAGGATTTACAGTTACAATACTTTTAGAAGCCATTGTTTTGTTAATTTTACTCAATTGATTAATCTTTGATTCAGGAAATAGACTTTGGCCTCTCATGAATGTTGTGAAATATTTTTACATTGTGCAAAAGGGTTTAAGAGGCAATAAGGGCTTTTCCTCTGGTCTATAATGGTCTAAACTCATTCAAATTGTACTCTTTTGTGTTCAAAAACAGTATTAGGACCTCAGAATTCTGTGAAAAAGAAGACTAGGGTCTGCAGAAAAGGATTGGAAAGAAAGAGGGCTTTCTTTAGGTATGCAGAGGCTCCTAAATGATTCAATTATTGAATTACTTTCTCTTTAGATTAAGAAACAGGTCTAAACACTGAGGAATACTTGGAGAAAATGAGGATTTTAGTTTGCAGAAAGATTTTGAGGTAACGGTGGTTCTCTGAAGCTCTTCTGGTCTTTATAAGGCTTCACACTGGTTGTGCAGTGTCTTGTAGTAGAAAATGATTGAATTCTGTTTGAAAAAGGCTTGAAATAAGGTCGATAGAGTGATATGGTTGCTCGGAAATAGGTCGGCAATATTTCTTTGCGCAAAAGTGTAATAGAAATATGCTAAAAAAGGTTGTAAAGGGTGGTTATATGAGTTTTTAATCAACATTGATTAAAATATTGAATGCGCAGGTCATATTCAAATGGGCAGGGTGGTTTCCGCAATGGGCAATAATACAACCCAGTGGTTTTTGCATTGGCCAAAGGTGGTAGGCGGTAAATTTTCTGAGGATGCGATTGAATAGAATAGCGCCATGTAGCCAAGAGCAGGGCTCCAAAAACCAAGCATTTTGCAAGGTATAGAAGTAGTTGAAGTTTTGGCTATCGGGTGTGCGATAAGAGATATGGGCCATCGGATCTGATCGGTTAAGATCTGACAGTTAGTAAATATTAGGGCTTCATCAAGAATTGATAAGCGTGGGGCTCGAGACTTTAAATTCAATGTGGGTTTATGCATAAAATCTATGGTTTAATATACATGGTCGGGGTTTAATACATAGAAAATGGGGTTAGGGAAAGTGGGACCTTTGTATAGGCGAGGTAGTATAATAACATTATATGTTTAATTAACATAAGAGTCGGGAATTTATAATAAGGAATTAATATATATGGGATAAAAGTATAACGGGAGTTAATAAAATAAAGTTAAATGTTAATAATATACAATGAAATGTTACTGAGTGCAGGAATTTCACTAAGTTTTAATGTGCTAACTTATATCGGGGATGGATATTTTCACAGTGGGACCTGACATAAAATT
Organism: Pinus albicaulis; assembly: GCA_034641835.2. NCBI lineage: Eukaryota > Viridiplantae > Streptophyta > Pinopsida > Pinales > Pinaceae > Pinus > Pinus albicaulis. Next base: position 188,812,826 of record CM076579.1, read on the forward strand.
TAATCATTTATACTTAGGATAAAGGTTTTTAGGGGTTTTTGGTGTATTTTTGAAAGAAAATGGAAGTTAATTAAGGTTTTTACTTTTCCAAAGGAAAATATGCATTTTAACTTAGGAAAAGGGATTTTTTGTAGGGGAAAAAGAGTGAAATAATGGGGAAAAAGTAAAATGAAGGGGAATGGGTATTTTTACAAGGAGAATGAATTTAGAGGGAAATTAGTAAGTATAAATTGTTCAATTTCGGCTATCCATGCTTTGTGAAAATTGCTTCTACCTACCCATCAGCTACCCTAACATTTTTTCTTCATTTCTTTGGGTGCATTTGAGCTTGCAGGCTCTTATTCATTTTTCATTTTATAGTAAACTATCTAATTCTAACCTTATTACTTCCAAGGACTAAGATTAAACTGTTGAGCTCCTTATTATTCTCTACCTAACTACTGATCTGCCAATATTAAATTGTTTGGCTAGATCTTTATTCTCTATCTATCAGCATGAAATTTAAAGCATGAAAGGTCAAGATTAAGCAGTTTGACCTTCATGGATTTCTGGAATTTTTTACAAGCTACACTCAATCTTATTTTGCAAAATAAAATAAAAAGTAGTGGCATTTGAATTTGCACCATATTCATGATCTATTTTTATCTATTTTTTTTTTGTGGGGGGGGGGGGTCATTTTTTATATTCTTTTTTATCTTTTTTCTTTCAGTCCTTTGATTTTTCTTTTAGGACTTTTACCCTCTTTATTTTTTTAATTTTTTCAATAGGGGAAAACAATTTTGCAAAAATAAAAGTATATACATATTACAAGACTAATCATAATCAATTCAAAATTATGAATCCTATTATTATAGGACCCTAACAGCTTCCACTGTGCTTCTAATGGTTTAAGCTCTGGGAGCACTTTGGATGTGGCTTCTTTTGTAAGTTCAGCTTTTAGAAGTTTTCCATTAATAGATTCAATGATTTCATTTGTCAGATTTGTTGCCTTTGATATTGCCTTCCCTGCCTGTCTTAAATGCATCTACCAATCTTTGAATATGATATCTTTGTGAAATTTATCAATATTGGGGATATCATCTTTCTTTCCTTCATCAGACTCTTGCCATTAGATAAACTCAGAAATATTATTTTTCACCTTTTCAAATTCTAGCCTCCTGGTAGCAACTTTTTGGATCAAAATTTTTCTTTTGTCACAGTATGTACTTGTGACTAAAATTTGATGGCAGAAACCTTCTTGCTACTTCTTTAATTTTGTGTTCCATTCAAGTGCTGATTAAATAAATTGCTCTGTTTGAGGTTGAATTTTTAGTTTATCCATATCTACTTCTATCTTAGTTTCCTTTTCTAAAATCTATACTTGGTGCTGCAATTTTTATCTATCAAATTCCTTTTGGAATTGTGACATCTTCATCTCCTTTTATTTACTGGCAATGAGCTTTTCCTGTTCTAGTTGTCTTTCCAACTCTTGAACTTTATCTTCCTATTGTTTGAGAAAAATCTTGACTTCTACTTTGTCAATTGTAGCAGTTGCATATGCTCCAAAAAACTGTGATAGTCTAGTGAGATGTTCAGTAGGATTAGCACGAGATTCCTTCCATACAACATCCAATGATTCACTATCAAGGGTAGTTATTGATCCATCAATCCTTCTTCTCTTTCTTCTCTTAACTACAAATTTTTGGCCTGGGCTATAGAAAACATCTAATAGAGGAATTTCCTCAATCTTCAAAATGATTTCCTGTGTTGGGTAGGTTGGGATAATATCTTGATCCTGATCTTTTGGTACTTGTTGTAGTGGCATTGCAGTTTCCACTATATTCTAGGTCTGCTCTGGATTTTGGAAGTTTGTCGATTCATCAGAATTAGGTTTTGGTGGTGGTGGTGTTTCCAGCGCTTTAGAAAACTTCTCCCATTATTTCTTTAAATCCTTTGCTTGAAGTTTCTATGTTTTCTCAGGTGTATTCTGGATATGTCGAACTTCTTTAGAATATGATTCAGCTCCATTAGTTTCTCCTTCAGTTTGCATCTCAATTCCTTTAATCACTTTTTCAATTATTTTCTCAGGACTTTCATTCCTACTTTCAGATTCATTGTCCGAGTGATCTAAATTCTGAGAGTGGTGTAGTGATTGTTCTAACTCTTGATTTTATTTTTCATGAGATTCATCTTCTAACATGTCCTTAGCCTCATCATCTAGACTAATGTTGGGAGTTGGCCTTTTGACATCTTCAATAAATAACAGGTCCAAAAGAATTGTTTCTAGTCTCTTACTTCTATATGCTTGAAAAGCTTCAAACTCTACTTTACTAAGTTTATTAGATGCAATTTTCAACACATTTGTAAACTTCTCTACACCTTCAAATAAATCATTGAACATGTTCTTCTCATTCATGAAAGGTTTGAGTTTAATATTATTGGTAAACTTCTGAACCGCATCATTAGGATCATATGGTCTCTTTAGCATTAAAGCCAACTTCAATAAAGTGATATTTGAAATCTCTTTGGCTACATAACCAGTGTAAAAAAGGGAAAAAGTGCCACACTATATTGGGAAAGTAGGCCAGATATCTTTTTTGGAATCACTAAGTTGTTTGGTCACACCGCTAACTAAAGTTTGATAAGAAATCTCTCTGGCTAAAAGCTTATCAAGCACATAATAAGGAAAAACATGGGGGAAATAATAACTCCCAAAAAATTTGATATAAGTTAAATTTTACTCAACAAACCATCTAGCAACTAGTAGAATATATGTGCTAGCTTCCTTAGAAATCCTAGGGGCCCTTTCATTAAAGATGGTCTGATGGATGGGAAACATAACTCCATTACAAACTTTATAAAAATGCAGATGAAACTCAAATTCCCACGGTTATTTATGGTAAATATGAATTGGAGTGGGGTCTTGGCTTGTCCACTTCCATCACATAATAGGAAAGCTTGAACAAAAACAAATTGCATCCATGATGTATGAACTCATGTAGAAGGGAGGTATTGTCCTAGTGGAATAGACTCTATTTTTCCTATAATCCATAATGGTTTTAGCTAGATTATCAGACAAAATGGTTTCCAAATTCATAATAAATAAATTGACGATTGCGTTAATCAGAGGAACCCATTCTATGGAAAATCTAATGGTATCTGGTTTAGCAAATAACCTACATATCATTCCTGCTGCATAACAATAAGGGGAGGGTAATTGTGCTATCAAGTACATACCAATTTTAACCCACTTTAGCTTACCTTGATCTTCTTTCCATCCCTTTAACACTTTCATGAGGTTTTTATTCTTCTTCGTAAAGCTTTGCACAAAATTTGTATCATAAATATTTTGCAGCATAGGCAAGTGATACATTATCCGTAAATCTTCTATAGCGAATGAATCAATATTCTCCAACTCAAAATCCTTGAATGATATGTATGCTATGTTGAGGTTGGAAATGACCCACTTTACCATATCTGTGTATGGTAAGATCTTCGGCCTTGTTGGTATTCTGTGGAGAAACGAGCATGCAACTTCAAAGTAAGACGGGTCTGATGAAACTACCCCATCTGTTGTTACTGTTTTCACTAATTCTCTTGGATGTTCTCCCTCAAACAGGTTGTACATGGCCTCCCATGAAGAACTCCCACAATCCTTATTGCACATTGTGTCTGAGAACAATGGAGGCTTATATGTATCTTCTACAGCGGCCGCTTGGGAAATTTCTTTGCCTTTCTTTGTCATTCCAGTTGATCTTACTTCGTTAGGTGGTTTCCTGAATTCAAGTGAAATGAGTAAATTCAGATCTGAGATGAATAGAGACAAGGATAGGGAATAGAGTTAAATCATCGTAATTAAAATCTGGCGCTCTAAATTTAAAACACGCTTCAAGTAGATATTAATCTCTTGAACCTTGCACCCATTAAATGTCGTTAATAACCCTTAACTCATTCTATCAAATCTATTACATACCTTACGCAATATGTCTAATATAACAATCTAAGTCATTAGATCTTATAATGGATTGATTAAATAAGAGTCATTTCACGCACTTGAATACTAAGTGTTTATATCACACATCGCAACTTTTATCATATACCAATAGTACATGTTTTTGCTGCCGATGAATCTTGTGAAATGCGATCTGTGCAAATCACCATTGTAACTTATTGCGGTATATAAAAAATTTCACTTGGTTTCTTGTTGCCGAACGTGATATGTGCTAAAGACTCATGTTATTGTGCTTTATCGGACTTTTGGATACATTTAATTACTCTTTTATTGTTTCGTCAGGTCTGACTCATCGTAACTTTTCAGAAATGTTATAAGTTTGTTCTTTTTAAAAAGGCGCGACACAATTTCTCTTTTTAAGGGATTGTAAATCGTTTCAAGGGGGCTTTTATATAATTCGAAAAAGGTTGAAGCACATATCGCAATTTTCAAAAATTATATTTGATATCACTTTGTTGGCTTATAATTTATGTGATTTGCAGTACGTGCTTTGAAATCTAAGCGGAAAGAAAAAGCCTTTATTCCTAAAGCTTTAAGACTTACGCTAAAATAAAATAATGCTTATAAATTTCTATCTATTTTTTTAAATGGTCCCCATTCATTATAAAAATAAATGGGGGTTATTGTATAGTACAACAGAAACCCATGAGACAAGAATTACAATAATATTTTTTTCTTCTTTACATCAATTACATAAAATCACAATTAAACATGTCATTAAGAATACCGAACCTAGTTACACTTTTCAACACTCCCTCTTAATTAGGGAGGTATTTATAATGGTACTTGGTCATTATCAATCTGAAGAATTTTCACAAGAAGAGTCATATTGGTAACCCATTTGTATAACATCATATCAACCAACATTCCATATAGAATGTCCTTGACTAACAGCTCTATCTCATTCTTCTATTAGGTCATATTTATTCAACAGATTCTACGAATGAGAGAACTCCAACCCTTGATATGCTTCACCTCTTTTGATATCATACCATCATCCTATGAATCCCCACAAGTTGTAATTCTTGATGAAACACTTTCTTTCCCTTTTTATCGGTGAACCTTCCGATGAAAATTCCATCAGAGGATCTTGAGTGTCCTCATCTAGCATATGTTTCCTTTTGATTGATGTATGACGAACCTTATACTAGATGATTTTTTCTCCTTTTCCCATAAGTTTCACTTATGCTTCTAATGAGGTTACCAAGAGCTATATCATTCCATAGGTGATTTTCATAGACCATATTTCATGCTTCTCGATGATTATGTCACGATCTCTTTCTTTCAATACTTCTATGATGCCAAGATGCATCCCATCATTTTCTTAGTGAATCATGACATATATATCTTACAATAGAAAATTTGATAACAAGAACTTGAAAAGAACTTAGGTGAGGACTACTATCTCAATCATAGTAGAGATATTTTACTTGATATGTCTTGGACTTCTTCTTTTCAGTGTCCTCCACTTCTTCAGTGATATGGGCTTCTTTTCTTCCCCTTAAGGTATTTTCCTTCTTAGCTTAAGGCAATCTCTTTTTTAATGTCCATATTCTTGACACTCATAGCATTGAATGTTAGCCATGTTATCCTGGGAATTAACTTCTCCGAGCTTCCCTTTCCTTTTATTGAATGTTTGATCTGTCTTACTTGATCACTTTTTGCCTTCAACCTGTCTTCTTCTATTTTTCATAGAAAAAATAAGTTGTTGAATAGGATAGCTTCCTTATCCTCACACACCTTTGATACAAGGTTACCTTGTTCATAAGTTAATGCATTTAGAAAATGTTAGGTCCCTATATTACTAGTTTAGTCCCTTATTTTTATTAGTGTAGCCCCCTTATTGTTACTGTTGTACCCCTGTAACCCCAATATTCTTATTATTTTTCCCTTACATTGTTATTGTTAGGTCGGCTAGGATTATATTGTGGGCCCATGGACTCCTATATATAGAAGGAGGTTTTGGTCATTCGTAGCATTCAAGAATTTTTCATTTATGTAATGCATTGGAGGCTGCCCCCTCGAAGTGGCTGATTTCTAAGGCGTTGATCTCTCTTTTCTTCTATTTTTGGAGCTGGTTTCATAACATTTGGTATCAAAGCTTTGGATTCTAGGGTTTCGCTGCTCCAGCAGGTCATCGTGGCATTTTCGCTATAAATTTTTTCTACGAAGGTTTAGAAGCTAAAATTTTTAGAGTGAGAAGCCAAAATCCTGAGGAACATCATCATAAAATTTCAGAGCTTGGTTCGTAATATTTTTGAAGATATGATCTGTGGAAGTTAGGGCTTTTTACAGGCTCCTGAATTTAACTTAAACAGGTTATCGCGGAATTTTTACTATAAATAATTTTCTACAAGGTTTCAAAAGCTGAAATTTTCACAGATCAAAGCCAAAATCCTAACAACCCTCCTGTAAAAATTTCAGATCTTGGTTCACAATATTTTTGGAGATGTGATCTGTGGAAGTTAGGATTGTTTCAGGCTCCCAAATTTCATCTCAAGGAGGTGACCATGGGAAAAACATCATAACTCTCTCTTTGAGCATCTGATTGAGATTCTATAGAAATTAGCTAAAAGTGCATGGACTGTATTTTCTTGTATATAAATTTTAGAGCCGAAGGAGGAAACAGTGACACGTGGCAAGTCATACAAGTTTTCTTTACTTAACCAATCCATAATTAGGTCATTGTGGGAGATTGGACATAAATTTTCCTTGAAGAGTCAAAATCAAGTTAGACCTGTGGCATTCGAAAGAGGATTCAGATATTGAAGATCCTAAATCACAGAGATAATTCAGTTTCAATATCGAGCTCCTCAAAAGCAAGAAAAAGGTGTGTATTGTTTTTCGAATTACAAAAGTCTCGTTTGAAAAAAATTAGTTTGAATTTATTCAAAGGGCATATTGAAGAATAGATATCAGTATTGTGTTCTAAAATGAAACACCCATTAAGCCTTTAGAAGGCTCTACTATGACTCATGAAGATTAATAAATGCAACATGAGATGTCAAAATTACAAGAGAAAGTGCACCTATTGCAAAGAGAAACAAAAAATAAAATGGAAGCTTTGAAGAAAGGCATGGAAAATAAGATGGATGGTTTGAAGAAAGGCATGGATGCTAATATGGATGGCAAGGAAGTTGGCATGGAAGCTAAGATAGATGACATGGAAGCTAAGATCGATGAAAAAATTGAAAACATGAAGAATGATCTAAAAGTATACATCGAAGGTTTGGCAAAGTTGATACAAGAAATGTTTCCTAATGGCAAAAAGATAGTAGAGGAAAATCAAGATGAGAAAAAAATAAATGTTGATTGTGATTTCATAAACTCTAATGTTGGATGGAAGAACCACCATATTCCAAAGATGGATATGAGGAAGTTTGATGGCAAGGATCCCGTAACATGGATACTATAGATGGAGCAATATTTTCATCTCAATAATGTGCAAAACACACAAAAGGTATGCATTGCAACTTTACATTTAGAAAAAAATACATTTGTATGGTATCGATGGCTTTTCACCCATAAAAAATTGTCACTTGGTCAATTTTTACGGAGGAAATGATAGCACATTATGAGGATACAAAAAGCAATACCTTCTTTAGCCAATTGATAAATCTCAAACAAAAGGGTTTAGTGGCAGAGCACATTGAGGACTTCCAAAAATTGAATATGTTAGCCACCTATAATATTTGTTATACCAAAAGGTGGCTAAGACTTTTTGAGCCTCCAAGGAAAAAATTTTATCACTACAAAATTGTTGGCTCTTGAAGACTCTCGAAAGGCCTTATACCTCTGTCCAAAATCTTCATTGCTATTTCCCATTTTTACTCAGAAATTCTGCTAATTTCATGAGGAAAGACTGCTGCAAAGACCAACATTTTCCCCTTTCCCCCACTCAAAACTAACCTTCATTTGCTCTCCCTTTTCCCCATAAATTTCCTCTATTTTTCATGTTTTTCCTTTCATAAAAAAACACCCTTCCATAGTTGAAAACTCATTTTTCAACTATTTCAAACCCCCAATCCTTTGAAAACCATGAAGGATTCATGAAAATACAAGTTTTTCTATAGACTTAAGCCCCTTTGGGCTAAGTCCTAAACCACTTCCCCCACATGCCTTTTCCCCAGAACCAGGCGCTAGTCCCATTGGCGTTTACCGGCATCAGAGTAAATCAAATGAGTGCATATATTTCGTTACACAAAAACTCTGATGCGATCGGCTCTCTTTTGATATAACTCCAGGTCTCATGTTTCTTATGAAAAGCCAAGTGTTAAAGACCCTGAGCGCTAATCGCATCAGAAAGAAACAAGTGCGCAAGTCTTAAACCATGTTCCGAGAACTCCGATTGTGATTAGCCTTTGTATCTAAAAACCCACGATTACATTATTTTCCATATAACCATCAAGCCCACCTCAGGCACTTAAGCCCCTATATATTTCACTCCCCATCGATATTTTTTCTTTGTAAAAACCCAAAACCCACTTATCCAAAGTTTTAACTTAAAAACTTAAAGTCACGTGTTGAAATAAATTAAATGGGTTGATTGAAAAGAGTCGATCGCGCAATCACAATCAAAGAAAACACAATGGTTAGATTGAAAGACCCACATCAAAGTTCTGATGTGATTGGGTCTCGTGTGTTAAAGCTTTCCCCGGCCTCTATTTCATATGACTTTCCCCAGGACCGAGAGTTAAAGGTCCCAAGGCACTTATCGCATCACAAATGTTTTTACGAGTCAATCGAAAGACCAGTCTCTGATTTCTGATTGCGATTGGCCCTTGTTTCAATTACGCCCTGAACATATTATCATCTATATAATTAAAGGCCCCGCAGTCGGGCGCCTATTCGTTTTATGCACATTTTCCGCCCCCGAAACCGAAAAAACCTTTGTTTTATTTCAAACCTTTGTTTTTTCATGTATTATAAAGGTTTGCTCCCAGTTCATCTCTGTCGTTGATCGACAGTCGATCAAACGGCCATCACTCCATCACATCGGAGTCTCCAATCGCATCGCAAAATTTTAATCGCATATGTTTGTTTTGTTTCCCCGATCGGCCATCTCCCCGATTTATTACCCACCGTCGATCTAATCTATAGATCGACGGCCTACGCTCCATCACATCCCCTTGTTCTCGACCTTCGATTGCGATTCCCTGATTCATTCTCCACCGTTGATCTCGCTCTTAGATCAACGGCCATCGCTTAATCGCCTCAGGCCTTCCGATAGCGCAATCGCATCAGAGTTTCTTCATTGCATTCTTTTCCTCCTCCTATCGATTGTGATTTCTTGATTAAATCTGGACCGTCCACGTGTCCAGATTGGACGGTCCAGGATCTCTCTGCTTTATTTCTTCTCCCGCTCTTCTTTTGCCTATTATTTGCAGATCTCAACTGTTGGATGCTTTCATCCAACGGCTACGGTCCTCTCCCGCCTTCTGAAGTAGTTTAACCCAAAATGCAGGATTTCTTAATTTGTCTTTGTATTTTGCAGGTGTTCTATTGAAATAATGAAGGAAAGCCGAGGGCCAGGAAAGACATTTCCTGTGCCTTTGAGCGACTAAAAAGGACCGTCCACCAGGCTCTATTCATCATTTTTCGATGCTCTCTGAGCATTGATACCTTTAAAGGCCCAGCACGGCCCTGCACATCGACAAGACATTGTATTAAAAACACATATTAAAGAGTATAAGCATTGAAGAACAGAGCACAGTAGAGAAGGATATTAAAGACAAATCTAGGGAATTACGGCTAAGAATGATTATCAAAAGCCTAATTACCTGGATTAAAACATCATTAAAGAGAATTATAAGTGTTTGAACAAGAAGAAAGGACCTCCACCACCGCATTTGAGGCGAATTAATTCCTCAGCTACTACAAGAGCCACTTGTTGCCTCAAACCATTCAAAACAGAGGCCGAGTTATTAATTAAACAAATATCTTCCTCCAGCACTGCCAAGAAGTTAATTCTGCCAAAGGAGTTTAATAGAAAAAATCCGCAAAGTTACTCCAGACAGAGCACAGAGCCTTAAAAGTCAACATTTCTTTCCCAGCGAGCTTGAAAATTTAATGTAACCAATTAATACAGGAGGAATATCAGAATGTTCTCCATCGAGCGCCTCAAAGGCCGAGAGACAGTAAGCTATATTAATTGAACTTGGAATATATTTTGTCTCATTCCACCTCCTCTTTTCTTCTATAAATACTTCAGTAGAAGATGAGTACCTGTTGGTTATTGTTTGATCACAAGTTGTAATACTGAAACTCTTTGAAGTAAATACATAGTCTGTTGAAGTTGAAAAACAAATTGAAGTCTTGGAGATCTTGATGATGTTGTTGCATGCTTGTTCCTGAGAAGGCTCTATCATTGGATCCATGAGCTTGGTTGTTGGTGAAGTATTCTGAACTGTCTTATGTTTTCCCATGTTTTCATTATGTTCCATAATTTCTTACTACAGTAGGATAGAAAGTTTTAGGCTAAGAAATGACTCTTGGAAGCACCTTAGACCTGTTCATCCTTCATTGTTTCATGTTTTCTTCTGCTGAAGTATTTTATAGGCTTTAATCTTTCTCTTTAGTCTTCATGCTTGTTTATTTCCTTAATAGTTTGAACAGTTGGTTTCAACATGATTTATGGTTCTCCCTGCTTGTCTGCTGCCACTTAAAAACTGTTATCGAAATCTCCCTTTGAAGTTCTTTGCTTACAGTGAATCAAAGAGGTCTGTTTGGATCTTGCCCTTTGTCCTTACTTAAACAGTTGGCTTAAAGTTCGTTATAATTATGATCATGGATGTTTTTAGGTGTTCCCTCTTCTATGACTGTAGTTATCAGTAAATCTTCTATGTTTTTTAAAGTCCTTTAGAATAAAACCTTTGAGGAAATAGGGTGTTCCCTGAATCTTAAATTTCATTTTGAAAGTTGTTTTAAAATCATTGTTTTCTTAAGGTGTGATTTGTAGAATTTATGGTTAGCCCTGTCTATCAAAAAACTCTTTATTGTTTCAAATTATGCTTTCAAATTCCCTTTGTTGAGAATTAAAATTCTCTTTCCAAATCATTAATGTTCATCCCATTCCAAAAACAAAAGGATCCCGTGGCCAAGTTAGATCTGCCCTCTGATATCCCATATCCTTTGATGAGTTTGTTATGACCTTTTCTTGACTGCATTTCCCAATGAACCAGATGTTTCTCCATTCTATGTATCTTTCCTAGACCTTTCATGTTCTTCTGTATCAATTCAATCCAACCAAACAAACAAACACCTGCACTTAATAACTAGTCTAAAATCAATATTATAAGCACACAAGATAAACTTTTGCAAACAAACATTTGAGAGATCCCTCTCTGAGAATAGGAGGACTAGATCCTGTAACTCTAAAGATTGGTTCTGATGTTGCCTTATCTTTTGATTTGCCAAACTATCAAAACACGGGACACCAACATAATGGAAATCACAGTGGGACCTTTCTGAGTCAGTGACAATCTAAGTACCCCTTAGGACTTCAGAAATCCCTTATTTTCAAAGACTATCCAGTGATTATCAGCCACCTTATCGCCACCAACATAATGGTGATCATGGTGGGACCTTGAGTAAAATCTGCAAATCAAAACACTCACTGTCTAAGTATAACATAAGTAACCTTCTTCAAGCACTACCAAGCAATGGTAATCATGATAGGACCTTTTGAATCAGTGACAAACTAAGTAACCCTTAGGATTCTCATAAAGCCTTGTTGAACCTTGAAGAATTCAATTAACAAGCCATAAGAGTAAACTCTATGCGTTTTGACACCCTAGCTAAGTGTTGAATCAGACTTAGAACACTCTCTTAACCTATAAGACCAAAACAACTCAGAAAAACCCAAAAAAAAAAAAAAAATCAGTTTGGCTTCATAATAAACTTCGTGGTCGAATATAAAACCTTTTTACCTCCAAAGGAGCTAAAAATTTCCACTTGGCGACTCCACAATCCTCAAATCAGACCTTAAGACTCCACTGGGAAGACCCCAAGTCTTAATAGCATCATACAAGCTCAGCTAGAAGGCTCTGAAGGTTAAATTTTTCCTTCTTCTGAAAAGATCAGTTAGCCTCTTGAATATTTTCATATTTGGTTAAACTCTCTTTCTAACCATGTCTGAAAAACATAGCATAGTGGCTCCTAGAAAGATTCATACTAGAGCCTACCCTGACCCAAACCCGCAGGGAATAGTTGACAACCCTGAAAGTATTCTTAGGAAGTATCCTAAGATTAAATTATCAACCATTTTCATATCACCCTTGAGAGCTAATTCAGTTCCTGAAAATCTTTCAGCTCTACAACAATCTCAAGTTGACTTAGTAAATCCATTTAGAACTAGGTCTCTTGGTGATTTAGATCAGTTAGATTCTGAGTCTTCACTATCATCTCCTGAAACAAGTGAACCTCTTGGTAGCAGAGAAACAACACCTCCTGACTTACATTTTCTTCACAACTTAGGTGTCTCTCATCCAAGATCATCTCAGCGGTCTATTCCTAGTCCATCCACTTCTGCTCACCCTTCATCCACTGTTCAAACCACTTCACCTCAGCCCATTGTTCCTATTATAAATCCACCCCCACCACCTATCATGGCAGCATGTTATGCTCCCCTAGTCCTTCCTGTACCATTAGTTAATCTTCCACAGGACTATCAGTCCAAAATTCGATTATATGATGCTAACAATGCTATAACTGCATCACAACATGTAGATAAAATGAATGACTACTTTGACAGAAATGAAATTGATGATGATTCTGTCAAGCTTAGGTTATTTTCTCAGAGCCTAGGGGGAGAAGTAAGAAAATGGTTCAAAGGTTTAGCCCCCCATATTATTAATGATCTCCAAGGCTTCCATCAAACGTTCCTAAACAAATGGGAAGTAAAGAATAACCCTCTCCAATTCCTTTCTGACTGCAAAAACCTCCATAGAAACACTGGAGAAATTGTGCAAGCTTACTGCACTAGGTTCAATAGTGTGTATAATGCACTTTCCCTAGAACTAAAACCTCCACAAGGCTCAGCTTTAAATAAATTTCCTGAAGGGTTTGACTCTGGCATGACCTATCAGCTGAGAGAAAGAAATTTTGCAACTCTGGAAGATATGCAACAGGGTGCCCTTTCTGTGGAAGTCAACTTGATGGAGAAGAGAGCAAGAATGAAAACTTAGAAGAGAATGTATTTTAGAGAAGAGTCCACTCCTTCTACTTCAAGCTAAAAAATGGAGAGGATGTTGGAAGAAATGATGAAAGAGATGAGCATAATTAAGAAAGCACAAGCAAATAAAAATCAAACTGCTCCTCGAAATAGAAATCAGAATTATAGAAGAGAAAAAAATAAATACAAACAGAACGAGAATGACCAACAGATTATACCTCCCTTCCAACAAAACTATGTAGAACAATATGAGGAAGATAAGGAGTTGGAAAGGATGGAGCAAGATCATGTAAACTTGATTGGATCAGACAGTGGAGATGATGTTTTCCTCACTGAGGAAGAACAAGGATTCTTCTCTTATGATCAAAATACAAACACCTATGAAGACTCTGATGACTACAGATTGGGTTTTGAAAATGAAATTATGGAAGTGAATAAACAATACGATCTTAGGAGAAAAGGGAATGCAGATAACATAAAAGACAAGAACACTAATACCACTGTCAAGAAAAACACAGAAACTCAGCCCAAAAAGACAGCGGAGAAAACTAACATTTTGGCAAAAAAACCAGACTTGAACAAAGACAAAAATATTCAGCCAAATGTTGAAAAAAGTACCCCTAGCACTTCAGCTAGTGGTCCTAACAAAACTGTCCCAATTACCAGTCCAAATAAGGTTCAGCAAATCAAAGTTGCTGAAAAGAATTCAATTGAAAAATTAGATGTAAATATCAAAAAGTCAATTATTCCTTTCAGCCTTGAGGGAGAGATTTCCAAGATAAAAATCACCATCCCCCTAGCTGAACTAGTAACCCAAGAGGTGTACAAAAACCAAGTTTTGAAAGCTTTGAACTTAGGAAGTGATACAGACACTTTAAACTTGACATATGACAAACCTGAGTTGTTGTTTGGTCTAGAAGTTGAAGGAAAATATCAAGAAGGGGTTGTCCCTCCCTTCTATGTTAGCTTGAACATACATGAGAATATTTTACACAATGCTATGTTAGACTCAGGAGCTTCACACAATCTAATGCCCAAGGTAGTGCTGGAAAGCTTAGGCTTAGAAATTACTAAACCATACAATGACTTGTATTCCTTTGACTCAAGCAGAGTCAAGTGTTTAGGTTTAATCAAATATTTATGTGTGACTTTAGCTCAGATCCCTGCTAAGAGTCTAGTTATGGATATAGTTGTAGCTGACATTCCCCCTAATTATGGCATGCTCTTATCAAGATCTTGGGGAGCCAAACTTTAGGGAAGCCTTCAAATGGACATGTCTTATGCCACCATCCCTGTTTTTAACCAAAACATAAGACTATACAGGGAATCTCACATGAAGTACATGGTGAGCAACATAGACAATCCAAACAACACTCCAATCTATTCTACTCAATCAAGTTTAGATTCCTTTATCTTGTGTAACGAAGATGAAATTACTCAACAAGATAAAGAGAACATAGGCCCCATCAATTCACCAGAAAAATCGAATCTTCCCTCAAATCAACTTCAAAACATCGACAATCAACAACAAAAAGAAAACGAAAATAAATTAAACGTAATTTGGACAATAAACTTTGATGGATCCTGTAATAAAGCAAGCGTGGGTGCAGGCATATAGATCCAGAATACAAATCAGACTTTCTCATATAAATTAGATTTCCCATGCACTAACAATATTGCTGAGTATGAAGCACTTCTCCTAGGTTTACAATTGCTCAAACAATTACAGGCCCAAAAGGTAACAATCTTAGGAGATTCTGAACTTATCATAAAACAAATAAAAGGAGAATACTCAGCCAGAAATCCGAGGCTTAGGTAATATCAGAACGTTGCTCTCAATTTATTAAAAAACTTCGAAAAATACGAACTTGTTTTCATTCCTAGAGCGTTTAACCATTTGGCCAATGAACTTGCATTTAATGCCAGTAATTGTCAAATACCTAAGGTAAACGAACAACTTAGCGTAAAAGTAAAACATAGGCCTGCAGTGCCTGATAATGTAGATCACTAGCAAGTTTTTGATTCTGACCAACACATCGACGATTTCTTGAGGTCAGAAAATGATTTCTCCATGCCTACATCAGAATCGAGCCATAATCAAAACCATCCATATATTGAAGAAATCCCAAAAGCTGGAATAACACACTCTACTGATATAAGTCATTATGAGAATACGTTTGAAGCAGAGTCAATTGACAACGTGGACCAAAGAGACTTGGAAGTTTTAGAATGTAAGAACGGTTCAATTCCAAGAGGTCTCTCACCTTTGGAACACCTTTTCGACTTAAATGATGTAGCCAAAGAACCAAAAATAGAGCCTGTAGAAAAAAATGTAGAAGAACACAACATAGGCTCCCTAACGAAACCCAAGATGATTAAATTGTCCAGCACTCTTCCAACTCACATAAAATCTCGATACATTGATCTGTTTAAAGAGTTTAAAGATGTTTTTGCCTAGGCATACATGGATCTGAAGTCTTACGATACCAGCATCATTCAGCACAAGATTCCCTTGAAGGAAAATCAAAAGCCCTTCAAACAAAAATTGAGAAGAATAAACCCACTTTTATTACCTTTAGTTAGAGCTGAAATTGAAAAGATGCATGATGCTGGCATTATAGTACCTGTTAGATTTTTAGAAGGGTATCAAACTCGGTTTCTGTTAGGAAAAAGATAGGGGAGATCAGACTCTGTATCGACTTTAGAAACCTAAACAGAGCATCCCTAAAAGACAACTACCCATTGCCCAAGATGGATCATATACTTCAGAGGGTAGTTGGTTCAAAAAGGATATCACTCTTAGATGGTTTCTTAGGCTACAACCAGGTGTTAGTGCTCCCAAGTGATCAAATCAAAACTACTTTTACCACACCTTGGGGCACCTTCATGTATGTCAAAATGCCTTTCGGGTTAATGAATGCAGGGGCCACCTTCCAAAGGGCCATGGACATAGCCTTTTTTTAAGATATTGGCTATTTCATAATTATTTACCTTGATGACATAACTGTCTTTTCAAAAACTAATGAAGAACATTTGATTCACTTACGAAAAGTTTTTGAGAAATGTAGGAAATTTGGTTTGTCATTGAATCCCAAGAAGACGCTCTTTGGTCTCCAAGAAGGTAAACTTCTTGGACATATAATTTCAGAAGAGGGAATCAAAATAGACCCTACAAGGATAGATGGCATATTCCAAATTAGCCATCCAAGAAGCCTTAAAGAGTTGCAATCTTTCATCAGAAAGATTAATTTTTTGAGAAGGTTTATCCCCAACCTTGCTGAGCTATTAAAAAAAATTACAAATGTGGAGTACTAAAAAGGTATGCTTTTGATGATCATTTCAGTGGCTTTTTAGTAGAATTTGTAAACCTTTTTGCATCATGAATTTGGAAAATGATAAAGAATTATAACAAAACATATGAGAGTTGATATGCAAGACTTAACCGCTGATAATTGTTATTTTTCTGTGCAGGAAAAGGTGAAAACGAGGAGTTGCCGCTCCAAAGGAAAGGACAAAGACGAGATAACTGTTGTCCCTTTGAAGGGGAACCGAATGCAAACAAGGCTAAGCAGATCAAAGCAAATCAGCCCGGAAAAGGAGGAGAAGACACCAGCTCGGCGGAGAAGAAAGGGAAAGATGAAGGATTAACAGTTTGGCGAATCCCTCAGGATCTTTGATCCTGAGGGATCGCTGCTTTATTTATCTTGTTACTTGGACATCTCCGCCGTCACTGTTATATAAAGGGACAGCACTGTTAGCTTGAAGGATACTTCTTATGTAATTTTCTGTTAAAAATCAACTCTGATTATCGAGTCTCGTTGAGAACTGGTTCATTGTACTTTTGTCTTATGCATTAATATAAGCTTGGTGATTATCTCATTTCTGCGTCTGGATTAACTTAAGGCGGTGTATCCTTGGAGGCTAAGGGCCCGGCCCCGGAGGACACTTGCTTATGTATCACTACGATTTGATTTCTGCGTGGTTTGCTTATCGTTGTTATTCGGTAATCTGATATGCTTTATAAGTTGCTATTACATGCTCTGTTAAGATTAAATCATTAAGGTTTTTACGGATAGAATTGTGTATTGACTCTGCATTATGTTACTGATCCTTTCAGAGCTGATTGCATGTTATTAGTCTTAACCGAATATTCTTACTGTTCTGTTACAGAGCTTTTGTACTGAACATTCATGTCATAGATTCATATGAAGTTGTGTTCTTCATGATTGTTGGATTCAGAAATAATGTTGTTCTATTTGGAAGCACAGTCGTATCCCTGTTAATTAAGATTGATCAGATTACTATTCCAGCGTGTTGTGTGCGTATATGATTTACTAGTACTGTTCCATAATTTATCAATAGTTAGTGATGTTCCATTAGTGTGTTCTGCTTGATTTGCCTTAAGAGTGAAAGATTGTTATTTGATTGCGAAGAGTGCATTTGGGTTAATAGATTAAGTTTGGTTACGACTCGCGAGACTTAGTTGTTCGATTGCTGTTCCATTCCGTTCCAGATTTGCTATTCAATTCTTTATTTGTTGTTCTATTTTGCTATCTGCCGTTCCATTTACTCGCATTTGTTGTTTTGGTGTGAGAGACGATCTAAGGCTGTAGTGAGCTTCGGCATTCACTGTCTAGCTCCCAGACCCATGGTCTATGCTCTAATTTCCTTTTCATCAGTTTCCAAAGGGATGGGTTATCGCTGCCGAACCCTTGACTGATAAGCTGCCTAGTTTTCTGAATGTGTGATTTATTCTTTTGAAGTAACTTAGTTATAGACCAACATCCATTTACTCTTGTATTTTTAAACACTGTACTACTAGCATTACTCTGACAAGTGATAGCCTCAGACTGAGACACTCTTTGGAATAACAAAACGCTCCCGGATTGACATATTAATGTGAGGTAATTAGAGGTGAAAGAGACCCTTTTTATAGCTCTACAACAAACATGCATAGGAAATATGTGGGTGTAAAATGGACTTTACCAGCTAAACAATCATTCGAACTGGTCAAACAAGTTCTTACCCAAACACCGGTCCTGATTAGTCCAGATTTTACTAAAGATTTTTACATCTTTTCTTTCACATCAGAACATACAATAGCTGCAGTTTTACTTCAAAAGAATGATTTGGGGCAAGAACAACCAATATCTTTCTTTATTAGGGCCTTAAGAGATGCTCCTCTCAAATATAACATCATGGAGAATCAAGCCTTAGCATTAGTGAAAGCATTAAAAGACTTTAGGGTCTATATTTTACACTCTCACATAATCACTTTTGTTCCACATACTGTTGTCAAGGACATTCTAAGTCAAGACCCTGATGGTAAAAGGGAAAAATGGATTGCAACTATTCTTGAATATGAATTAGAAATCAGGCCCACCAAACTAGTTAAAGGGCAAGGATTAGCAAAACTTATGGCTGAATCTAACTTCCAAGCACTAGACATGAATATGGTAGATGTGTTAGAAGAAATAGAAGAATCTGATGCTCCTGTTATTGAAGAAACATTTCTAAATTCTCCTTGGTATGCTGACATTATTTATGTGCTTTTATATTTAAATACCCCTCCTCCTTTTTCTAAAACTAAATCTAGATTCTTGAAACAAAAGGCTTTGATTTTTTGTATCTTAGATGGAATATTATATTGGAAAAATGTTGTTGGAATTTTTCTTAAATGTTTACTTGAAGATGATGCAGGAAAGATCATGCATGAATTGCATGACGGAGAATGTGGAGGTCACCTCTACTAGAAAGCCACAGCCAACAAAATTCTTAGATCTGGTTACTATTGGCCTACCCTTTTCCTAGACACTCAAAAGCTGGTCATGTATTTCCATAAGTGTCAAATGTTTGATGGCAAAAGAAAACTTCTCCCCTTACCCTTACATCCCATCACAGTTGAGGTACCTTTTCAACAATGGGGTTTAGACTTCATTGGGGAAATTCACCATCCTCATCAGCTCAACATAAGTGGATCCTCACAGCCACTGACTTCTTTACCAAGTGGATAGAAGCTATACCATCCAGAAATGCTAATGACTATTTCATTATCAAGTTTCTTGAAACTAATATCCTATCCAGATTTTGTTATCCCAAAAAAATCATAACAGATAATGCTGCTGCTTTTAAGTCTAAGAAAATGGTTGATTTCTGTTACAAATACCACATAACCTTGGGCCATTCCACTGCTTACTATCCCCAAGGAAATGGATTAGTTGAATCTTCCAACAAGAGCCTCATCAATATCATTAAAAAATTGTTGGAACAAAATCAGAAATCATGGCACAGTAAGCTGGTTCATGCCTTGTGGGCTGATAGGTTGACTACAAAGAAATCAATAAATATGTCCCCCTATCAGTTGGTTTATGGCATGGATGCAATTTTTCCTACCTCATTAGGAGTTCCAGTCATGAAACTCCTTCAAGAAGTGCAGATTGAAGAAAATGATATGCAGAGAAGAATCCACCAAACAATCCATTTACAGTAGACCAAAGAGGAAGTCTATGGAAGAACACAGTTAGTCCAAGAAAAAATGAAGAAGCTATTTGATAAGAGGACTAAGGCAAACAATTTCCAAATAAGAAATGTTTTTCTTAAATGGGATTCAAGAAGAGAAGAGAAGGGAAAACATGGCAAGTTTCACAACTTGTGGAAATGACCCTATATTATTCACGCTGAGAGGGGTCACAATGCATTTTTCTTGAAAGAATTGAATGGAGAAGATCTATATGGAGGTCCGGTCAATGGCAAAATGCTCAAGCATTACTTCTGCCAAGAATCTTAAGTTTTAAAGCATTTTATTTTTTCATTTTAGATATCACAACCTAAACCATTGCATTCAAAGTTAGAAAAATAAAAAAATACAAAAACAAAGAAAGAAAGAAAAGAGGGCAGATTGTCAAAACAATAAAGGTATAAGCCCCATACCAAAAAAGAGAAACAAATCTAAAAGTGTGCAAGATTAAATGCCACTACTAAAAAACACACTTCTAGTTAGTCAAACTGCCTAATCTTGACTAATTAGCCTTTAAATTTTCTGTTGATAGGATAGTGAATTCGATTGGCCAAACTGTTTAATCTTGGCTTATCAATAGATAGATTAGGATAGAAATGAAAGGTTCAAACATGTTCAAAATCTGAACCTAAGTTTCCAAAAGAGAGATGACTCAAATCTGTTTTATTTTTCTGAGTCAAGAAGAAGAAAATTTGGTTCTAATTAGCTCAAAATCTAAGCCAGAGAGCAAGGAAGAAACAACTCACATAAGAGTAAAAAAAAAAGAGTTGTAAAAAGAGTGAAGGAAGTGCTTGAATTTTTAGATCTTAAGCCTTCCAATTTTGATTTAATTTTCCGCAAAATAATAATCTATGTGCAGCTTGTTTTATGCCATAGATCAGCATCAAGTTAGACTATTTAATCCTGACTTGAATGCTTTTAAATTTCTGTTGTAGAAATTAGAGAATAAAATATGTTGGACAGTTTAATCCCAACAGATAGTAGATTAAGTAGAGAATTATATGGATTCAACTTTTTAACCTGAATCCATGGAGAAATAAGGAGTAGAAATAGATTAGATTTTTTGCTTTCAAAAAGAATAAAATGTTGTAAGAGAGTTTGCCAATCCAAGTGCACTCTAATGAAGAAAAAATGTTAGACCTGTAGGATTGGGTAGGAAGAAAGCTTGTTGATAAAAGATCCAATGTTTTTTCATGGCTGCTAACTTATTTCCAGAACAAAAGAAGATCATTCAAGTAAAGAAATCAGCCCAATGGATGAGGCAATTGATCAGCCTCCCAGAGAAAGCAAGTCTGAATTTCTCGATGCCTTCAAGAAGGAATCATCCCCAAGTGGAGCCACTGTTAGCCACCTATAATATTTTTTATACCAAAAGGTGGCTAATACTTTTTGAGCCTCCAAGGAACAAATTTTATCACTACAAAATTGTTGGCTCTTGAAGACTCTTAAAAGGCCTTATACCTCTGTCCAAAATCTTCATTGCTATTTCCCATTTTTACTCAGAAATTTTTCTAATTTCATGAGGAAAGACTACTGCAAAGACCATCACTTTCCCCTTTCCCCCACTCAAAACTAACCTTCATTTGCTCTCCCTTTTCCCCATAAATTTCCTCTATTTTTCATGTTTTTCCTTTCATAAAAAACACCCTTCCATAGTTGAAAACTCATTTTTCAACTATTTCAAACCCCCCATTCCTTTGAAAACCATGAAGGATTCATGAAAATACAATTTTTTATATAGACTTAAGCCCCTTTGGGCTAAGTCCTAAACCACTTCCCCCACATGCCTTTTCCCCAGAACCAGGCGCTAGTCCCATTGGCGTTTATCGGCATCGGAGTAAATCAAATGAGCGCATATATTTCGTTACACAAAAACTCCGATGCGATCGGCTCTCTTTTGATATAACTCCAGGTCTCATGTTTCTTTTGAAAAACCAAGTGTTAAATACCCCGAGCGCTAATCGCATAAAAAAGAAACAAGTGCGCAAGTCTTAAACCATGTTCCGAAAACTCCGATTGCGATTAGCCTTTGTATCTAAAAACCCACGATTACATTATTTTCCATATAACCATCAAGCCCACCTCAGTCGCTTAAGACCCTATATATTTCACTCCCCATCGATATTTTTTCTTTGTAAAAACCCAAAACCCACTTATCCAAAGTTTTAACTTAAAAACTTAAAGTCACGTGTTGAAATAAATTAAATGGGTTGATTAAAGATTGATCATAAGACCTGCACCGAGAAAACACAATGGTTAGATTGAAAGACCACATCAAAGCTCCGTTTTTACTGGGTCTCATGGGCAACCTTTCCCTCACTGTTTATACACTTCCTAGACCGAGAGTTGAAGGTCCCAAGGCGCTTATAGCATCGCAAATTTTTTACGAGTCAATCAAAAGACTCACTTCCGACTTCCGATTGCGATTGGCCCTTGTTTCAAATACACCCCAGGCATATTATCCTCCATATACTTAAAGGCCTCGCAGTCGGGCGCCTATTCATTTTATGCACATTTTCCGCCCCTGAAGCCAAAAAACCTTTGTTTTATTTCAAACCTTTGTTTTTTCATGTATTATAAAGGTTTGCTCCCGGTTCATCTCTTCCGTTTATCGACAGCCGATCAAACGACCAGCGCTCCATCGCATGGGAGTCTCCAATCGCATCGCAAAATTTTAATCGCATATGTTTTTTTTGTTTCCCCGATCGGCCATCTCCCCGATTTATTACCCACTGTCGATCTAATCTATAGATCGACAACCTGCACTCCATTGCGTTGTTTATTTCCATCACATCCCCTCGTTCTCGACCTCCGATTGTGATTCCCCGATTCATTCTCCACCGTTGATCTCGCTCTTAGATCAATGGCCATCGCTTAATCGCCTCAGGCCTTCTGATAGCGCAATCGCATCAGATTTTCTTCATTGCATTCTTTTCCTCCTCCTTCCGATTGCAATTTATCGATTAAATCTGGACCGTCCACGTGTCCAGATCGGACGGTCTAGGATCTCTCCACTTTATTTCTTCTCCCGCTCTTCTTTTGCCTATTATTTTCATATCTCCACCATTGGATGATTTCATCCAATGGCTACGCTCCTCTCCCGCCTTCTGAAGCAGTTTAACCCAAAATGCAGGATTTCTTAATTGTCTTTGTATTTTGCAGGTGTTCCATTGAAATAATGAAGGAAAGCCGAGGGTCGGGAAAGACATTTCCTACGCCTTTGAGCTACTAAAAATGACTGTCCGCCAAGCTCTATTCATCATTTGTCGATGCTCTATGAGCATTGATACCTTTAAAGGCCCAGCATGGCCCTGCACATTGACAAGACACTGTATTAAAAACACAGATTAAAGAGTATAAGCATTGAAGAACAGAGCGCAACAGAGAAGGAGATTAAAGACAAATCTGGGGAATTACATCTAAGAATGATTACCAAAAGCCTAATTCCCTGGATTAAAACATCATTAAAGAGAATTATAAGTGTTTGAATAGGAAGAAAGGACCTCCACCGCCGCATTTGAGGCGAATTAATTCCTCGGCTACTACAAGAGCCACTTGTTGCCTCAAACCATTCAAAACAGTGGCCGAGTTATTAATTAAACAAATATCTACCTCCAGCACTGCCAAGAAGTTAATTCTACCAAAGGATTTTAATAGAAAATATCCGCAAAGTTACTCCAGACAGAGCACAGAGCCTTAAAATTCAACATTTCTTTCCCAGCGAGCTTGAAAGGTTAATGTAACCAATTAATACAGGAGGAATATCAGAATGTTCTCCATCGAGCCCCTCAAAGGCCGAGAGACAGTAAGCTATATTAATTGAACTTAGAAGATATTTTGTCTCATTCCACCTCCTCTTTTCTTCTATAAATACTTCAGTAGAAGATGAGTACCTGTTGGTTATTGTTTGATCACAAGTTGTAATACTGAAACTCTTTGAAGTAAATACATAGTTTGTTGAAGTTGAAAAACAAATTGAAGTCTTGGAGATCTTGATGATGTTGTTGCATGCTTGTTCCTGAGAAGGCTCTATCATTGGATCCATGAGCTTAGCTGTTGGTGAAGTATTCTAAACTGTCTTATGTTTTCCCCTGTTTTCATTATGCTCCATAATTTCTTACTATAGTAGGATAGAAAGTTTTAGGCTAATAAATGACTCTTGGAAGCACCTTAGACCTGTTCATCCTTCACTGTTTCATGTTTTCTTCTGCTGAAGTATTTTAGAGGCTTTAATATTTCTCTTTAGTCTTCATGCTTTTTTATTTCCTTAATAGTTTGAACAGTTGGTTTCAACATGATTTATGGTTCTCCCTGCTTGTCTGTTGCCACTTAAAAACTGTTATCGAAATATCCCTTTGAATTTCTTTGCTTACAGTGAATCAAAGAGGTATGTTTTGATCTTGCCCTTTGTCCTTACTTAAACAGTTGGCTTAAAGGTCGTTATAATTATGATCATGGATGTTTTTAGGTGTTCCCTCTTCTATGACTGTAATTATCAGTAAATATTTTATGTTTTATAAAGTCCTTTAGAATAAAATCTTTGAGGAAATAGGGTGTTCCCCAAATCTTAGATTTCATTTTGAAAGTTGTTTTGAAATCATTTTTTGCTTAAGGTGTGATTTGTAGAATTTATGGTTAGTCCTGTCTATCAAAAAAATCTTTATTGTTTCAAATTATGCTTCCAAATTCCCTTTGTTGAGAATTAAAATTCTCTTTCCAAATCATTAATGTTCATCCCATTCCAAAAACAAAAGGATCCGGTGGCCAAATTAGATTTGCCCTCTGATATCCCATATCCTTTGATGAGTTTGTTATGACCTTTTCTTAACTCCATTGCCCAATGAACCAGATGTTTCTCCATTCTATGTATCTTTCCTAGACCTTTCATGTTCTGCTATATCAATTCAATCCAACCAAACAAACAAACACCTGCACTTAATAACTAGTCTAAAATCAATATTATAAGCACACAAGATAAACTTTTGCAAACAAACATTTGAGAGATCCCTCTCTGAGAATAGGAGGACTAGATCCTGTAACTCTAAAGATTGGTTCTGATGTTGCTTTGTCTTTTAATTTTCCAAACTATCAAAACACGGGACACCAACAGAATATAAGGGTAACTGATATCCCAAAGGAACACAAGATTGATGTCTTCATAGAGACTTTAAAGGATAACATCCAACATGAAGTTCAAGTTTGGGAACCTGATTCATTGGAAAAGGCATTCATGTTGGCAAGAAAAATTGAATGTAAAATTATGGCAACAAGGAAGCCTACCACTCACATATATAAATATGGAAGTGTCACTACTCCTAGACTTCCACAACCTACAAGGTTGACACCACAACAATTGGAAGAAAAAAGAGCAAAAGGGCTTTTCTACAGTTGTGATAGCAAATACACTAAAGGTCATAAGTGTGCTGAGAAGAAATTATTTTACATATATTGTGAAGAGGAAGAAGAAAATGAACAAGAATATTCAAAAGAAGAGGATATACACCAAGAACCAACCCTAGAAGAGGAAGAAATGAGTTCGACCATATCATTTAATGCATTGGCAAGAATTACCACTCCGTAAACTCTCAAGATAGAAGGACATATCAAGAATAAAAAGGTAATAGTGTTGATTGATTCGGGTAGTACCCATAATTTTATTCATTGTAAGGTAGTCAAGGAATTGAATTGTTTCCTATACCCAGCACCAGAATGTCAAGTGATGGTTGCAAATGGAGGAACTATAAATTGCTCTGGAAAATGCCATAATATCAAGCTAACCATGGGGGAATATGTATTGACTAGTCCAATGCTTTCCATTCCTATGGGAGGTGTTGATGTTGTACTAAGAGTACAATGGTTATAATCTTTGGGGACGGTAGCTTTTAATTTTCAAGAACTTTTCTTGAATTTTTTTTCAGAAGGAAAGGAAGTCGAATTACGGGGTATTGAAGGGAAGCCGGGAAGGATAATAAGCTCTAATGTCATGACAAAGCTTCTAAAGAAAGAACAATAAGGCGTAATTGCACAATTATGCTCAGTAGAAGTTCCGACATCAAAATCATCTATTTCTGCAGATCTCCAACAAGTCTTGGACAATCATTCCAAGGTGTTTGAAACTCCCAAAGGACTCCCACCTATTAGTGATCATGATCATGCTATTCATTTGATTCCAGGAAGTGTTCCTCCAAACATCAGGCCTTATAGATATCCTTACTTCCAAAAGAGCGAAATTGAACGTATGATTGCAAAAATGTTAGAGGCGGGTATAATTCAGCCTAGTCAAAGTTCTTTCTCTGCTCCTGTAGTATTGGTACACAAGAAGGATGGATCATGGCGAATGTGTCCGGATTATAGGGAGCTCAATAAGCTCACCATTAAAGACAAATTTTCCATTCCTATGATTGATGAATTATTGGATGAATTACATGGAGCAATTTATTTTACCAAGTTGGATCTTCGTTCAGGATATCATCAAATTAGAATGAAGACTGAAGATATTCCAAAAACAGCATTTCGAACTCATGAGGTCATTATGAATTTTTGGTCATGCCTTTTGGCCTTACCAATGCACCTTCTACATTTCAAGGGTTGATGAATTCCATTTTCAAACCCTTCCTTAGAAAATTTGTGCTAGTATTTTTTGATGATATACTAATCTACACCAAGTCTTGGAAGGATCATGTTCAACATGTTGACCAAGTGCTCAAACTATTTCAAGAGAAACAATTATATGCAAAAACATCCAAATGTTTTTTTTGAGTACAAGAGGTGGAATATCTAGGTCATATTGTATCTCATGAGGGTGTTAAGGTAGACCCTGACAAAATTAAAGCCATTAAGGAATGAAAAGTCCCCACAAACATAAATCAGTTGCAAGGATTTCTCAGGTTAACATGGTATTATCGCAATTTTTTTAAGAATTATGAGAGAATAGCAGCACCTCTAACAACATTATTGAAGAAAGATGCATTTTCATGGACTCCTGAAGCAACTAAGGCCTTTGAACATCTTAAAGAGGCAATGTGCCTAGAATCGGTCTTAGCTACGCCAGACTTCACAAAAACCTTTATTGTGGAATGTGATGCCTCAGGAAATGGAATTGGTGTTGTTTTAATGCAAGAAGGAAGACCCATTGCTTTTGAAAGTTGTCCAATCAAAGGAAAGTATTTACAAAAATATATTTATGAGAAGGAAATGTTAGCAATACTACATGCACTAAAGAAATGGTGACCTTACCTAATGGGAAGACACTTCAAGGTAAAAACTGATCATGATAATCTTAAACACTTTTTGGAGCAAAGAATATCTTCAGAAGAGTAGCAAAAATGGGTCACAAAGATGTTGGGTTATGAATTTGAAATAATCTACAAAAAAGGGAAGCTAAATGTTGTTGCAGATGCACTCTCAAGAAATAATGAAGAGGTGGAATCATTGCTTTGTGCCATTTCTATTATCCAACCAGATTGGATAACCGAAGCAAGGGATGAATGGAAGAAGGACAAAGAAGTGTGGACACTCATTCAAAAGTTGCAGCAAGATCTTAGTACATCTGATACATTTATTTGGAAAAATGATTCCTTATGGTACAAATATCACTTATATCTTTGTAAGAATTCCCAACTAAAACAAAATATTCCTTTGGAATTGTACACTTCTCCTTTAGGAGGACACTTAGGATTTTTAAAAACTTACCACAGGGTGAAGAAATATTTTTTTGGGGATGGCCTTAAATCTGATATTCAAAATTTTGTGGTGGAATTTTTGGTTTCCCAGCAAAATAAAGTTGAGACAATTAAGACCTCAGGTCTTCTACAATTATCCATTCCAAGTCAACGTTGGGAAGAGATTTCAATGGATTTTATCACAGGTTTACCTAAGTACGAAGGAAAGAGTGTCATCATGGTGGTAGTTGATAGACTTACCAAGTATGCACACTTTTGTGAATTATCTCATCCATTTAAAGCAAGTACAGTTGCTACTACATTTATGGACACAATTCAAAAGCTACATGGAAACCCAAAGGTTATTGTGAGCGACAGAGATCCCATTTTTACTAGAAATTTTTGGACGGAGTTATTTTCTTATTTGGGTACTCAATTAGCTCATAGCTCATCTTATCATCCTCAATCTGATGGTCAAACTGAGATAGCAAATAAATGTTTGGAAGGATATATTTGTTTTTTTTTATCTGATAAACAAACATAATGGGTGATGTGGTTACCTCTCGTTGAATGGTGGTATAACACTTCCTTCCATACTGCAGCAAAAATGATCCCATTTATGGCACTTTATGGATATCATCCACCGTCTGTCACATCATCTTTAAGAGAAAATTATAAGGTTCAAGCAATGGAAGATCACATCGAGCATCAACAAGAAGTTCTCCAAATCTTAAAGGATAACCTAACTTTGGCACAAAATCGAATGAAGCAACAAGCAGATCAACATCGCAGCGAGAGAAGTTTTGATTTAGGAGACTAGGTATTTTTACAGCTACAACCATACAAACAAATTTCCCTCGAGCAATCTAAGAAGGATAATAAATTATCGCCAAAGTACTATGTTCCTTACAAGGTGTTGCAAAATATTGGTACTATGGAATACAAATTGGAGCTTCCTGCTTCTTCGTGAGTACATCCAGTTTTCCATGTTTCGTGCTTAAAGAAGGTTGGAACCTAAAGAGGTCACGAAAACAAGAACTCGACAACTACGAAATCGATCAATTCCGTAGTATCTCATCAAGTGGAAGAACTTACCCACTGAAGATTCTACATGGGAGGATAGGAATTTTATACACAAGCACCCAAAGCTACTCAAGAACTGAGGACAACGCTTGTTGAAGGAGAGGGGCATGTTAGGTCCCTATATTACTAGTTTATTCCCTTATTGTTATTAGTGTAGCCCCCTTATTGTTATTGTTGTACCCCTATAACCCCAATATTGTTGTTATTGTGCCCTTAAATTGTTATTGTTAGGTCGGCTAGGATTATATTGTGGGCCCATGGACTCCTATATATAGAAGGAGGTTTTGGTCGTTTGTAGCATCCAAGAATTGTTCATTTATGTAATGTATTGGAGGCTTCCCCCTCGAATTGGCTAATTTCTAAGGCGTCGATCTCTCTTTTATTTTATTTTTGGAGCTGGTTTCATAACAGAAAAATGGAGACCATTTCTTTATCATATATCATATCTCCTAGATCTTTCAGTTGATTTCTTAATTAGATGCTTTTGAGAGACATAAATATATTCATTCATCCTTAGATGCCTTCAATTTTTATAGATCATATCTAAGTGATATGATATTTCTTATCGCACTTTTAGATAATATTTCTACTAACTTATTATATATCCATTTTGATGTCTCCATCTTTGCTATATAGGGAATGAGGGGATATTTGACAGATTCTATAAGAATATTTTGAGCCCTTTGATCATTTTCCATGTATTCAGATAGTGCTTGATCTTCATATGGTTTGGAGACTTTTCCAATTACATGATTGATAATTTCATTTTCTTTAAGGACTATGTCTATCCTCCTTTTCCATGAAAGGAAGTTCGATGACCCAACCAACTTATAGTTATCCTTGCAAATTAAGCCATTTTATAATATTTGATTATAGAAGAAAAGGTACCTAATCATCAAGTGAAGATGAAATCTTCAAGATGATGATGTTTTAATGCTTCTTGGATTTTCTCCTTCAAGGATGAGTATTTTCCTCTTACAATGAAATCTTTGATTCGACAATAGGAACATTTCCTTATAACCTTTTGAAGATGATCATAACGCCCTTTGATATAGCTTTCTTCAAGACACTTCAACTCAAAATATTTGAGGTTTATTTCGGTGATGATTAAGTGCGGATCCCAGAAATTCTTCTAGGGTTTTGACTTTCTCTAAGATGATGATGTGATATTTTTCCTTAAAGTGCTTCTCTTGGATGAATAGACTGCAAGTCACTTTGATTTGTAGATATATTAGATTAGATGTGTGGTTTTGGCCTTTTTTTTCTTAATGATGATCTGAGTGGTGATCTCAAGACTTCTCCTGGTGCAACCTTCTTCTTTGATCTAGGATTTTGATACTTATTTGTAGATATATACTTCAATATGGTCTCCTATACTTGCTTTGATGCCTTTCCTGATATTTTTTCCTTGAGTGTCCCTTGATAAGATGCCCTTTCGTGACTTTTTCACCTTAGTTTTGATAGCATGTTGAGAAAACTAGGGCATTAACATTAGGTGATTTATCTATTAATGATAACTGCTTGTGAATAAATTTTTTTTTTACTTCTTTAGATTAGGTTCTTCTCTTTATTATATAATATTAGTGTTATTCTTCATTAAACAAATACCAATGCATGGAAAATAAAGAGACAAGAGACACAAAATGTAGGCTATCATCCAAGACCAAAACGTCTCCCACTTGAGAGGAATATTCAAACAAATTCTTCTTCTTATAGGGACTTCAATTGATGAATACCAAGACCAAGACCCTGTTGGGAAAAATACTGAGAGGGGGGGGTGAATCAGTATTTAGTGCATATTCAAAACTTTTACTTTTTATGCTCCAAAACCCATACGCTACTTTGATGAAGACAACTAGCGTATACACGCGGATATCCTTCATAAAACTCGCGTATACACAGAGATCTAATTATACCATTTGTTCTTCACTTATATCATTCCATCATTCATTTTTTAGATGTTCTATAAACAGTAAACATGTGCAGTAAGAACAGAATAAACCATCACACAACGCATCACACATGAACACCAGGATTTTTAGGTGGAAACCCAAGTCGGGAGAAAACCACCGCATTTGTCACCTCTTCAATATTTTATTATAGAGAAAACATCTTACAACATATGTGCTGGCGCAGACTTGACCAGCACGCAGGCACCCACCTGCGCTCGTTTACCAGCCTCTCCTGGAAGGGAGCTTCAACCCCCTGACTCGTTTACCAGCCTCTCCGGGAAGGGAGCTACGACCCCCTGATCTCGTTTACCAGCCTCACCTGGAAGGGAGCTACAACCCCCTGACTGAAGGCTACAACCCCAAAGACTCTACATGGACCACGTTTCATCAATTTTCACACGGATCCAAAGCTTCCTTTAGGACACCATCGGCCACATTTCATCATATTTTCAGACTGGACCCTTTCCATACTTTTAAGCTCAAACATACATCACCAACAGATACTTACCAGTTCAGACAACACAGATCAGATAGCAGAAACATAGCAGAACAGATCAGACATTTCATTCCACAGACTTCATCAAGCCCTAGTTTTCATACGCACTTTCACTTCACTGATGTCGCGTATATACGCACTTCCATCCATGCAAACCAGCATATACCTCTGTAGATATTTCATTGCGCATACGCGCTTTCTCTTCAGCGAAGCCGCGTATATACGTGCTTCCTATGCGGAAAAGTAGCGTATAAATCTTCAATCATTATAGAGCAGCATACTTCTTCAGATCAGATGTTCAGTTCAGATTTACCCTTTTAATTCAGACAGATGTTCGCCTCAATTCAAATCTAAGCCTTCCATAATCAGATCTAGTAGATACAAGTGCATTTCAGATCTAGATCCCCTTCTTCATCATTGGTGCATCATACATTCATATTTTTCTTCAAGTGAAACCCTTTCCATTCAGATCTACTTCAGAGAGAAGTATTCATTCAAGCTCAGACATCTTTCACCCACTCTCATGATTTGCATAATGAATTTCTTCTCTTTATATAGGTTTATCCTTCTTCAATACCACGGGCCCCTTTTTCAATACCATGAGCCAAATCAATACCATGAGCCTTCAATACCACGGGCCCCTTTTTCAATACCATGAGCCACAACAATACCATGAGCCTTCAATACCACGGGCCCCACTTTATGAGCGCTTTTGCCCATACGCGACTTGGAACGTTGTTTCCCGCGTGCATACGCGACTTCCCTTAGACAGATCCGTGTATGCCTTGAGACATACTCTTTTCATCATAGATCTAGCACATGCTGAATTCCTTTCTTCATTGCCTTCTGTACAAGACATATTCTATCAAGCACAACTTCATCCAGTAAGCTGCCATTATCTTCATCAAGTGGGTTGCCTTTCAAGGACAACACTCAGCAAACATTATATCATATCAGATTTACATCATTTACCAAGTTCAGCAAGTCAAGAATAACTTCAACAGGTGGTTTGCCATCAAGGACAACACATGTCAACAGTCGCAAGTCTTTATCTTCATTTAGTGGGTTGCCATCAAGGACAACATCCTGCATCATATTGCCAACAATCTCCCCACATTCTGCATCATATTGCCAACAGACCCTTGACCTATTGACCTCTTCAAGACCAAGTCACAATACCTCTTTGTTTAACCTTTTCTTCCATAATCAAATTTCTTGCTTCTTGGCTCTTCTTTAGATCTTGGCTTCTTGGATCAAACCTGCAACCCTCAACCTCTTCAGAAACCTTAGTTGCATCATGTGTGACCAACTTTTGCACCTTGTTATCACTTTTCTCGGAAGGGATAATTTCTTATGACTTCTCCTTGATTCAACATGATGACTTTTCCTTTGACTTGGCTTCACAAGTGATCTTACTAACCTCGACTCTTATAGCAATATTCTCGGCTTCTTTTGCAGCATATTTTGCCTCCTTCCTTCGCACGTGTGACAAGAAATATCCCTAGAAAATATCTAAAATGGTTCATATAACTTCCCTTATTCTTTTCTTGGTGATGAGGCTTTCTTCTTGATTTCCTCACACTTCTTCTCTACTTCAGACCTTGACCGAATTTCTTGTACTAAAATAAGGTCGAGCTACCCTATTTATAGTATTTAGTGCATCCAAAATAAGTCGACTTGAATAGGTGTCTATGTTGACATGCCTTTATAGAAACATATTTAGGTCGACTCCAAGGTGACTTTGTGACAAGGTATTGGAGGGTTTATGACACAAATAAATTTCCTTTTACAATGTGTAACATGCCCAAATGGGTCTTCAAACTTTGACATTGACTCAATAGAATTAATTACTTGATGACAAATCCTAAAGTCTCACAATGGGAGCCATAACTAAAAATAAAATTCCTTGCTCATGAAACCCATGAGACAAGAATTACAATAATAATTGTATTTTTCTTCTTCACATCAATTACATAAAATCACAATTACACATGTCATTATGAGGACCGAACCTAGTTACACTTTTAAACACTCCCTCTTAACTAGGGAGGTATTCATAAAAATACTTGGTCATTCTCAATTTGAAGAATTATCATAAGAAGAGTCAAATTGGTAACCCATATGTATAACATCATATCAACTAGCATTTTCACATATCAAGGCCTTGACTAAAAAATCTATCTCACCACAAGATCATAGCACAATGTTGGTGAGACCAATGATTTATAGACACCCTCATCATTGTCTCTCTAATAACATACCCCACTCGGGTTCTCAGGGTATGTTCCACTAGGCCTTTTATTATCTTGGATTCCTAGTCCTCAAATAATATCAGTCCTCTACAACTAATCTTACCTTGGATGCCCTAACTCATCCTCAAAGAGTATTGGATGCCAAATGTTTTCCCAATCCTCCATTCTATCTTCCAAAGTGAAGACAAGAATTATGTGTTTATATATCTCCTCATGGCCTTCACTAAGACTTGCGGTTGTTAGTCCTAGTCTAGTGCATGACACATGAGATAGAGAATCACAAATGTCACTCCCTCTTAACTAGGTATGATCAATGTATTCCATGAAGGAATGTACCCAAGCTCCCTCTTAAATAGGGACTTGAAAATATCCCTCTTGACCAGGGACTTGCTTCCAACAGCTCTTCAGGTGGAGATCATGGGATAACCAGAGGTTTGTAGAACTCCTTCCTTCGATGTCATGAGTTTCTTCCTTGTGTTGGAGTCTACATTAATTGGGACCTCTTCGTAGGGCACATACCATCCATCACTTTCATCCTTGAACCATGTCATCATTTCTTTCATCAGAAAGTAATCCATCAGTCCATATCTGGCCTTCCTTCATGCTATGATGCCTTTTTCATGCCATGTTTCCTTAAGGATATTTCATCCTACTACATGGTCATCAGTGGTGGAATACATCCACATTCTTCCCTTGGTACCCTACATAAGACCATCCATATATTATTCAAAAATAAGAAATGAATATTAAATCAAATTACCTTTGTGATGGTCTTTCATCATGACATCTTGTAGTTTGCATCATCATCCTGCATAAATATTGACACATCTCCAAAATATATCCATTGTCAAGGGTCTCCTTATTTTTTAGACTTCCATCAAAGTATTCATCTAATTCTTGGAGATATCATAGTCAAATATTTCAGCCCTCAGATGTTTATTTCCTTCATATTTGCACATTCCATGATCTCTTCCTTTCTTTCTTCACACATTTTCTTCCAAGATCCTTCAATCATAGTTCCTATAATTATTTTCAACCACCTCATATTTCAAATGAGGACATATTATTTTTATTTCATCTAATCAATGTGTGACCCATTCCTTTATGCATATTCTCAATGGAGGATATGCTTTATTTTTACCATGCTCACGAAGTAGAACATTCATCCATATTGTCTGCAACCATATGACATGACTCCAAACTATCAAATAAAATCATACATACCTCATTCTTCTATTAGGTCATCTTTATTCAGCAGCTTCCATGATTGGAAGAACTCCAATTCCTTGATTTGATTCACCTCTTTCGATTTCATACCATCATCCCATGAATTCCTACAAGTTGGAATTCCTAATGAAACACTTGCTATGCCTTTTGATCGGTGAACCTTCCAATGAAGATTCCATCAGAGGATATTGAGTGTCCTCATCCAGCATATGTTTCCTTTTTATTGATGTATGATGAGCCTTGTCATGGATGATTTTTTCTCCTGTTCCCATAAGTGTCACTTATGCTTCTAACGAGGTTACCAAGAACTATATCCTTCCATAGGTGATTTTCATAGACCATTTTTCAAGCTTCTCTATGATCATGTCACGAGCTCTTGATTTCAATGCTTATATGATGCCATGATGCATCCCATAATTTTATTAGTGAATCATGACAGCCATATCTTACAATAGAAAATTTGAGAACAGGAAATTGAAAAGAACTTAGGTGAGGAATACTATATCAGTCATAGTAGAGATTTTTTAATTCCTCTTTCTTGGACATATTCTTTTCATTTTCCTCCACTTCTTTGGAGATATGGGATTATTCTCTTCCCATTTAGTTATTGTCCTTCTTTAGCTTAGGACAATCTATTTTGTAATTCCCATATTATGGATACTCATAGCATTTAATCTTAGCCATGTTATCCTAAGAATTAAGCTCCCTGAGCTTCCCTTTCCTTTTAGTGAATGTTTGATCCTTATTACTTGATCCTTCATAAGTTTGTGCCTTCAACTCATCTTATTCTATTTTGCATAGAAAAAATGAGTTTTTAAATGGGATAGCTTCCTTATCCTCACAGGCCTTTGATATGAGGTTACCTTTTTCATCAGTTAATGCATTTAGAAAAATGTAGAACATTTTTTTATCAGATATCATATCTCATAGATATTGCATTTGAGTTCGTATTTGAGATGATTTTGAGAGACATGAAGATATCCCTTCATCGTTTGATACCTTCAATTTGTATCGATCATATCTACATGATATGATCTTTCTTATCGCACTTTGAGAGAATATTTCTACCATCTTATCATATATCCCTTTTGATGTCTCCATCTCTGTTATATAGGGAATGAGGGGATATTTGACAGATTCCATAAGAATTTTTTTATCCCTTAAATGCTTTTCGATGTATTCAGATAGTGCTTGATCTTCATATGGTTTGGATACTTTTCCAATTACATGATCAATAACTTCATTTTTTTCAAGGACTATGTCTATACTCTTTTCAATGAAAGGAAGTTCGATGACCCAACTGGCCTATAGTTCTCCTTGCAAAATGAAGTCATTTTACTAGATTTTCTTATATAAGAAAAGGTACTTAATTGTCAAGTGAAGATGAAATCTGCAATATGATGATGTCTTGATGCTTCTTGGATGTTCTCCTTCAAGAATGAGGATTTTCCTCTTGAAATGAAATCTTTTCTCCGACAAGAGGGATATTTCCTTATAACCTTTTGAAGATGATGATAGTTCCCTTTGATCTAGATTTATTCAAGACACTTCAAATCAAAATATTTGAGGTTTCTTTCAGTGATGATTGAGTGTGGATCACAAAAATGCTTCTAGGGTTTTAACTTTCTCCAAGATGATAATGTGATATTTTTCCTTGAAGTGCTTATCTTGGATGAATAGACTACAAGTTACTTTGAATTGTATATCTTTTAGATTAGATGTAGGGTTTTGGCCTTATTTTTCTTGATGATGATCTAAGCAATGATCTCAAGACTTCTTCTGGTGCAACTTTCTTCTTTGATCTAGGGTTTTAATACTTCTTTCTAGATCTAAACTTCAATATGGTATCCTAGACTTGTTCTGATTCATTTCTCAATATTTTTTCCTTGAGTGTACCTTTATAAGATGCCCTTTCTTTACTTTGTCACCATAGCTCGGATACCATGTTAAGAAATCTAGGGCATTAACATTAGGTGATTTCTCTATTAGAGATAACTGCTTGTGAATGTTTTTTTTTTTTTACTTCTTTATATTAGGATAATATCTTTCTTATAGAATATTATAGTGTTCTTCTTCATCAAAAAACTACCAATTCATGTACAATAAAGATACAAGAGACACAAAATGTAGGCTATCATCCAGGGCCAAAACCTCTCCCACTTGAGAGGAAAACCTGAAAAAAATTATTCTTATTATAGAGACTTCAATTGACAAATACTAATACCAAGACCCTTTACCTATTGATATCTTCAAGACCAAGTCACAAGACCTCTTAGTTTAACATTTTATTCAATATTCAAATTGCTTCCTCTTGAGAATTTGATAGAGCATAGTTTAATTCAATTATCTACTTGATAATTACTTGTGAATCTTATTTCTCTCACATAGATCTTCTCTTCAATAGCGTATTAGGTCTTTCATCAAGTTAATTATCAAACTACAAAAGACACAATATTTTGTCTCTTCAAGCTAGGGCCAAAACCTTTCCCTCTTGGAGAGGAAAACCCGCAAGTAATTCCTCTTATAATATTTCAGTTGACAAGAACAGTAATAATGACACAAAATTTTGACCTATGCATGATCCAAGACCTTCTCACTCCTTCCTTGTAGCTTCTTTCTTTTTCTGCCCTATTCTGCACTTCTTTGCACCTTTTTGCACCAGCATTAGAGAAATTGGTCCCTAACCCTTGAATAATGTAATTCCCTTTTGTTCTTTCTTTGATCCTTGGCCTCCAATAGAGACTCACTCTAGCACCTTTCTTCCAAATTGTGTAAGAAATGAAGCAACCCTTAGTATAGGTTTTTTATCCATTTATTTCTTGACACAATCCTACACATATGTGTTGTCTCAATTTCTTCAAATGTCTCTCATTCTTGGTTATTTTCCAGCACAAATACATACTTGAATGTACCCTTGACTGAGCTGAAATAATATTGTGTTTTACTTTGATATTTACTAATATTTCCGAGGATATATATATATATATATATATATATATCTATATATATATATATATCTATATATATATATATATATCTATATATATATATATATATCTGAGATTTATGGGACCCTTTACGCACTAGTTTAAGCCTTCTTTATTGATTGTATAACCATTATTCTTACCCATTGAGATCCACATTGTATTAATTCAAATATGTCTGAAATTGTGAATGTCAAATGAGGTCGCAAACCATTTATCTACATAGGGACTTCATCCCTCTTCTAGGCTGGCATGTCTTCCTGTAGGTAAGCCGACTAGAACAATTACTTGAGGGCCGACTTGTTAAGGAGTATTTCCAACACATTTGGAGCTGACTTCGTGGAGCAAGGTGACAAGGTCTTGGAGCATATCATTTTCCTTTACACAAGTGTAACATGACTTCTCATACATGAATCTTTTTTATACATTTATGACAAGATGAAAAATCCCTAAAATACGTCAAGAAGAAGTCTTTGGCCTATAATAAACACTACTTTCTCATGAAACCCATGAGTCAAGATTTACAAAATACATTTTATTATATCTGTCTTCTTCATTCCATAAATTCATAATTACATAGTCATTATGAAGACCAATCCTAGTTACACTTTTCAACACTCCCTCTTAACTAGGGAGGTATTCATAATAGTACATGGTCAGTCTCAATATGAAGAATCTCATAAGAATAATTTTGATTGGTAATATATCTGTTATAGCATCATATTATCCAGGATTGTTACATAGCAAGGCCTTGACTAATAGCTCCATCTCTCCATGAGATGTTTGAGCTACAATTCTGGTGAGACCAATCACTATAGACACCATCGTCATTGTCTCTGAGGGACATACCTGACCTGGTTGTTCACCGGGTATGACCTCATAGGACTATTCATATCTCAAAGAATATACATCCCGGACTACTCTTTATCAGAATGTCATTACCACATCCAAAGAATATCAGATGCCAGATAATTACCGAATCCAAAAATACTCTATTATTTCTTCCAATTGAAGACAAGAACATGTGCCTATCTCTCCCACTTATCTAGGGAGGATCCACTTACCATGTGTCTATGTTATTCTTTATGGACTTCACTAAGACTTATGGATGTTACTCTTGGTCTAGTGCATGACCCATGAGATAGAAAAACACAATAGTCAGTCCCTATTAAACCTACAGCAACAATGATGAAAACATATAGTTGCTCATGAAGTACTCCTTCCGATGATGTCATGAATTGAGGACCCTAAAATTTTCTTCTTAGAGCACAGATCATCCACACTTTCATCCAAGAGCCATGTCTTTTATCAGAAAGTGATCCATCAATCTGTCCTAGCTTCATGTTATGCTACTTTCTTTCGAACCATATATCTTCCAAGGATATTTCATCCTACCATATAGTTATCAACTTGTGGAATTCATATACTTCCATTTGGCAGCCCTGCATAAGCTCATCATATGTTATTCAATTATAAATATGAATACTTAAATCAAAAGTTACCTCAGTGATGATATTCCACCATGACATCCTTCTTATAGGCATGGTCACCCTTTGTATATGTTGATACATCTCCAAAATATATGTATTTCCAAGGGTCTTCATATTTTATGGACTTCTTATCAGATTTTACATATCTTCCCAGGAAATTTTCTAGTCAAGTCTTCCTAGCTTCCTTGGATGTTGATTGCCTCTTTTTATGATTGCACTTTTTCGTGATCTCTTCATTTTTCTCTCTTTCTCCAGACAATTTTATTTCATTCCTAGTAACTTCCATTGTTCAGTTCCTTATATAATCATCTCATATCTCATATGAGGACATATTATGTTGATTTCATCTAGTGTAGATTATGCCTTTTGGAAACCTGTACATCGCAAGAGTTTCTAATTTCTATTTTGATCATAGTTCTAAAGATAGAAGTGTACAAACTGCAACCACATGACATGACTTCATAGCAAATAGCATCCAGTGTCAACATATATATACATGTACATCATTCTTTTCTTTTTGATTCATCCTACATCAGGTTTATTTATAATGAAAGATTTTCATTCTCTTGCCTTGCTTTATCAATATGTTATCATATTCTAATCCTAGAATTATGCAAGGTAGAATTCTCGAAGAAACTTTTTTGCTTTTTTTTTTTTTTAATCAGTGAATCCAAAGAGGATTCCATTAGAAAATGTCAACACTTTTTTCCTTATTGATTGTCTTTCGTCTTGATGATTTCCTTATAAATTTTGTTTCGATGAGACTTCCAGGAGCTACTTATAGTATATATGTCACATATGTGTTACAAACATCCTCCTACAATGATTCCTCCTCCTTCAATGCTTCCATCATGATGCCCATCCTAACGAGATGCATCTACATAAAATACAATTCTTTCTATCACATTATTTTACAACCGACGGACATCTATTAAAGAGGAAGATGATCTCAATCATAATAGAGATATTTCACTTATTCTTTCTTAGAATTTTTTGAATCGGTTTCTTCTATTTCTCCGACAACATGAGCTTCCTCATTTTTCCTCTTATCCTTGTTTATTTTGGGATAATCCTTTCTATAGTGCCTAAATGCATGACATCCATAGCATTGTATCTTATCCATGTTCTTACTTTTCGTATGAGAACCATATTTACTAAATTTTCCTTTTGTCTTTGTCATGGTAGCATAGGCTTGATTTTCTTCATTTGTTCCAGTATAAATTTTG
Organism: Pinus albicaulis; assembly: GCA_034641835.2. Classification (NCBI taxonomy): domain Eukaryota; kingdom Viridiplantae; phylum Streptophyta; class Pinopsida; order Pinales; family Pinaceae; genus Pinus; species Pinus albicaulis. The sequence continues at coordinate 188,852,877 of CM076579.1, forward strand.
GCTTTTAGTTTAGTCCCTTTTATGTTACATAGAGACCACAGATCTTGGAATGGTGTTGCTTCTTTCTTCCCATAGATACTAGAAGTGAAGTTTCCCCATCCCTCTATTAGAGCAGTCAACACCATTGTAGTCATTTCTTTGTCAGACATTACTTCTCCCATTTCATATAGTTGATCTCAAATTTTGGAAATCTTCATAAAGTATGAAGTTATTCCTTCCTCTCTTTAAATTTTCAACTTATTTAGTTCGTGTCTTATATATATTACCTCTCCTGCAGTACTTACAGAAAATAGCTCTACCAATTTCTCATATATTTCTTTTGATGATTCCAATTTGGATACATAGCGAATAAGAGAGTCATTTATCTATTCTATAAGAATACTTTGGGCTTTTATGTCTCCCTTAATGTATTTGGCATAAGATTGAGTGTCGTCCTTGGAGGATTTAGTAATTTCCCTTTAATTGAATCAATAAGTTCATTTTTAATCAAATTTAAATCTTTCATTTTCTTCCATGCAAGAAAAGTTGTAGTCCTAGACAATTTGTTACTTTATTTGCAAAGACTCATTTTGATAGATTTATATGAGGACATTAAGGTACTTACTTGAGTGTATGTTAGCTTCCTTTTTGACGATGATGTAAAAGATAGTAGGATCTTCCTTCTTCTTGATTGGCTTCTTCAGGAGAGCCAAAAATTACCTTCAATTCTTGATGATGGAGGCTTGATGGTGACTCCAACAATACTGATTTGATTTTAACACCAAAATTTATTGATGGTGATGGTGTCGTTGATCTTCTTGAGATGGATTTCCAATTTACAACCTTCTATTTTGTAATTTGACGATTGATTCTTCAATGTAGACCTTTGCTTATAGAAACTAGTCCTTGATCTTCTCGGTACTTGAGTGTATTTTATTCAGATATCCCTTTCCAACACCTTAGCTTTGATACCATGTTGAGAATTTGACAGGGTATAGTTTATTTCAATTCTCTACTTGATAATTATTTTGAATATTATTTCTCTTACTTTGATATTCTCTTCATTATCTTATTAGGTCTTTCATCAAGTTAATTATCAAACTACAAAAGGCACAATATTTTGGCTCTTCAAGCCAGGGCCAAAACCTCTCCCTCTTGGAGAGGAAAACCTGCAAGTAATTATTATTATAATCTTTTAGCTGACAAGTACCATAGTCATGACACAAAATTTTGACCTATGTATGCTCCAAGACCTTCTCACTCCTTCCTTGTTGTTTCTTTCTTTTCTGCACTACTTTGCACCATTTTGCACCAGCCTTAGAGAACTTGGTCCCTAGCCCTTAAATAATGTAATTCCCTTTTGTTATTTATTTGATCCTTTACCTCCAAGAGAGACTCACTCCAACACCATTCCTCTGAATTGTGTAACCAATGAAGCAGCCCTTAGAATAGATCGTTTATCCCTTTAGTTCTTCACACATTCCTACACATATGTGTAGTCTCATTTTCTTCAAATGTCTCCTATTCTCAGTTATCTTCTAGCACTAATATATACTTGAATGTACCCTTGAATGAGCTGAAATAATATTGTGTTTTACTTCAATATTTACTGAGATTTTTGAGGATATATATCTGAGATTTATGGGACCCTTTACGCACTAGTTTAAGCCTTATTTCTTCATTGTATAACCCTTACTCTTACCCACTGAGACCCACATTGCATTACTTCAGAGATGTCTGAAATTTTGTGTCAAATGAGGCCACAAGCCCTTTCTATATATAGGGACTGGATCCCTCTTCTAGGCAAACATGTTTTCCTATAGGTAAGCCGACTAGTACAACTGCTTGAGGGTCGACTTGTTAAGGAATATTTCCAACACATTTGGAGCTAACTTCGTGGAGAAAGGTGAGAAGGTCTTGGAGAATATAATTGTCCTTTACACAAGTGTAACATGACTTCTCATACATGACTCTATTTTATACATTTATGAAAAGATGAAAAATCCCTAAAAGACATCAAGAAGAAGTCTTTGACCTATAATAAAAAATACTTGCTCATGAAACCCATGAGTCAAGCTTTACAAAATACATTTTATTATCTTTGTCTTCTTCATTCCATGAATTCATAATTACATAGTCATTATGAAGACCGATCCTAGTTACACTTTTTGACACTTCCTTTTTTACTCTTCTGTAGATCTCAGCTTCTTGGATTAGACTTGCAACCCTCAGCCTCTTCATAAAACCTAATTGCAACACATGTGACCAACTTCTACACCTTGTTATCACTTCGCTTGGAAGGGAGACTTTCTTATGACTTTTCATTGATTTGACTTGATGACTTTTCCTTTGACTTGGCTTCACAAGTGATATTACTGACCTCAACTCTTCTAGCAATCTTCTCGGCTTCTTCTGCAATAGATGTTCCTCCTTCCTTCACATATGTGACAAGAAATAGCCCTAGAACATATCTGAAATGGTTCATATAACTTCCCTTCTTCTTTTCTTGGTGATGAGGCTTCCTTCTTGAGTTTCTCACAATTATTCTCTAGTTCATACCTTGACTAAATTGCTTGTACTAAAATGAGGCTGAATTTCCCTATTTATAGTATTCAATGCATCCAAAATAAGATGACTTGAAAAAGTTCCTAGGCTGACATGCCTTTCTGGAAACATCTTTAGGCTGACTTCAAGGTGACTTTGTGACAAGATCGTGGAGGGTCTTCAAAATTTGACATTGACTCAATAGTCTTTATTACTTGATGACAAATCCTAAAGGCTCACAATAGCAGCCATAACTAAAAATAAATTCCTTGCTCATGAAACCCATGAGACAATCATTACAATAATAATTTTATTTTTCTTCTTTACATCAATTACATAAAATCACAATTACACATGTCATTATGAATACCTAACCTAGTTACACATTTCAACAATATTGGTATGAAAATAACACTCTCCGCGTACTCCTTTAGACCATACTCATCTAGAAGGAATGCTATCTTAGCCTTCCAAACACCAAAATTTGAGGCTCCATCCAACTTATCCTAATCTCTCAATATTGTTGTGGCTATGTCTGGAAATCTATGAACTCAAATAAACTAGAGAAATTGAACCAAATAAATCGAACTGGGTAAATCCCTTGTGCTCTTCTCTTCCTCTGTTATGTGTTGATTTACCATTTCAAACGCTCTATGCCTAGATCATATTTGATACCATGTGAAATTTCCTTCATTGAAACAACTGGAAATTAATCTTCTAACTTGTGCAAACTTTTTATCTTCATAAATTATTATAGAAAATAATGATTAATTCACTACTACAATCTTCACAAATAAAAATTTAGGAACTGAGAAAATAATGCACATGCAAAATTATGGACACCAATATTTTTTTACAATATTCCCTGGAAAAACCACAATGTGGGGAAAATGAGTCCACCGGATGAGGGTTTTATTATTAATTCTTCAACAATTTGAGAAATACAGCTGCTTGCCTGATATTGGAAGCTCCAACATACAATTTTCTCCACTGGAAAATAAATCTGGAAACTCAATGTTTCCTTTGCAAAACAATTTTTTCCTCCTTGGTGCAATTTTCACTCTTTCTTGCAACATTCACTGGCAACTATAAATGCACAGTTGCTCAGTTAGAACTCGAGCTACTACTGGGAATATGTTACTGCAACCCCTTCATCCACATGCAACTCGCACTTCCTTCGGAACCTATCTATGGCAACTGGAAATCGAGTTATTGCCCAAATATGTGCACTAGATAATTCACACCTTCTGGTATGACCTCTTTGCAGATAAATTCAACCTCCATTCCTGCCATTGTAATGCTTCAAAATATGTGGAAATCCTCTCCAAAATTATTATCCCAAATTCTCTATTGAAACCTCATTGGTGTCTCCCTCTACTTCAACTACGCCCTTGCTATTTGTTGCAACTGTGGATGTTGAAATATTCAAGTATCTCTCTCCAAACACCATCGACTTGCTCTTATAATCTCTCATTGAGAAATCAACAACCATGAATACATCACAATCGATGGTTAATATTACCTTGACCCCATCAAGTGACTTTTATGGAAGTCTCTAGAGAAAAAGTGGTTTTCCTTAATTAATCTTATTTAATTAACTTGTTTTCCTAAGTTAGACTTGGGGAATAATTAATAACTGGCTAATTAATCTAATTGTGTTTTTTTTGTGAAACATTTTTTGGGTATTGGATAAAATATGTTCCTTAGCCTCATATATAACACCATAGAGACTAGAACACCTGTTCGTTTATACAAAAAACTAACAAAAACCATAGGTTTAAGAAATGTGGCACCCTAAATATAATACCAGGGGGGGAATGGATATGTGGATGACCCAGATGCTAAATTTTCATAATTGCTTAGTCCCAGGGAATAAACCACTAATCACGTGCTATGACAAAATTATAGGACCACAATCAAAATAGTTGTTCCCAAATATCCATAATATGGGTCCCTTTTTTTAACGAGGAAAATATTGAATACTAAAATTCCCAGACACTAGACCCTTTATCTCTAGGCTCTAAACCATCAAGCACCCACAACCATGTGTTGTGACCTCACTAATGTAAATAGCTAATCATCTTGGTACCTTTTCCTAGCAAAAAGCAAAAATTTCCATCAATTTTTTGTAACCTTCAATTAACAACATTTTCTTGTCATATTGAAACACCACATATCGAAAGATAAAACATTATTATCCATTCTCGGTACGTTGATACCCCAATATACCTAGCCATTGCAACACATGTCCTCTATGAAAAACTAACATAGGTTTGAAACATCCATACCAGATACTGATATTTTCTTCCATATTAGAAGGGGTTTGATATTACACGGCTAATTACAGTAAGCCTGATATGCATAGGGCCCCAAGGGATCATCCCTTGGCTCTTTGTGAACATGTCCCACAACTAAAACCTTTTGGTTTTTTGACCAAAAACAATAACATGGTAAAACCTTGTTGAGCTCAGTCCTTGGCTATGCCACATCGAACCACTGTGGACTCATCAATGTCCATTATGTGGTACATCTACCACATCATCTACCATGTTTCACCTTCTAACACTAACACATGTCACTTTCCAAAGCCCTGTTCACTAGCTAGAAAATTCTCTTTTTCCTACCACATGTCACTCGTTGTTGCAGCCATGTCATCATAGTTTTCACCTATCGTCCACATGGAAATGCCACATCATCTCCATACCACATCATATTTCTTGCCACATCATATGAGATATTTTCCTATCCTTTTCAAATTTTACACAATATAATTTCCAATGTTGAGTACCCCAGTATCATTTGGTTTAGTGCTAATAACAATTTATTAAGTTAATTACCCATACCAGTACTGCCCTTTTTCATCTCTTTACTCCCTATTTTCTTTAATAGTGTGTTTCACATTTGTATTGGCATTTCCTTTAATATCACCAATCTCTTACTTCACACTTGTTCAACCCAAGCTTCACTTCTACATAAACGCATGGCACACACTAGTTCTAGATCCATTGCGGGTCCATCTAAACGATTGATAGCCTTTAGCATAGAGGAGTTTAATTACCATAGCATCCTCATCCTTATGATATAATTTGGCTTATATGCATATCAAATATTGAGTGAAACGAACATCCATGAATTTCCATGGATCTTCGATATGGTGATATCCTGATAGATATAGCCCCTTGGGGTAAGTCCTTCACCCCTTCGCGACCATACCGTGTGACCACATCCTTTGTGTGATCTGTGGAAAGCATCCACCTTAGCTTCCTTGTGCATTGATGACAACATATGTACTTCCTTAGACATCAATGACACTGCCAAGTAACACAATGCTTCCTTTGATAATCAATGACAATACATTTCCAACAAGGATCTACACAACACTTTCTTTGACATCAATGGAAACACATTTCCTTAGGCTAGGGTTACACCTAATGTTGGATATAACAATGGAAATTTATGGGGTAATTTTAATCTTCCACTAGTGCCTCCCACTCAGTCCCTTCCCATAAGATTTGAACTAGTGACTTGGTGTAAACTAAACCCCACACAATCCAATTGACCTACACCTCATATATATATATATATATATATATATATTCAAAACTAACTATTTATTTTATATTTTTCATATACTATAAAGGCGTTGTCTACCAACGCCACAAATTCACTCGAATGGAAGTTTTCTTGCCAGAATTTGGTAAAAAGAAATTCAAAAAATCAGAATGTCGCAGTGTTGAATCATTTTTTGATGGTGGAAATGAATTCAATACCATCAAGAACCCCTACAACACCCAAAATCCTTAAGTTTGGTAGCTCTAACCCAAATTTTCAAAAATTTCTACTAGATTTTATCATAATCTTGTCAAAATTCCCATTATTTTCCAAGCTAATTTGTAGATTTCTTAAACTATACCTATATATTATATAATATAAAATTATTCATTTTAATATAAATTTTTCTTTTAAATAAAATTATTTTTTCCTTTTAAAACTAAAATCTATAATTTCATTTCAAATTTCATATATTATAATTAAGATATTATAATTTTTTTTTTTTTAATGCACCAAGGATTTGAGTCTTAATTTTCATGATGTATATAATACTCTATAACAGCATTATCACCCATTAAACTACTCCTATAAATTTAAATATTATATTATCAATAAAAAAACACACGTGTATATATATATATAAACGCGGAAACATCTCTAGTACGACAACTCTACCCTATCTGCCTCCCAGACATGAACAAATTTGAATTTAAACATTATTGTTGGCAGAGGCCAGGGAGAGGGGCTAGGACTTAGCCCTGCCCCCCATATAACATCATATGACAAATATGTCAAGACCAAGGGTGCGGCCCATTAATCAATTTTTTTAATTAAAAAGGATTTTAATTAATCGTGTTGCTTATGGATCATAATTCAAATTTAAGGCCTTAATGTAAAAATTAGCACCACAACAATTTTTCCTGGAAATTGGGCAATCTGGCGCTCGATTAGCGGATTTGGAGGCAAAATTGTAGGATGGTGTTGGATTTGTGGAATTTGGGGTGTAGTTAGTGCAAAAACTTGGGGAAGTCATAACTTACTCATTTTTTGACCAATTTCGAAGCAGAAAGAGGCTAGACAGAAATTTTTGGGTATTCTGGAGCCATTAGAGCAAGTTTTAGACTTCTTTGAGCATTGTAAATGTATGTGATAACCCTTTTGAGTATAATTGAAGAGGGCCAAGCCATTGGAAGCTGGACCAAGGAGATGTAGCCTAGGCGGAGTGAACTCCTTCATCATGTACTGTTGTGTTATTATTTATGGCTATGTTCATGTCTGTTATATGTTGTTGTTCGGTGTTTTGTTCATGAAATATACATAAAACACATAAAAAACTCATGGTTAAATATGAAATTTACTCCATAAATCCTCAAGCACTTTGTTTATATTTTGAAGAGGACTTTAGCACAACAAAACTAATTTTCCCATTCAGATAAGTTGGTATCAGAACACTAGATTTACATGTGCAACGAGGATTTAATTGTTTTGCAAGTGTTTAAATGCTTACAAGGTTGAAGCTCAAAAGAGGAGAAGGCAAGCTTGTGGCTGCAGATTCTCAAGTTGTAGCGAGGAGAAGGAGGGGACAGTTGCCACAATCTCCACCACAAGATTCACCTTCTATTGTACCTAAGGCTTCAGAAAACATGTCTCATGAAGGAGGAAATGATAACATGACAGAGGATGAGAAGTCTTTTCGAAAGGATTTCTTTGACATGACATAGATGATGAAATTCCTCTATGAAGAGATGAATACAAGGTTTCAGGGTGAAAGCTCCAGGCCTCCAAGAGGAGAGTGTTCTCCAAGAGGAGGAGGTCATGGAAATGGTGATAAGTCACCATCATCCTCACTACCATCTTCACCTTCATCTTCATTCTCTTCCACTACTACAACCCATACTCATACTCATCAACTGATCTGAATATGAATGTTAGTTTTATTGTGCTAATTTTATGTTTAGAATCATAAACAAATTTTTCATCTTTTGCTTAATGTGGACAAGTTTCTTGAGGTATTTGTGAGTGTTAAACAGGTAAATGTATCAATTTTTATGTTAAATTCATGAGAATTTTAACTTAAAAACCAGATTATTGAACAATTGAAATAAAATTTACATCAAACCATCAAAATGATCCATTAACACAATATTTTGATGAAGGAGTTCACCCTCCTGGGCTACATCTCCTTAGTCTAGCTTCCATGGCTTGGGCCTCTATATTAGCTCAAAATGGAAAAAAGTGTTGTTTACAGTCCTTTATTTCTCTTGAAACCTGCTTCAATGTGTTGAGAATGTCCAAATCATCCAGATCAGATTCTTCCTGAACCCAATTTGGTCAAATTTTGTAAAATTTATGGCCTTCTCAATTCTGGCTTAGGAAACCCCACTAAAACTGGAGAAACTCCAGTTAATGCCACTAATTTTGGAGATCCGCCCAAAGTGCCGCTGAATTAAACTCGGGATTAACTTGGTGATAAGCACTAAGCACGTAGTTTAAAAAAAACCCGCATTAATATAATGGTTAACACAAATACATTGGATTAGGGCTAATTAAACCTGCTTTACAGAGTTAACACCATGCATTATGAATAATCCTCGCTCCTGGTCGTAGCACTGACGTTCCATGGTGAGGGGGTTGGCCCCCTTTTTACCCCCACCGTACAAACGATATTACAATAAATCAAATCCGTAAGCATATGATGTTAAGTAACAAGGTTGTGGTATAGTGGTAATGTGGGCACATTTGCTTGGGGGAGGTCGTGGGGTTGAGCCCCAACCTCTACCCTTCCGCTAATAATTTTTCTCCACAAATTATATATGTAACCAACCTTTGAAACTTAATAAAAATTTGACCCTTGACAATGAAATTCGGAAATTCGGACTTGAACATTGTTAAAATTTGAACCTTGGAACCATAATTCGGCCTTTCAGAGGGGGGGCATGTGGCGGCCTCTAGGCTTGCTACATGTCCTCTTCCCATTGGTTCTCTCCCAAATCCAATACAAATGCAACAAATCACCCATATAGCATCCAGCCACAGATTGACACTTGTCATAGTGTCATTGGGCAAAAATGATGAAATATTCCCAGAATATCTTTTTTTCTGACTAGGCTACCATGTCACCATTTTTTCACTTCTGCAAAAATTTTAGTTGTTTAGGAAAACGAATAGCAGACTTTATCTTCCTCATCCAGAGTCAGTTTTAGATGAAACGAAGTGCACTAGATTCCTGGCGACAAGCTCTTCGTTGTCGTTCAGTTTCCAATTGATTTTGAGCACTTCCATTTTTTAGCTTTAACACTGAGCACCTGATCATTCCTCCCTGCTAGAAGCCTTTTGGAACACAAAATATTTTTTATTACTAAACATGTGTATGAGGGTACAGTTCCCTCACCCTTCCAGTCTCAATCCACTAAAATTTTCCCATTTTCATCAACTTGAGCATTTCACAAAAACTAAGTTTTTTCCTCGACTCTTCAAACCCTCTCGTGTTGTTGTAGACATTCATGCTGCAATTTCCCTAAATTTGCAGAGTAGAAAGTTATCATTGCAGAAACAAACTTGTTCCCACCGCGTTCATCAATCAAAGGAAACTTAAAAACTATCTCACCTCGCACGCTGTTGTCATGGTGATATTAGCTCCTCTTGCTTTGTACTTGCATCAAATTTTGACCAAGTATTTTCGCCATTTCCATGTACCCTTTGGAAATAAAAAATAAGCACTTGTAGAACCTATGCCTTCTTTTCAAATTGCTTTGGCGCTTTCTCTTTGACCTTTGCTTTATCTTGCAGTGGAATCTTGTTTCCAACACTGCTCAACACTGATGTTGACTGCTACAAATCTTTCACATCTTTTTTACCTCCTTTCGAAGGAAACCTGTTAGAATAATGAAACATCTCATTAAAAGCATAAGCAACTTCAATGAAATCAACTTGCTCATTCGATGCATCTTTTTTAAAGGTTTCATTCAAAAAATATCTATGCTTAATCATTAACAAAGTCAAGTATAGACTTTCATTCAATATTATCTTCATTTCTCCTGCATGTATTAGAGACAAACTTGTCTTCTTCTTATGTGCTCTAATTATGTACTCAATTTAATTTTTAAACAAGTGATATATATTCTCATGGCAATGAAATATTTTTTTCCTATCATAAAGATAAGGACTTCCCAAAACAACACCTAAAATCTCAGGAGGTACTACATCAAGTTCAACTTCATCAAGAAAGTTTGAATTGGTTGCAAACCTTAGTATGCACTTCCTTGTTACCTGCAAGTTTGCATTCTTGCATATCCACCCCAAAGGATAAGGTCTTGGATGGGTAATAGTTTCAAGGTTTATCTTCTTAACTAAGTCTCCGGAAATCAAATTAGCTTGAGAACCACTATCAAATAGTGTGTCTATCTTCGTATTTTTAGAAATGACTCTAATATGAAAGAGTTCAATTCGTGTATATTCATCTTGAGTTACATTGGAATTAATTTAAGAACTAGTGCTTGCTATGTTCTTACCTTTCAAACCCATTGTTGTAATCTTGGTTTCATCTCCTGAATCTAAACCTAAGTCTTGTTCAATTATTGCAACAGATTTTCCCTTCTCTTTGGCTTTCAATTTGTTTGGCTTCAACTCTGGACGAAGTTGCCAAAAATTGTCTTCATCATGGCCATTCTTCGAACAATGTTTACATGTGACTTTCTCTTTCTCTCTTTTGATAGATATATTTCTCTTTCCTATTCCATTAAACTTTCCCTTTCCTTTACCCTCATACTCAAGGAAACTATCACTTTTGGCATCTACACTATGTTTCCCTCTTGCTTCTAAATGTGTGGCTTGAATGCTAACCTCATCTAAGCTTGTGGGATTGAACATGAGAATAGTGTTCCTAAGGTAACTGTGCAAACCCCCAATATACTTTAACAAAGTTTCTTGAGAATACAAATTAATACCCAAAATAAGAGCTCTTCTCCTAAATTCATGAGTATAATATTGCACACTTTTCCCTTTCAATTGTGTAAAATTCTGCCAGTCCATAATGGCTTTTTGCATGTAAGCTAGAGGATAAAATTTCCTTTCAATGGTAGCAATAAAACTTGACCAAGACATTGAGATCTTACCGTAGTTTTTAATCTCTTATTGAGTCCTTGCTTCCCACCATACAAGTGTTGATCCTTCCATCCTCAAGGAAGCCAATTGAATCTTTATGTCATATTCTTGAAGGTTATAAATTATGCAATAAACCTCCAATTAATAAATACAATTATCTAACCTCTCTGAATTTACCTCGCCATTATACATTGGAAGCTCAAATTTGACATCAATTTTGAGTAAGAGAGTTTTTTCTTTTGGAGTTTTTGAGTGAGTATGGGTTTTGGCTGTGGAAGTGGAAGATGATGCTAATGGTGATGATGAGGATGATGACAAATATGGTGGAGATGGAGGAGGTTTTCCTCCACTACCCTTTGAATCCTTCTCTTCATCCTTTTTGTCTTCTGAGGTTCCCTCTCCATGTGGAGACTTAAAATTCCCTTCAACCATCTTGGTGCTCCTCTCTTCAAACATAATTATAACCCTTTCAGTTATTTCATAGAAAGCCTTCTTGTGTGCTTTCTCTTCTGAAATACCTTCAGTCTCTCCAAAACCAGACATGATGGCTATGGATTCAAGCTCAGCTTCTGGTGCAACTTGTACCTTTTCAATCTCAACTAGAGATAAAACTTGAGGTGCTTCAAGTTTAGTTGTGAGTGAAACTTCGGGTGGAGATGGTGGCCTTGTGGATCTCATTCTTCTATTCCTAAATTCAGGACTAGAAACCAACATTTTCCCTTCTCCTCTTTGCAACTTCAACCTTGTAAGCATCACAAATTTGCAACCATTAAAACCCTACTTACACAAAACTCAATCAAATCAAGCAAATAACCTTTCAACTTTTTCTTTGATGCCACCTTGATCTGAATCTTAATGTTATTTTTGCTGTGCTAATTTCATCTTCAGAATTATAAACAATTTGTTGATATTTTGCTTCATTTGCATAGGTTTCTTGAGGTGTTTTTGAGTGTTAAACATGTAAATGTATCGAGTTTTATGTTAAATTCATGAGAATTTTAACTTACAAAATAAATTTGATCAGGAGATCATGTCCAAGTTATGGAAATTTCTTTAAAATGAAAGTGATCAGAAGTGGTTGCAATCTTAATGAATGGAAAGGTCTCGTCGCTGCAATTCTAGTGCCGCAAATGGTTCTCAAAACTGAGGTCGTATGCAGAAGTTATTGAGGTTTGAAAACACCCAGTAAACTCCAAAAAAGGACTTTTAACTCAAATGGATTTTGTTCATTTTATCAAAAAAAATATTTATTGTCAAACATTTATTTTTATTATTATTGGAGGAGGCCAATAGGAGGGCACCACGTGGCCTACCCGGAGGTTGCCACGTGGCCCCAGACTTGAATGGTAAAAAGGTTAAAAAAATTTGGTCAAGGCCTGACACCTTGGGCTCATTGCACGCATTTGGGTCATAGCTACATGTTCGGGTCACACTGCACGTATTTTTCGGGTCAGACATATTTCATTCATCAAAAAAATTGTTTGCAAGTCCAGAGGATCGAACGTGGGTGGCCTGGCTGCCAGCACACAGGCCCGACCGGCCCACCTAGTGGTGTTTCTTAACCACTATCGACGTCGGGTATACTTAAGCTTTTCGGTTGGAACGGACGAAGGAAAAAAGGGCTAGCCCCTATACAATGTGACCTTCTACTGTGACCAGGGGCGCGCTTCTTCAAACATATCCGAAAACAGTTGATCGTTATCAGAATGTGCGCATGTGAACGCGCCATTAAACAAACCATCACATTTAATGCTACCACCAATTAAGGGTGCGGTTCCGCCAATATAGGAGGTCCGCCACTTTTTTCAAACTTAACTGGAGTTCCTCCAGTTTTGGAGGAGGTTTTTGAGGGATATTGGGAAAATCTTGTTTCTACCATAACTCCCTCATTATTGAACGAAATTGGGTGCAAAAATAGTCAATTTTGGGTATTTTTGACATTCTGAGTAGTTTGGCATAATTTTTAGGTCGAACATAGGTCATATTCAGTAGTTTTAGCTTCGAGGAAGATCAAGGAGCCATCAGGGCCATCATGGAGAAGGCAATGTATTGGGCTTTATTTATCTGTTTTATGTAAATGAATAGTCATCTTTGGCTAATTCATACCTTCTGAAGCTGATTTTACAAATATTTTTTCCTATTGAGGCTTATAAGTTCACTTTTACTTACATTTTGAACAAATTAATACATGAGGGACATGCCATTGGGAGCTAGACTAGCAAATGTAGCCCAAGAGGGGTGAACTACGTCAACAATTTGCTGAGTAATGTGCTTTGTGAAGTTTATTTCTTTGTTATTTACTGTTGTACAATGATAAACAGTTAAAATACTTAATCAATCCTCACACAGAAATATGATTAACAAAGTCAGAATTATTTGTTTAACCTGCAATTTTAAGGAGAACCTTATGCACACATAATTATTATTGTTTGGATACTTCGCACAGCATAACTAATATAATCCATTCAGATCAAAAGTACTAAACAACAGCAATAAAATGTACAGAAAACCATCAAAATGATCTATTAACACAGTATTTTGATGGAGGAGTTCACCCCTCTTGGGTTACATCTCCTTGGTCCTGCTTCCATGGCTTGGGCCTTTGTATTAGCTCAAAATGGAAAAAAAAGTGTTGTTTGCAATCCTCTACTGCTCTTGAATCTGCTTCAATGTGTTTAGAATGTCCAAATCATCCAGAGTAGAATATTTTTTAGCCCAATTTGGTCGAATATTGCAAAATTATTCTCAATTTTGGCCTAGGAAACCCCACTAAAACTGGAGAAACTCCAGTTAGTGTCGCTAATTTTGGAGATCCGCTGAAATTGGCGAACTTTGCGAAACTTCCGCAGAATTAAACTTGGGATTAATTAAATGATAAGATAAATTAACCTGGTGATAAGTTCTAATCGTGCGGTTTAAAACAAATCTCGCATTAAAATAAGTGTTATCACAAATACATTTGATTAGGGTTAATTAAACCCATTTTACGAAGTTAACCCCCCGCATTATGAATAATCCCCGCTCTTGGTCGTAGCACTATGGTTCCATGGTGAGGGGGTTGGCCCCCTCCTTACCCTCGTTGGTCAAACGATATTACAATAAATCAAATCCACAAGAATATGATGTTAAGTAACAAGGTTGTGGTATAGTGGTAACGTGGGCGCGTTTTCTTGGGGGAGGTCGTGGGGTCGAGCCTCGACCTCTGCTCTTCCACCAATATTTTTTCTCCACAAATTATATATGTAACCGACCTTTGAAACTTAATAAAAATTCGACCTTTGACATTGAAATTCGTAAATTCAAACTTGACCATAGTTAAAATTTGAACCTTGGAACCATAATTCGGCCTTTGAGGGGGGGGCACATGCCAGCCTCCGAGATTTCCACGTGTCCTCTTCCCATTGGTTCTCTCCCAAATCCAATACAAATGAAACAAATCACCCACACAGCATCCAACCATAGATTGACACTTGGCACAGTTTCATTGGGCGAAAGTTATGGAATATTCCCAGAATACCCTTTTTTGCTGACTAGCCTACCATGTCACCATTTTGTCACTTCTGCAAAATTTTTAGTTGTTTAGGAAACATCAATCTCTATCTTCATCATCCAAAGTCGATTTTCGATGAAACAAATTGCGTCGGATTCCTGCCAACGATATCTTCATTGTCGTTCAATTTCAAATCGATTCTGAGCACTTGTATTTTTTAGCTTTAACACTGAGCACCTGATCATCAACATACCTCAAAAGGAATTGGTAAAACACCCCTGTGAAAACTTGATATTAAATTTGAGCTGCCTATGTATAATGGTGAAGTGAATGCAGAGAATATTGACAATTGGGTTCATCAATTGGAGGTCAACTACAGGATTCAAAACCTTCAAGATGATGATACAAATATTCAGCTAGCTTCCTTGAGACTGGAGGGCGCAACACTAGTATGGTGGGAAGCCAAGACACAAGCTTAAATAAAAAAACATGGTAAGATCTCAATCTCTTGGTCTGATTTCGTTGTTGCAATTAAAAGACAATATTACCCTCTAGCATATATGCAGAAATCCATCATGAATTGGTGAAACTTTAGACACTTTTTTGAAGTATATAGGGGGTTTAAATAACTACCTAAAGCATACTATAATTATGTTCATTCCCACTAGTTTATATGAGGTTTGTGTGTAAGCCACTCACCTTGAGGCAAGAGTGAAAAATATTCCAGAAGAGGGTAAAAATAAGCCATTTAAGGGTGGAGAGAAAGGAAAGGGTTTCAAAGGAAAATGAAAGAAAAATGCATTCGTTAAAAAGGAAGGAGATAAAATAACATGCAAACATTTTTCCAAATAGGATCACAATGAGGACCATTGTTGGAAGCTCCATCCAAGGTGAGGCCCAAGAATTCAAAAACAAGGGGAAACAAAAAACAGCTGCAACCACTCAACAAGATTTGGGATCCGATTCTAGTGATAAAACTAAAATTACAACCATGGTTATGAAAGGAAAAGAATTCATTGCTAGCACTAGCTCATCAAATTTACACACTAGTACTCCAAATGAAGAAACAAGGATTGAATTATTCCATGTGAAGGTTATTGCAAAACATACAAAAATCGACACATTATTTTTTATTGGGTCTCAAGCCAATTTGATATCTAAAAAATTAGTCAAGAAACTTAATATTTAAGCCATTCCACATCCCAAACCATATCCATTGGGTTGTATATGCAAGAACACAAATTTGCAGGTTACAAGAGAGTGTATTCTTCGATTTGAAATCACAGCAAACTTCATTGACTAAGTTGAATTAGATATTGTACCGCTTGATATTTCAGGAATTTTTTTGGGTAGTCCTTACCTTTATGATAGAAAATCCATCTTCTATCACCATGAAAACAAGTACCACTTGTTCAAATATGGTGTGGAGTATATTTTGAGAACTCATCGCAAGAAACTAAACCTTTCATTAGTTAATGCAAGACAAATGAAAATATTAGTGAATTCAAGCAAGAATTGTGTGCTTATCATGATTAAACCAAATAATGATGTTGATTATGAAGAATTTCAAGGTTGTGATCCAAAGTTGAAATATTATTTGATTGAAGTGGTTAATCAAAATAATGAGATGTTTCAGGAACCAAAGGGATTACCTCCCAAGAGGGGAATCCAGCATGAAATACAGTTCCAGCAAGATTTTCCTCTTCCTAACATTGGCATGTATAGGATGTCGGTGATGGAGATTTTTGAAATAGAAAAGCAAATACAAGAGCTGTTGGACAAATCGATCATCCGACCAATTACTTCGCCATGTGGGTAACCTATTGTGTTTGTACCAAAGAAATATGGAACATGGCGCATGTGTGTATATTTCTGTGCATTGAAAAAAATTACGGTAAAGAACCATTATCCACTTCCTAGAATAGATGATTTACTTGATCAATTGAAATATGCAAATTATTTTACTAATTTTGACTTAAGGAGTGGCTACCATCAAATTAGAATTGTTGAAGGTGACATTTAGAAGACAAAACAAGGTTTATTTGAATGGCTAGTTGTGCCTTTTGGTTTATGTAATGCTCTTGCTACCTTCATATGTGTGATGAATGATGTGTTGAGGCCATTTCTTGATGAGTTTGTCATATTCTACTTAGATTATATATTTATTTTCAGTAAATCACGTGATGAACATGTCATGCAGGTAAGAAAAGTCCTTGATGTCTTAAGGAAAGAACAATTGTTTTTTAATATGTCAAAATGTGAATTTCGTAAAACTTATTTGGTGTACTTGGGGCATATTGTTGGAGGAGGTGAGTTGAAGATAGAACCATCTAAGGTTGAGGTCATTGTGAATTGGCCAACGCCAAAGACAGTCACTGAGGTAAGAAGCTTTTTTGGAGCATCCCAATATTGGAGGAATTTTATTGCTAACTTCCCTTCTATCGCAACTCCATTGCATGCATTAACTAATGTGAAAAAGGTATTCCACTAGGGAGGAAAGAAGCAAAAAGAATTTGATGCTTTGAAAGAGAATATCAGTTCATCCCCAATACTTGCACTACCGGACTTGAGGTATCCCTTTGAGATTCAAACTGATGTAAGCGACTATGCCATGGGTGTAGTCCTTATGCAACATGGTAAGCCCACTTCATTTCATTCAGAAAATTTCAATAGTGCAGTGACTAACTATCCTACTTATGACAAGTATCTTTATGCATTGGTTCAAAGTGTGAAAAAGTGGAAAAATTACTTTATGGGAAAGGAGACCATCATACACACCGACCACCAACCATTGCAATACTTATAATCACAAACTAAGTTGCAGCAATAAAATCACTTTCGATGGATGGGTTTCCTACAACAATTCCACTTGGTCATCAGGTGTAATAAATGCATATACAACAAGGTTGTTGATATGATTTTTAGGACTATTGTTAGTGCAGCTACTTTACTCAAGCATAATTCTGTTTTTCATGAAATTTATGTTAAGAAATATACATTTGATAATGACTTTCAATATGTTTATATAAACTTGAGTCAAGGAAACCAAGTAGAGGAATTGGATTACCATGTACATAATAACTTGTTGTATCATTTGGGCAAGCTTTTTATTCCACATGGGGAGCGAGAGAATATCATAAGGGAATCACACACTTCTCTTATTGTTGGACATTTCAGTGTAAGAAAAATAGTGTCACATCTTCAAAGGTATTGTTATTGGCCTCGTATGCTTGAAAGTGTGTCACATTTCATTAAAGGTTGTTCATTGTGTGCAGTCAATAAGCCTAGCAATAGGAATTTAGCATTGTACACACCACTTCCCGTACCTTCACGTCCATGGGAGAGTGTTTCTATGGATTTTGTAGGAGGTCTTCTATTTTCAAAAAGAGGTCGTGATTATTTATATATAGTTGTGGATAGGTTCAAAAATATGTGTATATTAATGCCATGTAAAAAGAAAATCACAGTTGAACAAACATCTCAACTATTCTTTCAGCATGTTTGGGTTCATTTTGGGTTTCCCACATCCATTTTTAGTGATCGAAATTCTTGATTTGTTGGGAATTTTTGGTCAAGTTTGTGGGAATTTATGAATACCAAGTTGAAAAAGAGTACAACATTCCATCCACAAACAGATGGTCAAACCGAATTGGTAAATCGAACAATCATACATATTCTTTGAGGATATTGCAACAAGAATCCTAAGTTGTGTGATGAAAACTTGCACTACATTCAACATGCTTACAACCATGCAAAACTGTCAAACCAGGAGGTAACTCCTCAAAACTAGAATGTGTATTAGCTGAAGAATGTACATGCTTATATAGATGGGAGGTGAGGCTATTGGGATTCATCTCCCAATGACTCTTGGCCTTCCTTATTTCCTAATAATAAATAATATACAAAAATACATATGCACACCCAACCCATAGGATTAGGTGTCAACAGTCCCCCCTTTAATCCGAAAGGATGTTGGTGAGTCCAAGCATTGATCTGAACTTTTAAAACTTTTCTCTGCCAAGTGCTTTGGTGAATATATTGGCAGTTTGATCATTTGTGGAACAATGATGTAGATGGATGGTTTTGGCCTGAACATGATGTCGAATTAGATGGTATTTTGTATTGATGTGCTTTGTTCGATCATGGAACTTTGGGTTCTTGGCCAACTTTATTGCCGAAGTGTTGTCGATCATGAGTGGAGTGGAATACATTTGTTTCATCTGCAAATCTTCCAGGATTTTCCGGAGCCACACAATTTCCTTTGTTGCTTCAGCTGCTGCCACATATTCTGCCTCGGTCGTGGAGTTTGCTGGAACTAACTGTTTGCGTGATCTCCATGAGACAGCTCCTGATCCAAGATTCATGGTGCAACCTGTAGTAGACACCCATGTTTCTTTGTCGCCATCAAGGTACGAGATCAAAGTATAAATTCGAGTTGGAAATCGCCACTACTGTGTATATTTGAGTCCAAACTCTTGAGTCCCCTTCAAGTACCTCAGTACTCTTTTTGCAGCAGACCAATGTCCTTCACAAGGTTTTTGCATGAACCTTGAGAGGATTCCAACAGCAAATGAGACAGGTCTGGTGGTGGTCGGATAGATAAGACTTCCTACAAGCTGTCTATACTTAGTTGCATCCTCAAATTCCTTCCCTTCAATAGATGTGAGCTTCAAGTTTTGTTCCATTGGAGTGCTTAAGGGTTTACAGTCATCCATGCCAAATTTGTTCAAGAGATCTCCAATGTACTTCTTCTGAGAAAGAAATATGAATTTAGGATGTTGAATTACTTCAATACCCAAATAGTAATGAACATGACCCAAATCAGTCATTTCAAAAACTTTCTTCAACTCTTTCTTCATGGATGCAATATAGCTCTCATTGTTTCCTGTTATCAAAAGATCATCTACATATACCACAAGATATACAACTGTTTTTCCAACTTTCTTAACAAAAAAAGTTGCATCATCAAGATCAAAATGTTTGAAGTCAAGTTTCAGAAGATGCTCGGTCAATTTCTCATACCAGGCTCATGGTGCTTGCTTGAGGCCATACAAGGATTTTACAAGTTTGCAAACTTTGTGTTCTTGACCCTTTATCACAAATCCTTCTGGCTGGGACATATAAATTTTCTCCTTTAGATCTCCATTCAAGAAGGTTGTTTTTACATCCATCTGATGGACTTTCCATCCATTCTGAGCTGCTAAGGCAAAGAGAGTCCGGATGGTGGTCCATTTTGCTGTGGGAGAAAAAGTTTCTTCATAATCAACTCCTTCTTTCTGTGCGAATCCTTTTGCCACAAGCCTGGCCTTGTGCTTGTCAAGTGAGCCATCTGCTTTGTACTTGTTCTTGTAGACCCACTTGCAGCCAATTGGTTTCATTCCCAAAGGCGGATCAACCAGCTTCCAAGTGCCATTCTTTATCAAGGCATCATACTCCTTCTGCATCGCTTCTTTCCATTCATCATGAGAAGCGGATTCTTTGAAGGAAGTTGGTTCATGATCTGTAGACAAACTCAATTCACGGTTATAAGCAATATCCATATCAACAGGAGAATCATAATTATCTACATCACCTTCGATTTGTTGAGTGGAACTTCTTGTTCCTATTTTTCCAACCTCATCAGGATGAACATTCTCCAGTGTCTTTGTCAGCCATTTGGGAGGACCTTTCTAAGATGGCCCAGGCTGGTCATTTGACTGAGTTGGGATTGATTCAAGATTCAATCTCCCAATTCTATCAATCACATCATCCAATGTGTCATCTGTGGTTGTTTCTTCATGTGGGGGAGAGTGTGGTTCAGGAAATGATTCCACAGTTTGATTCAATATCGGAATCCCCCCTTCAAGGTGTGGAATCACATTATCAAATTCTTTGAAAGACTTTGCATGTGTGAATCTATCCGGGCGATCAAGTTGCCGCTCAACAACCTTGTCACTCTTGGATGATTCAAGAAATATGACATCTCTTGCTATCACAAACTTCTTATTTGCTTCATCATAGAGACGATATCCTTTGGAAGTATTGGAGTACCCCAAGAAGATACATTTTCTGCTTCTAGCACCAAGTTTGTTCCTTTGACCCTTGGGTATCAAGGCATAACAGGTGGACCCAAAGACCCTGAAATGCTTTACCGAAGGAATGTGGCCATGCCACATTTCAAAAGGAGTTTTGTTTCTAATTGAACTTGAAGGACACCTATTCTTTATGTAAACGGCACATAGAACTGCATCAGCCCAAAACATCAATTTCACATTCTTGAAAAATAACATGGAGCGGACCATATTTAAAATAGTTTTGTTCATTCTTTCAGCTACACCGTTCTGTTGTGGATTATATGGCACAGTTGTTTGATGTTTGATTCCATGTTGACGAAGATAATTTTCAAATTCGTTTGAAGTGTATTCTTTTCCATTATCGGTACGTAGAGAGCCAATATGTGTTTGTGCATCATTTTCAATCCATGCATGAAAATTCTTGAAAGTTTGAAAAGCATCAGACTTATTCTTCAGTAAGTAAATCCAACACATTCTAGTGTAGTCATCAATAAATGTCATCATGTATTTGTTTCCATTTGCAGAAGCAATAGGCATAGGGCCACATAAATATGAATGAACAAGTTCAAGTTTCCTATGTGCTCTTGAGTGTGAATCATGAAATGGCTGTTTGCTATGCTTTCCTAGAATACATGCATCACATTCCTTAGGTTTTCTAGGAATTGTAGGTAGTCCATCAACACCATTTTTCTTCAACAAACGAAGGCTGTCATAATTTAAGTGTCCAAATATAGCATGCCATAAAAGACTTGATGGAAATGTACCTTCATCATGATATGAGCTGAATGCAAAGTTTTGAGCATGAGCAGATGAACCTTTCAGCTTCAAAAGTCTCCCTTCTTCTATTCCCTCCATGACAAGTGAGTGATCTGATGCTGATCTGACCTCTGCCTTGCCATCAAACAAGTGAACTAAGTGTCCTTGCTGCCGGATTTCGATCAGGGACAGCAAGTTTCTCTTCAACTCCGGGAGGTATAGAACCTCATGTAGGATATGATCAGGAAGACCGGGCAGTTTAAGCCTGACTATGCCAAGCCCTGATGGCTTGAGTTTGGATTTATCTGCGAAATATACTGCTCCATCAACCTTGTCAGTGAATTCTTCAAAAAAATCTTTTCTAAATTTCATGTGACATGTTGCTCCTGAATCTAGCAACCAATCATCTCTCCATGAATTAAATGAAACATCAAATAGGTTTTCAGTTACTCCATTGTTACAATGTGCTAGAACAGAATGAGCTGTTTCAACTGGTTTACCTTTGTCTTTGTCATCAGTTTTACCTCTATCTTGATTTGTTTGCTGCTGAGCTTTAGATTGTCTGCCCCCCTTTTCTCTGAAGTTTATTCTTCGTCTTCTGTCTGCTCTTTCTTTGGATGGACCTGAAGCACGTCTCTTTTCTTTCTGTGCCAAGTAGGCAGCCTCTTTAGAAGATGAAGGGACTGTCATCTTCTTTTGAAGGAGTAGAGAAAAAACTTTGCTAGAAAATTTCTCTTGAAGGAGAGAAAACAAAAAAAAATCTTTGCTGGAAAATGTACTGAAAAAACTCTTTGCTGCAAATATGCTGAATTTTAAAAGGACAGAAACACTTTGCTAAAAAAACTGATTCTAAAAACACAAGCTCTTTGCTAAAAAACTGAATTCTGCGCAAAAAAAAATCTATTTTTTTTTTTGTTTGGGGAAAAAATTTGTGAAATGTTAGGGAGGTCGATATGGAATGTTGTGAATGGGATGGTATTATGAAATGGAATATGACAGTGGGAGGGCGTATGGGTATTAGAGGAGAGGCAGTATTAAATGATGGGAGGGACGCATATATTAAATGATGGGAGGGGCTGTATTATATGATGGGAGGGGCGCATACCATGATAACAATGAAACACAGCGTTTAAATGACAGCGTTGTAATATATGAACAAAGTTTTATATATATCGACAGAGTTGGATATCAACGTGGAGGAGGGCCGACAGGCCACGGAGGGCATTGTGGTATAATGAATATGGGAGGCAACGTGTGTTGAAAAGGGCGGAATGATATTTAAAATGCGAAATGGTGCTATTGTATACAAATGGTGGTTTAATATAAAATGAGGGCGTAATGTAATATGAGAGGCAGCGTTTGGAACGTTGTATTAAATGGCGTGTAAAGAGCGCAGGTCGCAGCGTATTAAATATGACAGCGCGGTATAATATATATGGAGGGCACGATATTACAAAATTTATTGTATATAAAAGACAGAAGGCGGTGTTATAATAACACAGTGAACTATTTATGCAGCGTTGACAGCGTATACAGTGGACAGAACGTGTTACAAAAATAAAGCTGCGTGTTATGTATGGACAGAGTCGGGTGGGGCGTAATAAAATGCTGGAGATAGAGCGTTTAAAACTGGAGAGGATATCATATGACAGAGCGATAACGTGCCTGCGTTAGAACGTTGTAGTGGAAGGATAGTGTTTGTGGTGTATGGGAAAGTTCGACAGCGCTGAAAGGGAGAGGGCCGATAAATGAAGCGCTGGGTGAGTTGTATGCTGTAGCGATAGGGAGTTGAGTGAGGATTATGCGCAGAGAGAAGATGTATGATAGTTTATAACGCTGTGGAATGTGATATCTCATAGGTATATATGCACAGGAGGAGGGCGTAATGCAAGTAGGGGAGGCGGTAGCGCAGAGTTATGTAATGACAGTGCGTGGGGAGTAGTAATGACAGTGCGTGGGGAGTAGATGTGAGGGAGAGGGCGTAGGGCGCAGAGGGAGGTGTATGCAGGGAGAGGGAGGTGTATGGATCGATAGGTATGGAGAAAGGAGGAGGCCCAAAAGGGCATTACAAAAAATTTGAAATTGAATCTGCAGAAGACAGAGTTGCAGGACTGCTGGAATGGAAGAATGGCAGAGCCTGCAATTTGCAGAATGACAGAGCCTGCAGTCTTCAGGAACTGCAGGAGCTGGAGCTGCAAATGTCAGTACTATATAGGGAAAAAAAAATGCAAAATAACAGTCTAGCAATTAAGAGCAGCAGAAAACTATTAAAAAATATTGACTGAGCAAAGGATAGGGAGTTACACCACAAGGCAGAAATGCCAATTGTGGGGCTGGCTCTGATACCATGTCAAACCAGGAGGTAACTCCTCAAAACTAGAATGTGTATTAGCTGAAGAATGTACATGCTTATATAGATGGGAGGTGAGGCTATTGGGATTCATCTCCCAATGACTCTTGGCCTTCCTTATTTCCTAATAATAAATAATATACAAAAATGCACACCCATCCATAGGATTAGGTGTCGGCAAAACACTCCTCTACACAAACATCGCCATTTGAGGCAGGTCTTCGATACTTCTCTAGATCGTGATTGGATTTCATTTTTTGGGAAGGATGTTGCTATTGATGTCCATAGCGACATAGAAAAAGCCAAAATGTTCATAGAACAAATCCAATTGATACATCAAAAAATTCAATATCAACTTGAAAAGAGCCAAGGCAAGTACAAAGCAAGGCACGACAAGCATTGTGTAGATCACAAGTTCCAAGTTGGTGATGGAGTTTGACTTCAAATTAGCAAAGAGAGGCTTCAAGGGGAAGGTACTTTTAGAAATTTGGAAAAGATTGGTGACAATACCTTCAAGTTAGATTTGCCTTCATATATTCAAATTTACTTTCTTGTTAATGTTGAGAACTTAAGGTTGTATGAGCCTCCTTTGATTGAATATCAAGAAGAATAGGGTCAGATTCCTTCCATTGAGGATTTTTCTCCTGAATACCTTGATGAGATTCAACAAGACACCATTCTTGACAAAATAACAAGGACATCAAAACGAGGGAGTGTAGACTACCTTCATGTGGAGCTCAAAGGAACAAATCCTTCTAAGGCAAAATGGATCGAGATTAGAAAGGTGAGGGAATTGTACCTTCATTTGCTAAACAAATTAAAGTGATATTTTGGGGTCCAAAATCTTCCAGTGGGGAGGAGTGATCAAGTGCTCAAAATTATGCTCAAAAATGAAAGTTTCCGGAATGGTATGGAACCTAAAAAACCGCGTAGATCTCGTTGTTCTGAATTTGTTGCAACTTTTTTCACGGAAAAATGACACCGTATGCTCCCAAAAATGCGTTCTATCCACTTTGTCAAATAGGAAATTTTTTGAAAAAAAAAGCAGGGACAACCTAGTCAGCAGTCCATACTGCTGACTGGGCATGCCTAGTTCGCAGGTTGACTGGTCAACGAGATTTTTCTCTAGCGAATAATGTTGTGCCAAGTGGCACATTTTTGTTGGTTTGAAATGGCAGGTTGTGATTTGTTTATAGGTGGCCAATCACAAGCTGCCACGTGGCATGGACAGGGGCCGCCATGTGGCAACCTAAGGGCCACCAAAAGTTTGTGCGCATTTCGAATTAGCCTCTGGTGGGTTCAAACACTGAACCCATCTCCACACAACACACCGCCCAACCTTTGGGCCACGACATTCCTCATTAAACCTTATGAGTGAATTTGAACTTAAAATTTATTGTTGGTGGAGATCGAGGAGAGGGGATAGATCTTAGCCCCCCCCATATAACACCATATGAACACTATGCCGAGCCCAAGGGTACAGCCCATTAATCCATTTTTTTAATTAAAAAATAAATAATTAACCACATTGCTTATGGTTAATTATTCGGATTTAAGGCCTTAATGGAAAAATTACCGCCTCGACAATTTTTCCCGTAAATTGGGTAATATGGAGCTTGGTTATCGGATTTGGAGATGAAATTGTAGGATGGTGCTAGATTTCATGGAATTTGGGGTGCGGTTAGTGCAAAAACTTGGGGAAGTCATAACTTACTCAGATTTTGACAAATTTTGAGGCAGAAATAGGCTAGACATGAATTTTTGCGTATTTTGGAGCCATTGGAGTAGGTTTCAGAGTTTTTTTAGCATTATAAATGTCACTTTTGAGCATAATTGAAGAGGTCCAAGCCATTGGAAGTTGGACCAAGAATATGTATCCCAAGCAGGGTGAACTCCTTCATCATGTGTTGTTGTGTTATTGTTTATGGGGATGTTCATGTCTATTATTTGTTGTTGTTCAGTGTTTTTTTAATGTTAATTTGTTCATGAAATTTACATAAAACACATAAAAAACTCAATGTTACTTGCAATTTACTCCATAAATCCTCAAGTACTTTGTTTATATTCTAAAGAGGAATTTAGCATAGAAAAACTAATTTTCCCATTCAGATAAATTAGAGACAATGGAAGG
Source organism: Pinus albicaulis (assembly GCA_034641835.2). Lineage (NCBI taxonomy): Eukaryota > Viridiplantae > Streptophyta > Pinopsida > Pinales > Pinaceae > Pinus > Pinus albicaulis. The sequence continues at coordinate 188,878,835 of CM076579.1, forward strand.
TAGAAAAATTTTAGAATATGTGCTCAAGAGGAAATAAAAGGAAGGCCCGGAACATATTATGATTAGCTTTCTCCCTTAGGAATAACTATTAAATACTAAAAAATGATTTCCAACTTTATAAGAGATTTATTCAAAATGGATAGAAAAAATGGTGATTGTAGGGCTTAAATAATTAATTATACACTTTACCCCAATGGGGGTGGAGGAACAAAGGGAGATGGAGCTCGGGGGTGAGGGTTTGGGGTGCCACCCCACTAACTCCCAAGAACAATGAGGGGGCGGCATGGCCTGCCTCCCCCACCATGCACCATACATGTGACTTCACTTGAATTATTGATGCCTCAGTTATTTCTCTCTCTCTCTCTCTCTCTATCCTTCTTTGAGGTGGTTTGTTTATGAAATCTATGTGGGATATTTAGAGTCGGATGGGGGGTTTTATATGCAACCCTGCAAGATTATTTTTAAGTATTGTTGTTGGAAATTTCTAGAATGAGTGGAATTATGTATTTTGAATTATCATTTGGGGAAGGTAAGAAAGGATTTGATTGTTAGACAAGCCTCCCAAAAGGATAACCTTTCTTTTTCTAGAAGCTCAATGCCCCAACTTTTACAAGGAGGAAGATAAAAAAGTGATGGCTTCTGGCTTGAAGAAGGAAAATAACTCTCACACAACGAATGGCTTGGATCAACATAATTTTAAGGCACATCACTCAAGTGTTGGTCTACGGCAGGATGCCTTCAATTCCTCCAAGATGCAAGCTAAGGTAATCTTGTGCTTATGGCTTTGTTTGCTTTTATTTATCATTCTGGTTGGTTGTTGGGTGATTATAGGTCTTCAATTCCTCTCTCAAATTAAGTTTGTGGATTTTCAGTTTGGTTTTCTGCATACAACTTTGTTTATTTTGTGTCAACTACAATTTTTTAGGTTGCATGCCTCTTATCCCCCTCATTATTTGCTTTCTTGTGGCTCTGGAATTAGCTTGTTGGCAACACCCTATGTCTTTTTATTGCTGCTACAGGTGTTAAGGAGTTTTATTTTCTCTCTGGTATTTTGGAAATGTTGGGTCTGAGGTCCTTTTTTATATTCAGACTACTTTGTTAGCCCTTGAGGAGCTTTATAGGTATGGGTTGCGGGGGAATTGCACTCACATTCTTCTCGGGGACTGTAACATTTCTTGTATAGCCTTGTTCATCATTCCACAATAGCGTGGCCATAGTCGATGAGGTGTTAAGGAGCGTGGTTATACTAGTAGGCATTTATCCAAGGCTCAATCCCAAGAGGCAGTCATTTATTACCAGGTTGCAACATCTCTAAGCACTAAGGTTGATATTCAACAACTTGAAAGGAATATTCGAAAGGAAAAACAGACCTTTTCAGATTTTGAGCTCATGGGTGAATATTTTCATTAGCTCTTGGACCTTGGGCACACCAAGGGGAGGAGAAATCAATACATGCATTCAGTCACTCTTCATTGGCAGTTGAAGACTTCACTGGGGAAATTTCTCAACGAGAAGCATGACGATATAAATGAAATCATCTCTTTTCACAATGATCTACAATGGAAGCAATGGAGAATGAAAGAAAACCTTGATCAATTGGATGCTCACCTACACATGTGGAGAAACACATACAATGTGAATTCAAGCTTTTGATACACCTAGGCACTAGATCTAAGAACCATGCTCTAGTAACCTCATATTACTCTTAATTGGCTACCTATTGTGTTCTAAATTTGTTGTTTTTTTGTCATCCATGCATATTTTGTTTTTGGAATCACACTCAATTTTTTTTTTTATGTAGAAACTATTGTAGATCACATGTTAGACAAAAAAACTAGTAAGAGTGAGGTTGGTATAATTTTTTTAATATTGTGGACAACAATGTAATATTTTTCTTAATAGAAAACTTTTGACTTACAAAAAGCAACAATTAGAGACTTTTGTGGCAAGAGCAATATTGTTGTCACGTCATGGTGTGAACTAAATTCCCTGTTGCATATGAAAGACTTGTAATTTAAACGCAAATGGTTTGAAAAAAAGAAAAATAAGGTATCTCTTATAAATGATGTCGAGGTAGCGGCCCATGAAAATTTATCAAACATGTAAATAATAGAATATCCATATCTTATTCCAACATAATGCATTTCCTCTATTTTTTTTATCAATAAATTTCATCCATAAACAAAGGAATTATAGCCCACTCACTTCACCAACACAAATACTCTACAGAATTAAATTCTAGTTTCTGTTTTTGGAATGGATACAAGGCTTATGTTCTTTATGTAACATCTACTCAATATTGATTCCAAGGCATCTATTCTCAATGAAATTTTGACTACGTACTACTCTACAACAATATATACTTTATAATATGACAATCAACAAATATATTTTTGCTCAAATAAAATTCAATACTTGTCAATTGACTCCTTTAGATGAATCGTTGACCACATTGGCTTCCTACAATAAATGCAAAAGAAATATGTAGGGAAAATTTTAAGGATGGAACTTTATCATAAAGTTTAGAAACCTTAGCAAATCTTACTTGTCCCTAATATGCAAACTGTAAAATGTTAATCTATTTTTTTGTAAAAATATTAAAATTTCTAATGATTTTATATAGCCTCTATAATATTTTGGTGATTTTTAAAAAATAAAATTTTATACTATAAAATTTGGGCAATAATTTTTAGAAAAAATGGAAATTGGAAAATCTTTTTTGGGGAAAAAGAACATGGAAAATTATCCCACCTGTGAATAGCCCCAAAAAATTTCTTGGAAACATGGTTCATATCTATATGTGCAATGGAACCAATTTAATTTAATAATTACAAGATAACATAACAATTAAAAAACCAATTCAATTTGAAATTTTCATCTATCGCGGTAACTGGAAATTATTCTCCTAACTATAAATTTAATTATGCAGTTTATTTGTTACAACAAACAATGAATAACATCACAATTACAATTTCACCATAAAAATACTGTGGAAAATAAAATACTAGAAACTAAGAAATTATAGCACACACACAAGAATTTTGACACCATTATTTTTGGACAATTATCCTCGGAAACACCCAATATGGGAAAAACGATGCAGCAATTGAGGGTTGTATTATTTATGCAGAAAAAAAAAATTCGAGTACAATAAAACGGCACCAGAATGGCATTTCTATCAGAGAGAAATACTGGAAAAAAATATCTAAGTAAATTTACCCTTCTCCTCAAGCAATCCCACAACAAACTAAGCCTCAGAACTAGCTTTGGAACCCTCTGTGTCAGCCTTTTGCACCAATTCTGCACAGGCCCGACTCGTACTGCCCAGAAATTACCTCTGATGTGACATCTAGCATGTTGCTGCCACTGGAAGTGATTCTTCCAACCTTCTAGAAAATTTCTTGACCTATGGAAATTGAATCAACCCTCCTTCTAGCTTAATCGAACTGCCTATCTTGAGGCACTACACAGTCCCTAGTTGCCTCCTGAAGAATATTTTCAGCCTTCTCTTCTCACTCTTCTGGAACTGGAGATTCCTCCATAAATCTACTACTTTTCCCCTCTACCACCTGCAACTTGACCTCTGACTCAATTTCTCCTGCTTAATCACCTGCACTGGAAAATAGAATTGTCTAGATCACTGAGTATTTTCACTAATGTGCTTTCTCCAAGTACCCATCGAATTATTATAATCCTCTTTTGGGACTCCAATGACCAAGATTAAATCTTAATCAAGGGATAGGATCATATCAAAGTCAATCTGTTTGAGTTTCTAGATTATTCTCATATCAACTTAATTAATTTTGATTAATTAACCAGCATTAGAGAACTTTTGAGGTCTAAATGGCCTCCCAAGAAAAATGTACAACCAAAATAAAATTTATAAGAACCAACAGGATTCAAGATGATGATGTCAACCATGGGGGATGACTCACCATTTTTGGAGTAAAAAGTAAAAATATTAAAAAATAATAAAATAATAAAACTAATTTTTTAACTCATATTTTCAACTTATCTCCCTAAGGTTTTACTCAAATTTCGATCAAGAGTTCTCATTGGATGAAAAATTTAATTCCTCATCCAAGGAGTACCCATGTTGCATACTTTCGATGGACCCTACTACACGAAAAATGTGAAATACATGAAAATACATGATTGCAATCACATTTTTCATGTATTTCTCATTTTCTGTGTAGTAGGGTCCATCGAAAGTATGCAACATGGGTACTCCTTGGATGAGGAATCAAATTATGCATCCAACGAGTGTTTCCGCTCAAAATTTGAGTAAGCCCATAGCGAGATAAGTTGAAAATATGAGTTGAAAAACTAGTTTTTTCTTTTTTCCCTCTAAAATTTGATGATGTAATCTAATCTTATTTTATTATTTTCGCTATATTTTATAATTTCCTTAGGAGGCCAATTTTAGACCTAAAATTCCCCTTGGGTATATTTCAACCAATACTTGACTGTGTTTGCACACATACCTCAAAATATGTCTTTTTACTGCCCAATGTACCCTCTTCAGTTCTACCATAAGCTGACTGAGGGTATTGATTGTGAAGCAAATATCTGGCCTAGTGTTGACCAGATACATGAGAGAAGCGATAAGTTATCTATACAATATGGGGTTTTTCTTCCAGTTGGTTATAATGGGTGTAGACATGGGTCTAAAACCCTGCATTATGAACCCCTTCGGAATATTTGTAGTGTATCTTCCATGACTAAGGAATATCTCCCCGTACTTCTACCATAATTCCAATCCTAGGAAATAGTGCATCAACCCCAAATCCTTCATATCAAATTTTGTTGCTAGGTTCCACTTGCAGTCCTCTATGAGCCCTGATGATTATGTCAAGAATACATCATCCACATACAATACTAGGAGTGGCTCATCCTCTACCATCAAATAGTAAAGGTTGGGATCTACATCACTCTTGATGAATCCCATCTACTGCAAGTAGTTCTCAATCTAACCATACCATTCCATGGGATCCTTCTTAAGAACGTATATATATTTCTTCAGTCTGCACATATGAGTGCGCCTCTCATGAGTCTACAAGCCCTGTGGATATTCTATTTACACTTCTTCCTCTATCACCCTGTTCAAGTATGTTGTCTTGACATCCATCTGGTGAATCTTCCATCCCATTTGAGCTGTTAGGGATAAAACTGACCAAATAGAAGTATATCTAGCAACTGGGGTGAAGGTATCCTCATAATGTATCCCTTATTTCTCTACATACCCATTTTCCACAAACCTAGCCTTGTACTTCTCCACGCTCTCGTCTGTAGCATACTTGATCTCATAAATCCACTGAGACCCAAAAACTGACCTATCCTCAGGTCTCATCACAACCTCCAAAACATCATTCATCATAACAGAGTTTTATTCTTCTACCATGGCATCTACCCACACCTGATGTTGTGTAGCTTCCTGAAAGATGGAAGGTTCTGCAACTTGAGCTACCAATACTTGATATCTTCCAATTTTTATGTGCTCTATCTTGTTCTTCCTAAGAGTGCCAATAAAATCCTTTGCATCTCTCAATGTCTGACTTACCTCTCTGTTGGCTCGACCACTAATAGTGGGAGGTTCAACCAACTCCTCCTCATCCTACCTCTGTTGTTCCATCTTCTGAGATCTCACTAGGCTCCCTGCTCTTGAGGAAATTATAGTACTGGTTACTATACTATATTCCTATGGTTGTCCAACTAGTGGTCCCACTATCTTCCCATGTGGTTGACCCTGTTGTTTGGACCAATGGAGCTTCAGTCAGCTAATTATGATCACCTACATACATATCACAAGATCTCTTGAAGGCTCAATATTCCATGAACTTTACATCCAGTCTCACTGCAATATTTCTATTACTAGGAATATATATCATGTATGCCATGGAGGTCTCGTTATACCAAATGATAAATCCCTTCTTTGTAGTCTGATCCAATTTGTTGTGCTTCTCATCGGGCACATGGCAATACACAACGCTACCAAATATTCTAAAGTGACTAACGTCGGGCTCCTTCCTTGTGAATACCCATTCTAGCATTTCCATCCCCAATGCTCTATGAGGAGTCTTGTTCCAGATATACATTGTCGTGTTACATACCTTTTCCCATATAAATCTGGGTAAACCCTGGTCATATAACATTTCTTTTGCAACCCCAACTATGGTTATGTTTTTCCACTCCGCTACCCCATTTTGTTGTGGATTATATGGATTTGTACACTCTCTTCTAATGCCTTCTTTTTCACAAAAATCTGTGAATTATTTATCAATATAATCTACACCATTATATGATTGAAGCACCTTGATCATATTTTCTGTCGTATTCTCCACGAGAGCCTTAAACTCTATGAAATGATCGAACACCTCATCCTTGGTCTTCAAAAAGTAGATCCAAGTTTTCCTGGAATGGTCATCAATAAAGGTGATGAAGTATTTGTTACCACCGAGAGCTCTAGTGGACATCAGGCCACAAATATATGAATGTATAAGTCCTAGCACACCATCTATTATGTTGTCACTTCTTGGGAATTTTTCCTTAGCATACTTCCCAAGTACGCATCCTCTGCACACATCATCATGTTTTTTCCCAAGTACGCATCCTCTGCACACATCATCATGTTTTTTCCCAAGTTCTGGAACCCCAGTTACTGTTTTTTTGAACATCTTGAGTGCTCCATTATGCAGGTGTCCCATTCTCCTATTCCATAACTCATTAAATTCATTCCTAGTGATATTGTCACTTCCTATTAGTGTCATTGGGGATTAGATATGCAACTTGTATAGTTTGTTACTACGAACTCCAATATGTCTTACCTTCTTCCAGCTCCAGTGTTTGAAAAAAACTTTCTTTCCTATGAAATGTATATCATATCCCTTGTCCTATAACTGGGATATTGAAATTAGGTTCATACCCAATCCTGGCACATGCAATACATATGTAGCATTGGTGCTTTCTCCTGACTCCCTCTTAAATTTTATGGTACCTCTCCCTATTGGAGTACACTTCATTTTGTTCCCCATCATGATTTAGAAATCCATCTGATCCTCCTTGTAGCTAGAGAAATATTATCTAACCCTTGTCATGTGAGATGATGTTCCACTGTCTATAAACTAAACACCTCATGAAGTTGATCCTGATAAGAAAGCAAATTCATCCTCCAACCTGGAAGACAACTTTGAGGTCCCTTGAATGTCAATTTTTTCCATGGTCAATTATGTATGTTATTCCTCTTCCTCCTACGTTGATTCTGCAACTGAAAATTGTTGCAAAACCTTCTGCGTCCCACAAAATAATTTTCTCAGTGAAAATATGAGTTGTAGTTTCTCCCTTTGAATGTTGGAATCACTAGCACGGGCACCTCGGCTTTTTTCAACCCTGCAACTCAAAATCGAATTCTTGCCCCAACAATTCGGCCTGCCTGTCTGAGCAATGTGTAGCCTCAAGAATTTCGGCATGTTTCTCCCTTTGAGTAGAAAATTTATTTCCTTCTCTTCTGAGCTTCCCAGCTAATCACTTACGTTCTGATAACATGTGAAAATTTCATCTATTGTAGCAACTGGAAATCATTCTCCTAATTGTAAATTTAATTATGCAGTTTATTTGCTACAACAAACAATGAATAAAATCAAAACTACAATTTTCACCATAAAAATACTACAGAAAATAAAATACTAGAAACTGATAAATTATCTCACACACAGAAGAATTTTGACACTATTATTTTTAGAAAAGTTTCCTCGGAAAAACACAATATGGGAAAATCGGTGCATCAATTGAGAGTTTTATTATTTATGTAGAAGCAGAATTTTTGAGTAAAATAAAATGACATCAAACTGGCGTTTATATCAGAGATAATACTGGCAAAATATATGATGGAATTTACCCTCCTCAATCTATCCCACAACAAATTGAGCATCGAAACTAGCTTTAGAACCCTCTGCGTCAGCCTTCGGCACATGCCCCACTCGTACTACCCAAAAACTACCTTCGATGTGATGTATAGTTTGTTGCTGCCACTGGAAGTGATTATTTCGCCCTTTTTGAAAATGTCTTGACCTCTAGAAGTTGAATCGGCCCTCCTTTCAGCTGAATCGAACTGCCTATCTTGAGGGACTATGTAGTCCCTTCGCTGCCTCCTGAAGAATATTTTCGGCCTTCTCTTTTGACTCTTTTGAAACTGGAGATTCCCCCATAAATCTACTATGCTACCCCTTTGCAACTTGCAACTCGACCTATGACTCAATTTCTCTTTCTTAATCACATGCATTGGAAAATTGAACAGTCTAGATCACCCATTATCTACACTGGCGTGTTTTCTCCAAGTGCCCATCAACTTCTTCTTATAATTCTTTGTTGGGACTCCAACAAACAAGATTAAATCTTAATCAAAGGCTAGGATCATATTAAATTCGATCTGTGTGAGGTTATATATTATTCTCACCTTGACTTAATTAATTTTTATTACTTAACTAGTTTTCATAATTTTAGACTTAGGAAACATTAAAAGATAGGTTAATAATCTAATTAATCCATCTCTAGGTGGAATTTCCAAAAAAGAATTCTGGGTTTTGAATATCTCATGTATTCTAGCCTCTCCACCAAATTTCATTGCTAGAACACATTTGAATCTACAAAAACTAACATTCCAATGAAAATTGTAATTGGAACCCTATTGTTGAATATGAACAAGGATAATTCCAACGTTCATCCTTCTCTAGATCCTTGAGAATTCCATTGATTTCATGATCTTCAAAATTACTTCCATTGAAATGAGTAAAGCTATTAGCTTGCTTTGAAATTGTTTCTATCGAAATGAGTAATTTTATTAGCTTACTTTGCAATATTTTCACAACCAAAACAATTTATCTTAATGATCATTTTGTTGCAATCACCATAAGCATGCACTTGGGCTTCCACTCAAACTACCAATATAAGTTAAATTTCATCTATACACACATGCACAAACATATCCTTCCACGTAATTAAAGTTTCCTCAATTCAAAAGCTTTCACTAACAATTGGCATATCATTCACAATGCCTTCCTTCTGAGAGTCATATGATTGTAATTAAAATATCATTTGTTTAAACACCATTCAATAAAACACACATATAAGATAGAACTTAATTAACACATATGGGACAGTAAATTATTTGAACATATATGAAATGGATTCATATGATATGTGGAAGGAAACCATTCCACACTATACCAAAATTATTTGGACAAAGATATGCCCACATAGATTAGAAATATTAAATGCCAAAATTGATAGGAAGGGAGTGTAATTAAAAGTTCATATTTTAATTTTATGACACATATTATCATCCAAGAATGTCCAAACCAAACACATGCCTTGCAGATATCCCAATGCAATTATCCCAATTAAACAAATCTGAGAACATGAAGAGATAGCCTATTTGGGTGTTATATAGCCCATATGATCTACGTACAAGCTCAAACTTCTTTCAATCAACTTGTATGGAATCCTTGGTTGAATGTTGGCACATCCAAGCATAGTACAAGGAACATAACGCCTCAAGGGTTACCTCTTTGTTGTGTATGAGTTTAAAAATCAAATATGGACCATGCATGGTGAAGAAAGAAACTTGATTTCATTGGAAAATGACTCCAACAACCAATAAAATTGAGAGAATGGAACTAATAACCCTATAAAATATTGCAACATATCTATAATGGAAACCATTGATTTCTAATATGGAAGGACACTAAAAAACGAGTGGAGATTTGTTGGTGTTCTTCAAATGCTAAAGAGAATGAAACTAAGAAGTAAATCATTAGAAATAAGCACCCTCACATCATTAAAATGAAAAAGTAGCCATTAAAAATATAGAGTAGCTTCCATTTAAATTCAAATGTAAACTAACATAGCAATTAACATAGAGAGAAAATCCATCAAGCATAAACACAATATGTATTGTAGAAACTCAAATGGGAAAATCAACATTTGAATGGTTGTTTAGTCGTATTTCAACATTTTTTTCCTACAATGTAGCACACAACCCTTTATACCCCCTTCCTTTGGCCATCCAACAAGCAAAAAAAACCTTTGAGATTCAAGTTACTAGAATTTATAGGAGAGTTGGGAGGTAATGGGAAATCCAAGAGACTAACTTTCATCTCCTCATTCCTCTGTCTCGTATTTTCATTTCGTATTTTATTTAATTATTGTTTTTCCTTTCTTTTGTCTCATTCAATTTTACATTTGCATTGTCCTTCATATTTTATATAACCTCATTAATTTTCAAATTAGGTACTAAGTCTTACAATCATGTAGTTTATAAAATCCATTAAGATCGCACCTCCATGTTGAGAGGCTTTTTGGTTTCCAAAATCTCTAAGGAAATCAATCTCAATCATTGTGTTCTCTATATGCTTCTTTAGAACATAGCTCTAACTTAGGCTCCTATATACATCTCATACTTTGGCTTTGGCTTTGGTTTGTGGCTCTAACTAATAGCTTTGGTTGTACTTATGTCTCTAGCTTTGATTCTTGGCTCACTTGTTTCCAAAATGAAAAAATTTGCTCAAATATTCTATACTTTGAGCAATCTTTAGAATAGATTTCATCATAATTCATTCCCATATTTAGAATGTGAGTCTCTTGCATTCTTATACTTGGAAACAACCAATCTCAACAAGTAATGAACCAAGTAAAATTCTAGTTCTTTTTTTTGGTGTCATCCCAACAAGTTATGCCATCACATGGAAATTCCACAATAGGATGTGTGGATTGCCTTCTTCTACCATGACCATTTGCTTCCTATCATGGAAATGATTCTTTGTTGCTACATGTTATTACTAGCACATTTTCCCCACAATAATATCATTGTAGTATACCTAAGGGGGATAACATGGTGTATTCCTAGGGGGGATCGTATGGGGTACAGAGGACGGTACCCAAGGAAATAATGTAATGTAAGGATAATAAATACGTGGGCCATAATTAATAAATAATTTGATTAACCCACATTATACAAGGGGCCACAAGTAGTTAGGAAATAATGTGATAATCCCATGGTATTAGATGTATGACCCATGGTATTGTATGTATGAAGTATGTATAGAGGCTAGAGACTCTCAATTGGAGTGATCTCCTTCCTTAAGGAGTAGTCGCATGGTGTTTCCCTACCTCAAGGGTTTTCTTATTAATAAATACCTGAAGCTTTTATATTTTATTGTGTTAGTTATTGGGCATATTTTATATTGATATTATATAAATGGTTGATTTTAAATCAGCGTAACTCCCTCATCCAGGCTCTAATTCGACCGATATTTTTTTTGAAATCGGGTGATTTTTTAAGAGGAGCTCAGATATATAGTTATTTATCTGAAATTATGCACCAAAAACTGCAAAAAAATTCAAGAGAAACGCCATCCACAAATTATTGTCAGAAAAAAAAAATAATAATAAATTAATTAATTAAATTAAATTAAATTAAATTAAATTAAATTAAAAAAAAAAAATTAAAAAAAAAATCAATAAATAAAATAAAAAAATAATAATAAAATAAAAAAATTGCAACACCGTTGATTTTAAATCAACAATAGCTCCCTCATCTGGACTCTGATTCCATTGATTTTTTTTTAAATTGAATATTTTTTCACAAAGAATCCAGATATGCTATTACTTTCTGAAATTTTGTACCAAAATTGTCATATCTGTTCTGCAAACTCGCCGCCCAAAAATGTCCTGCACAAATGAAAAAAATATATATCTCCCCAAATTTTCCCAAGAAAGTGCTCTGATATTCTATAATTTAAGCAATATTTAGAACTTATTTCATCATAATTCATTCCCATCTATATAATGTGAGTCTCTTTCATTCTTATACTTGGAAACAACCAATCTCGACAATTAATGAACCAAGTCAAATTCTAATTCTTTTGCTTAGTGTCATCCCAACAACTTATGCCATCACATGGAAATTCCACAATAGGATTTGTGGACTACCTTATTCTACCATGACCATTTTCTTCCTATCATGGAAATGGTTCTTTTTTTCTACATGTTCTTACTAGCACATTTTCCCCACAATAAGATCACTTGAATGGTCTCCCTAGTGTGCAAACATAGCACCTTCTTTCACCTAAACATTTGAAGATTCCTACACATGTATGGTTGTAGATGACAATCATCAATAGGCTATGATATTGAAGGAGTGGGACTATCTCAAGATGTGGATTGTATGAAGACGAGGGAAATTCATCAAACTCTTTGCACCAAACTCTAATACATCTCTAAGAAATAATATCATTTTGATAGATTGTGGGTAACAATTGGAAAGGGGTTGTCTTGGTTGTTGGCATTAACCCATTGTCCTCTTCAACTATGATTCAAACCTCCTATGATACTATAACTCTTTGGATATATTTTCTCCATAGGTTGTAGATGTAGGTAGCTCTTCACTCTCCATACTCTTCTCTTCGCTAAGTGCTTCCTATGGTGAAGCTTTGGATGAAGTCCCCGACACTCTTCTTCCCAATTTCCACTCAACTTTTTGTGATGGAAAACTTTTTTCGCACTATTTCTTAGACTACTTACATAATATTCTCTATGTTCCTCTAAATTCATTGTTGGTTTAGGGAATTATTCTCATCATTCCTATGAAAACAATCTACCTTTCGATATGTGTCTTTCTTATCCCAACAAGGTACCTCATGATGACTCTTCTTCCAACAAATGGAACATGTATTTAAGTACCAAAAATTGGTATCTTGATGGTATTTCCCTTGTAGCAATGTAAAATGAGGGGTGTCCTACCTAACTCATACCTATTGTCCTTTCTACTCTTTTTTTAGCTGATTTTTTTGCCACTTTTTCTAAGTGTTAGCACAAGTTGAGCCTCTGCATTCTTGTCTTTGGCACTCTTCTATGATATGCCACAAGGAGGAAATGGTTGTGGTGTTTCCACCTTCATTACTTAATAATATTTCTTCTAATATGAAAGTTCTCCATGTGTTTTTCCTTCATGAATGTGATCTTCATGTTCATGTTATTTTAATTTCTACCATTGAAACCCATGCCTTCATGCTTGCCTCTCAATTTAGCTAAAATGGGGCTTAGGATGCCTTTTTTTCTCTTACCTATCCCTTTTCCATAAAAAATTGTCCACTTTAACAATTTCAAATCAATGGCTCTTGTATTTTTTTCAAAATCACCAACATGTTCTTGAGAAGTGTTTGAAGAACGTGAACTTATCATGCTTGGATCGATCATGGTGATGGCTTCTACAATAGTAATGGAAGGAGCATGCTTGGACTCTTGGATAGCTTCTTGTAGTTTCATCAATCCTTCCTCCTTATCTATATTTAAGGAATTATTTGAGTGAGACTATTATCTTGTTAGTTATCCATATGAATGACCTTGTCTCCCAATTGTACAAGTTTCATTATTCTCTTGTCCCAATCTACCATAATAGTTGTGAGGGAGCCTTGATGTTCAATAAGCTAATTATTTAGAATTGGAAACAATCTTGAATAGATATGATGATATTTTTCCAAGTCTTCAACATTTTAGTTAAACATTTGTACCCTCTCCTTCAAGTTTTTATTCTCCTCTTGAAGTTGTATTTTGATTCTCCATAAGTCTTCCAATATGTCTATGTTTTATTTATCCATCCAAGGTATGATTAGTCTTCAAATTTCTAACAAATGTGTCACATTCAAGGGTGAAACCACTCTAATACCTGATGATCCGTCAATGAGAGACTTATACCCCACCCACTTCATGAACATGAATCCTCTACAAAATTAACTTATGGACTCCATTATCAATATTGTACAGATATCTCTATTCTCATAATGGCTACAAGTATTGTGTTCTATTTGTAACCACTTCTCAGGATTGATTATGAGGCCTCCTTTCTTGATGCGATTATAAGTGCACATTACTTCTCAACACTATGTGCTCTACAATATGGCAATAAAAAAATGCAACGTTGCTTAAACAAAATCCAATTTCTCACTTATTTACTACTAATGGATTACCAACCACATGGATTTCCTATAGCAGATTCAAAAGCGTATGTTTCATAGCTCTATGCTCAATGGAACTAGCTCAACATAATAGTGATAAGCTCAACATAACAAGGAAAATTTCAATATAATAATGACAAACCAATTCAACTACAAATGTAATCAAAACCCTCCTATCAAATATGAACAAGGATAATTCTACCATTCATTCTACACTATCTCATTTACTAATTTCATAATATTTAGACTTGTTTTCACATAAAATGAGAAATGCCACCATCTCCCCATGGTAGTGTTTGGACAACCAAAAAAGATTAGTTTAATGAAAATTCTATTACAATTACCATAAGGATGAATTTGGGCTTCAAATCAAACTACCAATAGAAGTTACAGTTTATAATTCACAATGCCTTCTTTCCAAGTTTTTCCATGATTGTAATCAAACTACCATTTACTTAGACACCATTTAATAAAACACATATAGGATGGAACTTAATTAACACATATTCCACACAATGCCAATGCAATGGACCATGAGATTCCCACGTAAATTAGAAACATTATATGTCATAATCAATAGGAGGGGGGAGTAATTAATATCTCATGTTTTAATTTGATGGAAAAATGTACTAAAACAACATCCAAACCAAGGGCATTCCCAACAAATAATCCAATGTAGCCATTCCAATCAAACAACTTTAGGAATAAGAAGAGATGGCCTCTTTGGGATACATATGGCCCGTACAACCTATTTATAAATTTAAACTTCTTCCAATCAACTCACACAAGCCATATATGACCTCTTGGGTTGAAGATTAGTAATATATAGTCATTCTAGGATAGCACGCGCAATGCACGACCTCAAGTTTTGCCTCATTTCTATGCATGAGTTCAACGAAAGACCATGGGTAGCATATGGTGAAGAAAGAAACTCAATTTCCCTAGCAAATGCTCCAACAATCAATAAACTTGAAATAATGGCATTAACAACCCTATAAAATATTCCAACTCTAAAATGACAACCACTAACTCTAATGGCATAATATATTGAATGATGGGGAGTAGAGAAGAGTTATTATTATTTGAATGCTAAATGAAAATAAATTTAAAAGTAAATCGTAGAGTTAAAACATCCTCATGCCATTAAAATAACCAAACAACCATTAAAAATCTAGACTAGCTTCCATTTTTTTAGATGCAAATTGACATAGGAATTAACATGGAAAGAAAATCAATTACACATGAATGCAATATATACCCTAGAAACCCAAATGTCAAATCTTATTTTAGTAATATCTAGATACAATACAACGTGTGGCTCTTTGTGCCCCCTCCTTCCTTTGGCTAGCCAATAAGCAGAAAATAAAAATAAAAATAAAAATAAAAAAAACCCTTTGGGAATGAAAGTCATCAAAATTTATGGGAGAGCTAGAGAGTAATGTAAAGGCCAATAATCTAACCTTTAAATTCCATGTTACTCTCTCTCCTTGTCTTCATTTCCTATTTTACTTAATTCATGGTTTTCCTCTCTTTTGTCGCATTTACTTTCACATTTACATTGTCCTTAATATTTTATATAACCTCATTAATTGTTGAATCTCACTTCAATACAAAGCCTTACAACAATTTCTTTGTTCAAATCCATTTATAATCATAATTTGTATAAAATTTTGGCATAAAATAATAGGGAAATCATGGTCCAAACATGCTCAATTTTTTGGTCAACGATGCATGTAGATCAAGCTCCAAGTATGTAAATTAATCTATTCAATTATCATCCTAGTGTTCCAATGTGAGAGGGATTGAAACTTATCATATTTGTATGAATTTACAGGATAAGTTCCGTAGATCAAGAACCGAAGGTCACCGCTCACAAACAGATCACAAATCAATACACCAGTATAATCATGTGGTTAAAACCCTCAAAGAGGGAAACAGTCCATGCTCTGAGCCAACGCGGCCACTTCAGGGAATTTATTAATATAAAAGAAAAGTTACATATGTTTCTCTCATAAACGGTTACCGGAAAAATGACCCTCCATGCTCTTTAAATAGAGATCATGGACCAATCGGGTGTTAATCCACTGATCAAGTATCGTTAATATCGAGGTGAGAGATAGCCATTGGATCACTACAAATCGTGACTGTCAGATTATAAGTTACAAATGTACATGGTAAAGAAACACACTTTACCTAACTCTACACTAGACTAAGTTATTCTTAACTATTTCCTATGTGTCGGAATATCCTAACATCCCCCCCTTAAGAACAACTTGGGATAGGATTGAAGGATTTACAAAGGTGACACAAAAGGAGCCTATTTCCTATGTGTCGAAATATCCTAACATCCCCCCTTAAGAACAAATTGGGATAGGATTGAAGGATTTACAAAAGTGACACAATAGGAGAAGGAAGGAGGCATTAGAGCCTATCCCCCCTTAATGACAACTTTCTTGAATTCCAAGCATGGATCGAATTTTGGTAAACTTCGCTTCTGTGAGAGCCTTCATAAAGATAGTGGCTACTTGATCATTGGTCGAACAATATTGTACTTCAAGAACACGATCATGAATGAGATTTTTGATGAAGTGTATGTGGAGTTCAATGTGTTTCATACGCTGATGCTGAAATAGATCTTTACATAGCTGAATGGCACTCTGATTATCACACAAAGTGTAGTTGGATCTTGCTGATGAAGACCAAATTCAGACAGGATCTGACGAAGCCACATGGCTTCCTTTCTGGCTTCAACTTCACCATGATACTCTGCTTCTCCTGAAGAAAGGGAGATGACACTTTGTTTCTTACAAGACCAAGTAATAGGTCCTGAACCAAGAGTGAATACATATCCTACAGTGGACTTCCGATCATCAGGGTCACCAGCCCAATAAGAATCAGTGAAACCAATCAACAAGGGAGATGCTCCTGCACTGTAATGAATCCCGAACTAAACTGTACCTCAAATATATCAAAGTATTATTTTAGCTGCTTTCCAGTGACTTTCATGAGGTTGGTACATAAACCGAGCGACAAGACCAACGGCAAATGAAAGGTCAGGACGGGTATGGGTTAGATACAAAATTTTACCAACAAGTTGACGGTATAAGGTAGCATCAACTTCAGGGGTAGTACAATTGACTAAAATCTTGACTTCAGACTGAAAGGCAGAAGGGGCAAGCTTACAGTCCTCCATGTGAAAGTGGTGTAGAAGATCACAAGCATACTTGGACTGAGAGAGGGTAATGCCTTCCTTGGTTTGCAAGACTTGAAGACCAAGGAAATAATGCAAGTGTCCTAAGTCTGTCATTTCAAACTTATTTTTGAGGCTAGACTTCACATGGTTTATATGGTTTGGATCACTACCATCAAGGACAAGATAATCAACATAAAGAACAAGGATGGTGAAGGAATTACCCACATTCTTGGTGTAGACAATGTTGTTAGAATGACATCTAGAAAAGCCATTATCTAAGAGAAATCTATCCATTTTGGCATACCAAGCCTGAGGAGCTTGTTTGATACCATAGAGAGACTTCCTACGGTGACAAACAAGGCTGGAGTATTTTTGGATAAAGCCAGGGGGTTGTTCCATGTAGATTTCTTCATGCAAATCTCCATGTAAGAAGGCGGATTTAACATCCATCTGATGGACTTCCCATTTAAAGGAGGCAGCAAGGGAAAGAACAAGGCAGATAGAATTCATTTTGGCAACAGGGGAGAAGGTTTCAATATAGTCAATGCCTTCAACTTGTGAAAAACATTTAGCAACAAGACGAGCTTTATGTCTATCCACTTTTCCATCTGGTCCAAACTTGGTTTTGTAAACCCATCTGCATCTAACAAGTTTACTTCCTTTTGGAAGAGGAACAAGATCCCAATTATGTTTGCCAATAAGGAACGATACTCTTCATTCATAGCTTCATCCCAATCTGGATGACTGGAGGCTTCTTCAAAGGTTTTTGGATGAATTTTTTTTGGAACTTGAGCCAATAAGGAAGAAGCTCTTTCAAACTGAGAATGTGTATGTCGTCGATCGGCAAGGTCACCTGCAAGAGAACCTGCTACATCTCAAGTAGAGCGGACCCATCTTGGAAGCGGTGGAGTATAAGGAACAATTTCACAAGTTGGAGGAGGATTTTCATCCTCGCTATCATCATCTGAACTAGAAGGAATACTATTAAAA
Source organism: Pinus albicaulis (assembly GCA_034641835.2). NCBI lineage: Eukaryota > Viridiplantae > Streptophyta > Pinopsida > Pinales > Pinaceae > Pinus > Pinus albicaulis. Next base: position 188,897,027 of record CM076579.1, read on the forward strand.
ATAGAAGAGAGAGAGAGAGAGGTGGCACACATGCCGAATCAGGCTCGCAGGCCAAAGGTGGCACACTCGTCGAACTAGGCTCGCAGGCCGATATATTTTCATCAAACTTTACATCTCTTTTAATGATAATATTTTTTGTATTTTGGTTGAAGAAGTCTATATCCTTTGAAATCTTCAGAATATCCAACAAAAATACATTTTTCACTCTTAGGTTCTAAGGCTTTATGTTTCGCATCTGGAATATGGGCCCAAGCATCACTTCCAAAAACATGAAAGTGACTTACATCTGGTTTGATTGAGCTCCAAGTTTCTTCTGGAGTTATATTCTTTAAAACCTTAGTAGGAGTGCGATTTACTATGTAATTTGCACAGTTAATGGCTTCTGCCCAAAAATTGAAACCAAGTCCTTTAGATTGAAGCATACAATTAGCCATTTCTTTTAAGGTGTGATTCTTCCTTTCAACTACACCATTTGGTTGTGGAGTATATGGAGCAGTATGTTGCAATTGAATGCCATGCTCAGTGCAGAATTTGATAAATTTTTTGTTAACATATTCTCCGCCATTGTCTGATCTTAACTTAAGAATTTGATGTCTAGATTGTTTCTCAACAAAGGCCTTGAAGGCCAAGAACATGTTAAAAACTTCACTCTTGAGTTTTTAGAAATATACCCAAGTGCGTCTGGAAAAATCATCAATGAAAGTTAAGAAGTACTTGCAACTAGAGAAAGAAACAACAGGAAGAGGACCACATAATTCACTGTGCACACGCTGTAAAGGGGCTGAAGCGTGCCAAGAGGCACGTTTGTCAAAACTTTCTCGATGATTTTTTCCGAGTACACATCCAGAGAAAACACCATCTCGGAAAGATACCATAGGAAGGCCCGTCACCATATTTTCCTTACATAGAGTTTGAAGAGAGCGATATTTTAAGTGACCAAATCGCTCATGCAAAAGTTTGCTCACATCATCATTATGAGCAACAAAAATCGAGGGAAGAGATGATGACCCAAAGTTGTCAAACTTATACAACCTTGTGGAATCATCAGCAATGCCAGTAGCTAAAATATGTTTAGGATATTTGAGGTCCTTGATTACAACATCATGAGGTGAGAATTCTACTATTTTCCCTTCACCTGAATGAGTTATATGATAAACAGACAGAAGGTTGCGTGACAAGGTAGGAACACATAGTACATCATTAAACTGACCATTATCTAGATGAATGGTTCCATATCCTACAACACTAAGTGATCTATCATCACCAACATAAATATGTTTGGTGTTAGAATCATTTAAAGAAGAAAACATGGATTTATTTTTAGCCATGTGGTAAGAAGCTCCAGAATCAATGAGCCACTCATGATAAGGAGAAGAATAAGATACATTTAATGCATAACCAGATCTTGATGCTTGAAAACCACAAGCAGAAAGTGCCATGCCTAAATATGAAGGTGAAGAGTGCTCCAAATTGATGTTGTGCTTCTTCATTACTACTTCAGGCTTCCATCTTCTTAAAACATTTGGACTCTATATGGCCATCCCAATTGCAAAAGTTGCAATGTCTATCTGCCTTATTCCCTTTGTTTTGATTTGCCTTATTATTTTGGTGATTTGATTTTTTAGTTTGTGGCTGAAATCGATTAGGGCCCTTGTTTGGTTTAGGACCATATTTTTTAGGATACTACTTCTTGGGATTCTTTTGATATGGTTGTTGTTGGGTTGCTAAGGCTTTCTTAGAAGCGTTTCCAGTAGTGATAATACCAAGGTGTAAAAAATTTCTTGTTCTCTTATCAAAGAATCACAAAAGGCATCAAAAGAGAGATTCTTGTAAGTGGTTGTTGAAGAAATGATGGCTTCTCTGGTGGAATGGAAGGCAGAAACAAATACATAGTATGTAGGGCCAAGCTTAGCAAGAATTCAATAAATGAGGCTACCATCTTCCGTTCTTCTAAAAGAAGTCTAAGGGTCTTGAATTTGGACAAAAACTCTTCAATATAGGAGAAATTATTAGGGTCTAAAGTAAGCAACTCATTTTCAAGCTAGTGGGCCCTAATTTGATTTTGAATGCCAAAAACATTATTTAGCTTTTCTAGGGCTTTATCAGGGGTGTCAATGTCAATAATGTGAAATCGAAGATCTTGAACAATGGACATTCCTATCAACCCTCGTGCTTGATCTTGTCTATTTTCCCATTTAGGAACTTTATCATCATCGGAAGGTTTAGTTTATTGACTTGTGGCTATTCTATAAATCCATTTACTTCTAAGTATATCTACCAGGTGAGGTAGCCATTGGAAATAATTGGTGTTGTTAAGAATAACTGGCCATGCACTTTCCATTTTTAAAAAAAAAAAAAAAATGAAGCTGAGAAACGCTGAAAATAACTGCCCCAATGGAAAGATCTTGAAAAATTAGGCCGTTTCAAAAAAAAAAAGGCTCAAAAAACAGCTTCCGAATGAAGAATTTATGCCTTCTGAAAAATCTGAGTTGTAGATGCCGAATAGTTGCGGGAATAGGATGAAGTGCGGCTTTTTTTTTTTAAATCTGGCCCTTTGAACAAAATTTTTTTACAAAAGAAACTTGAGAAGGAGACTTGAACCCAAGACCTATATTCTCATAAATTAACCCTTCACCAAGTGAGATAGTAAAAGGATAATGTTATTTTAGAAAGGAGGAAGGGGTTATTATTATTATTGTTATTATTATTATTATTATTATTATTATTATTATTATTAGGATTCGGTGTGCGTGCCTTTTCCTGCAAAAAAATACAAAAAACGAGAAAAAAAACGAAATGCAAAGCCTTACGGTAGAATGTTAGATTCTCGGTTAGCCTTACCAACAACTATCACTTTTTTCACTATTTCTGATTTCCCGAGATAGCACAAAGACACGGGAAAGAGCATACGTAGCAAAAAAATCCCTTTTTCTTGTTTCTGATTTGCCGAGATCGCACGAAGCGCACAATGAAGAGAATACACAGAGAATAGGGTATAGATCCGGAAAATAAATAGAACTTTAATACAGAAAAAAAACGAAATAAGCAGAACTATTAACAAATATAACTGCAAAATAGATGCTTTATACCTCCAGATCTAAACTGACATAACTTGGGCAGCCGGAAACCTTTTCGCATGAAACAAAAGGCGTTCTTCACTATAACAGACGCTCCAGACACAACAGAGTAGTTCTCCAAGCCCAAAAATGTTCATAAATAGTATATCTACAAAACGGTATTCGCATGCAGTCAAACCGGCTTCGGATTTTGATCAACAACAAATGCGGCCCTCAAAATAGCTCTGATACCATGTAGGAATTTATAGGGTAAGTTCCGTAGATCAAGAACCAAAGGTCACTGCTCACAAATAGATCACAAATCCGTACACTAGTATAATCACGTGGTTAAAACCCTCAAAGAGGGAAACAGTCCACGCCCTAAGCCAACGCGGCCACTTTAGGGAATTTATTAATATAAAAGAAAAGTTTCATATGTTTCTCTCATAAATGATTACCAGACAAATGACCCTCCATACTCTTTAAATAGAGATCATGGACCAATCGAGTGTTAATCCACGGATCAAGTGTCGTTAATACCGAGGTGAGAGATAACCGTCAGATCACTACAAATCGTGACCATCGGATTATAAGTTACAAATGTACATAGTAAAGAAACACACTTTACCTAACTCTACACTAGACTAAGTTATTCTTAACTATTTCCTATGTGTTAGAATATCCTAACAATATTCACACGATGAATACAAATATATTACTTATTTCAATTGGATCTAATTGGGTGGTAAGAAGGAATAATTGTTATCCTCCCCACTTATTTTCAATTCCCACAATTGACGTGTTGATCTCTTTATGAGTATATTGTTGTAATGACCTTTAATTCGATGTTGATAAAGCCTAAAGTTTCCACATAATCCATTTTACCTTAGGTGAAATCCTCGAAACAAGGAAAAGTACTCAATGGATTTTCTCGAGATATGTATTTCACGCACAAAAGTCTATGTGCACGCGTGTGAGCAAAGAGGGAAGAAATGTTTCCCTATATCTATAACAATATACAGCCACTAAACTAGAAGAAAACAACCTATTTGTAAACTTCATATTTGAAATGTTGAAATCTTAATGTAAATCATGCACAATGATTTTCATGGGGGCACATTCAGCAACAAAAAAAATCCAATATTGTTCTTGCACCAATCAAGGACAAGGTGCAAAATTCATTATCACTATATTACTAGGAAGATCAGATGATCATTTTGTTAGGATATTCCGACACATAGGAAATAGTTAACAATAACTTAGTCTAGTGTAGAGTTAGGTAAAGTGTGTTCTTTACCATGTACATTTGAACTTATAATCCGACGGTCACAATTTGTAGTGATCCGACGGTTATCTATCTCCTCGGTATTAACGACACTTGATATGTGGCTTAACACCCGATTGGTCCATGATCTCTATTTAAAGAGCATGGAGGGTCAATTGTTCGGTAACCGTTTATGAGAGAAACATATGTAACTTTTCTTTTATATTAATAAATTTCCTTAATTGGCCGCGTTGGCTCAGGCCATGGATTGTTTCCCTCTTTGAGGGTTTTAACCACGTGATTATACTGGTGTACTGATTTGTGATCTATTTGTGAGCGGTGACCTTTGGTTCTTGATCTACGGAACTTACCTTGTAAATTCCTACATGGTATCAGAGCTATTTTGAGGGCCGCATCCATTATTTATCAAAATCCGAAGCCGATTTGACTGCATGCAAATGTCGTTTTGTAGATCTACTATTTCTAAACATTTTCGGGCTTGGAGAACTACTCTGTTGTGTCTAGAGCATCTATTACAGTGAGGAACGCCTTTCATTTCATGCGAAAAGGTTTCTGGCTGCCCAAGTTATGACAACTGTTTAGATCTGGAGGTATAAAGCATCTTTTTTGCAGTTATATTTGTTAATAGTTCTGCTTATTTTGGTTTATTCTGTTTATTTTTGGTTTATAGGTTTTATTTATTTTCCGGATCTGTACACTCTTCTCTATGTATGCTCTTTTTTGTGCGTTGCCTACGATCTCGGAAAATCAGAAATAGGGAAAGGGATTTTTTTTTGCTACATATGCTCTTTCCCCGCGTCTTTGTGCGATCTCAGGAAATCAGAAATAGCAAAAAAACTGATAGTTGCCAGTAAGGGTAGACGAAAATCTAACATTTTGCCGTAAGGCTTTCTATTTCATTTTTTTTGCTCGATTTTTGTGTTTTTTATGCAGGAAAAGGTGTTACACAGTAATTTTTCACCGTCCCTGCAATCCCCTTTCTAAAGCGGAGGACGGGAAGTGTCATCCTTTCTTCGACAACCATCGTGTAGGACCTGAGGTAGGCAACTCATCATGTTTTGTCATTTTTGTAACTAGAGCCCTGTGTCACTACGTGTCTGATTGTTGCTAGACCCAATCTGGGCTAGTATGGATCACCTCTATCCAGAGAGGGAATTTACCTCTCCAACAAACTAGCGACTCCACTGGGGATCGAACCCAGAATCTCTGGTTTCACAGACAAACTGGCGACTATACTGGGGAAGAATTTTATTGGAGTTTGTCTCATCTCTTTCGGTTGCTTTTGGCTTCTGTCTGCTTGATTTTCTCTTCTGGTCTGTCTCTTTCTAGTGTAGGGCCTCTATTCAGCCTCCACCATCCCTGATATGCTCCCTGTTTGCTATTTTTTATTTGTGTCTTTAGTAAATTCGATTGGCGCATTTTTTAGCCTGACAGTCGTGCCAATTGGCACTTGTTGCTAGTTAGGCACCCACGCCAACCCTATTTTGGCGCTAGATGCAACCAAACAGTCGCACCATTCTTGTGTGGTGCTAGGGTTTGATTTTTTTGAGCTCTCTGAGTCTGATTTTTGGTCTTTGGTGCATCTTTTCTGACTACTTGAGTGCCTTGAAGGCCTGGTTGACTGTGTGTGACCTCCATCCTCCGGTTTTTTGCCATCTACTATCGGTTTTACATTCTAGCCCTAGGGCATCTAGGTGCTATTGTGTGTTGAGCCTCCCGTAGGAATTTTTGGTTTTCGTTTGTTCAGTCAACTTCATTTTTTCTTCCTTGCATTCGTGTATTTGGTTTTTATTGTATCATTGCGTGATTTTAGTGATTGCTCTTTTTCTCATTCAAGTTTCTCTTTTATCTCATTTCGAGCCTAGATCACACGGTTCGTGTGAGTTTTTTGTTGTGATTCATCTTTGATTTGAAGGATTTCCCCATCAGTTGGAGGTCTGATTGTGTGTTGAGTGAACTTGCTCACTTTTTCTCTTTCATTATCATTTCTCAAATTGGTCTCTTATTAGTTTTCATTCTGTTTGGTGCATTTTTCTCTAAAAACATTGAAAATATAAAAAAAAAAATTCCTTTTTATTTTGGTTAGTTAGTGAAAACTGAAAACTTTTCTGCATTATTAGTGTTATATAACTCTAAAGGAAAAGCTTTTAGTTTCATTAGCGTGCATTAGAGACACTAGTGGTTGTTTTGTGATCATTTTGTTATTGTTTGAAAAGCTCTCAACCTTCCCGTAGTTAGCTATTCATCGAACAAAGTGATTTATAGTGGCATGTAGTAAGCATTTAGAGGATTTTGAGACATAACATTCGGTAGGGCCTGAAATTTAAACATAATTGAAGATCAACTCTAAAATTTATTCAATTTACCTTAAGGCAACATTGGAACATTAATGAAATATCTAGAGGTCTAGGCTAGTGACATGTTCCGGCGTCGTTAAACCTAGTCGCTGTCGTTCGCCTCTTGGCTTTAGACAGCACTAGTACGAACGTGTGCTCCCCGTACCATCGCGTATATAAAGGGAGACCCCACTAGATTTCTATCCTTTATCCGTAGGAAGTTGAGTCGGTTGCGTTATACTCATGATACACCAAACACATCATTCGAGGAGATTGCCTACACGTACGTCAAGTACTTGGTTGATTTCTCTTTCATTTTTGAACCAAGGTGTATATTGTAGTTCACGGATATCTGGTACACCCTCTTGCCTAGAGTTCCAGAGTAGTCATTTTGATCTTTTCTGACTCATTAAATTTTAAAGGATCATCAAGCGCTTGTCCTTTCACACTTGTTTCCAAATTAAAAGAGATAGAGTCACCTTTTACTCGTTTCTCGACTCTTAAAACATGAAACGGTAAAATTTTCAAGTTTCAATGTGGTAAAATTAATCACCTGTGATCACACACCCTTTTAGAGATTGTTTGTTGGCTGTTTGATTGTTTGCCTTGGTTTTAGCCCGTGTGCTTTTGTTTTGATCTCTTCCTCTTTTCTTTACTGTCACAGTGGCGGAACCCTCAGTTTCGTCTACTAGTAGTCCTTACACAGACGATTCGTCAAAGGTCTCTCAGTCCTCTGTTGAACCTCAGCAGCCTATTGTCTCTGAATTTCCTGACGGGGGACTGGTTCTATCTGAGCTTCCCTTTGGAGGACCAGTTGAGTTCAATTGGCCCTTATCCAACGCCTGGTTTGGATTTGGAGTAGGGGAATATTTCCCTCCTCTTACATCGGGTTCGCCTTTCTTAGCTGCTGTAATACCTCCTATCCTCGTCGTCTTTTGGAAGATCTTGCGGCAGGGTCAGATATGGACTCACCCAGTCCTTCTCCTAGTGAGGAAATTCCTACATCTGGTGAATATTACCAGCTTTTCCCAAAAAAAAACCCTGAGTATTATGTCATTTCTTCAACTGGTCCTTCGCTTCCAGTGGGATATTGGTCCTTAAGTCAGATTGTGGCCGCTGTGGCCTCCATGGGAGTGTCGAATCCATCCACAAGGCTCATTACACCTTCGTTAGGGATGTTTCCATCGACACCTATCACGTCATCCCCTCAGGTCACATCAGTACCTGTTAGGCCTACCGTCTACATAGCCGCATCTACACCCGCTGTTACTACTCATTCCATCAGGACCGCGTCACTTCCTAAAGACGTCTACATAGCATCTGTGATTCTAGAGAATATCTCTCCTGAGGAGTATCGGTCGTCTTTACAGACGTCGAACTCCGAGTTTGGTCAGTCCTCCCAAGATCCCAATCGTCCTTATTTTTCCCATTATGGACCGGATGGTACCCCTGTTTATGTTTTTCCATATCAGTATGATGAGCAGGGAAACCCTCTATGTTTTCCTGCTCCAGAGGCTTATCAGTATGTCCAAGGTTTTCTACCTTCCCAGGCTGGGCAGCCTTCTAACCCGCAAGGACAACCCTTACAGGGCCAACCTTTGGGCTAGTATGGGTTGTTGTATGGTCCGCAAGGGCCATCCTACAACCCTCAAGGTCAACCTTTACAGCTTCACTCTGTGGTCCAACCAGGGCAACCTCAATGACCCACAGGCCAACCGGGGTATCAACCTAGACCATTGTACGGTCCTGGGGGGTAAATCCACCCTTCCTAACCAATGGTGCAACCTTAGTAACCTCAGTTTCCCATCGGACCGAATGTTTCACATCCAGGACCATCTTATGGTCCTACCACAGGCCAACCTGGTTATCAGGCACAGCCTGGCCCTATCCCGCCATCAGGCCAACCGGCTCAGCTGGGCCAACTTGGTGTCCTCTATCAGCCAGGTCAACCTGTTCAACCAGGACAACCTGTTCACCCGGGTCAACCTGTTCAACCAGGGCAGTCTGCTTAGCCAAGTCAACCTGTTCAACCAAGCCAACCTACACATATATTCAACCCTGCTCAATAGCCGATTTATTCTATGCCACAGCCGAATCCGCTTGTGCGCCCACCTCATCAGGCTCAACAGGGCCCCACTTACCAACAGCCCGCTCGACCCCAAGGCAGTTATTATCTTCAAGGTCAGTCTCGACCGGTTTATAACTCGCCCCAAGGTTCTGGTTATTACCTTCAACAACCAGGCTATACCTATACTTAGCAGTCAAACCCATACACTGCTCAAATGGGGCCTACATATAATCAGGGTCAGTACCCCAGTTATCAACCCCCTTACACTGGTTATCAGCAATCGTATCAGCCCAATTATACGGGTTATACCCCCTATGGTCAGAATCCTCCAGGACAGAACCAATGGGGGCCAAGTTATGCTCAACCAGGGTGGAGTACAGGTACAGGTCCTTATCGAGGGCCTGGTATGCCTTTCAATCCTCAGTTACCTTTCCTTGCTATGTTGGAATTGTCGGACATATCTAAGTTGACCAATGATCCGATTCTTCACAATCCTTATTGGCCTCTGGTTCCCACCAAGGTGCTTGGTGACTGTCCTAAATTTCAAGGTAAAGCTGGAGAGGACCCCCAAGCTCATGTCATGACCTACCATCTATGGTGTTCTTCAAACTCTTGGGTGGATGATTCGATTCGTCTACATCTTTTCCAGCGCACTCTTACTGGTGCTACCGCTAAGTGGTATATAGAATTACCCCGCAGTATATTTCAAGACTTCGATACATTAGCTATGGCTTTTCTGACACATTTCCATTTATCGGTTCGTTACGAAGCCGGGATGCATCTCCTGACTTCTCTCAAGTGGGATAAAGCCACCCACATATCTGATCATATTCATGAGTGGCGACGTTGTCGTAGACTGATCAAGTTTGATATTCCTGATCAGCTTCTAACTCATTGGTTCACTACCTCCTTTGTTAACAATATCGCTCAAGATATTGCTATGGGGGCATGTGTGACCGAAGAACAATCCATAGCTCGTGCCTAGTACCTTGATTTTGTGTACTCTCAGTTCGGCACGCTATATGATATCTTGACTGATTCTCCGCGGCCAAGGACCTCTAAAGAACCAGCTACCCCATCGGTGGACGGTGTTATTGGTTTCGTTTCTTAGACTTCTCGGAAGTCCTATAATGGGAAGCAGAAGTCGAATTCTTCCAATAATTGTGCTCTTCCGGCCCCCCTAGATTCTGGTAAGACTGCGGAGGTCAATGTTGTTCAGGCCAATCCTGTGGAAAAGGCCTCCAAAGGAAAGAAGAAGGGAAAAGGAAAATCCAAACCCGATGCCCCGAAACCAAAGTCTTCTAAACCTCGTGCTGACGATGGTTCCCAATGCAAACCGAAGTACCCCTGCCTTATCTGTGAAGGAGATCATTATACCAAAGATTGTCCTCGATGATCTGAAGTTATTCAATTTCTGAAAGGCTCCAAAGGGACTCCGGTAGTTCTCAAAGAACCATTCCCATCTCAGCAGACCCACATGGTTGAGCAGCCTTCACCATCTACACCATTTGGGTCCCAAGTTTTTATGATGAATGGTGTTGCACCTGTTTCGATTGCTATGCGCTCGAAGGATTATGTCGTATCACACTAGGCAGCTGGGAAGGAAGTCGTTGATGGCCCACCTACCCCACCTGTCTCTAGTCCTTTAGAAATTGAGAATCCCAACGCTGAACCCATTGTAAGGCCACCTTCTAAAGGTGTTCTGCGAAAATATTCCTATAATCCAAATGCTCGTGCTTCTCAGCACTACAACATTGTTGAGGATTTGGCACAGGCGCCTTCCGCAATTTCTGCGTTGGAAGTGCTTCAAATTTTCCCATCACAATGGAAAGCTCTGTTGTCTGCAATCGGTGGTATTGATCCTGCCGATTCTAGTCTTCTCACCTTCAACCTGGAAAAAATTTTCCCCCGACTTCCGCATCAAATTTCTCTCGTTATACAAGTCGGTATCAACGGCCTCAATATCCATAGAGCCGTTGTGGACGAAGGTGCTTCCACCTGTGTTATGTCATCTGCCTGCTAGAAGGCCATTGGCTCTCCAGCTCTCATGTCATCTCCCAATGCCCTAGAGGCATTTGATGGTCGGGAATCAAAACCCCTAGGTGTTCTCGAGAGTTTACCAATCACGTTACAGGGTAAGACAGTCAACGTAGAGGTAGAAGTGGTTGAAGCCAAGCTTAAATACAATCTTATTCTTGGTCACAGTTGGACTCACGCCTTGCTATGCGTTCCATTCACCCTCTTCCGGCTTCTAAAGTTTCCTCATGAGGGCAAAATTATCACTGTCGATCAATTGTCTTTCTTCACCTCATCCTCCGAGAACAACGTACCTTACGTGCATCAGATCCCCAATCCCCCCAACAATGTAGGACCCGGTCTTTTCAAGGACCCCGTCCTCATGGGTATTTTTCCCATGCCACCACCGCACACCATTCAAGTTAACATGATCTCTAGGTCAGATGACCCTTGGATCATCCCTTCACCTGAACAGGTGAACTCTTTCGGAGAATCAATGCCTTTAACTCCAGTTGAGATCAATTACTGCGAGATCGTCGCTACATTAGATCCTCCTCCTTCTGAACATGCTCCTTCGAGCATGGCTCTAGATGTATATTCTCAATCCCCTTGGCTCAGCAAGGCAGCTTCGCCCAATCCTTTAAGAGAAGTATTCCCCTCTAATGAAGCTATCTTTGAAAAGATGTCTCTTGAAGATCTGCCATGGAGCAATGGCCATCATCGTTCCTCGTTCATGCCCGGCTTGGGGGCAATGTCTAATTGTCTAGAGCGCTTCGCATCTCAGGTTCCCACTCCGCCTCTTCAAACACCAATATTGTCTCATGAGGTTCTTTTGAAGGGAAAGCTGAGTAACATCATGCAAACCATGCCTATCGACATCTCCGTCAAACCAGGGGTAGTCGAGAACATTCATGTGGGAGTTACTTGTTCTCCTAAAGAGATTCAAGTATACACGAACCTTTTTCATGAATTTAGAGATGTTTTTTCATGGTCCTATGAAGAGATGCCTGGGATTGATCCCAGTATAGTCTACGCTCAGTGCATCCCCGAAAAGCCGTAGCTATAAAGGTAGAAGTTGAAAAACTTCTTAACGCGAGCTTCATATATCCTATTCCCCTCACAGAATGGGTTTCTAATATTGTCCCTATAGATAAGAAGCAGGGCACTATACGGGTCTGTGTTGACTACCGAGACATCAATCGGGCATGTCCTAAGGACAATTATCCCACTCCCTTTATAGATCAGATCATCGATGACTGCACGGGGAGTGAGATCTATTCCCTCATGGATGACTTCTCGGGTTACAATCAAATTAATATTTTACCCGCCGATCAACATAAGACTGCCTTTATCTGTTCGTGGGGTACTTTCGCTTACAAAAAGCTCTCGTTCAGCTTGAAAAACGCTGGAGCTACCTTCCAGCCCACTATGTCCTATGCTTTCCATGATATACGTCATATTATTCAGCCATATCTAGATGATTTGTTGGCCCATTCGGCTCAGTGTGAAGACCATCCTAAATACCTCTGCCATATTTTTCTCTGCTGCAGACGTTACAATATAAGGCTCAATCCCCACAAGTGCGTCTTCTGCATAGATTTTGGTCGTCTTTTGGGATTCATTGTCTCCAAAGACGAAATTCGCCTTGACCCCCTCAACTTTGAGGCCATCATTAACCTCCCATCCCCATCCTCGTTGCATCAACTACAGAGTCTTCAGGGGAAAGCCAACTTCTTACGCCGCTTTATTCCAAACTATGCAGAAGTAGCCAAGGGGTTCATGCGACTTTTGAAACAGGACATTCCCTTCCATTGGGATGAGATTGCTCAGCAATCCTTTGGTAAACTTAAAATGTTGCTCGTCAATGCTCCATTAATACGTCCTCCCAACTATCATCGCGATTTCACCCTTTATCTGGCTGCCTCTTTTAGCACCGTAGCTATGGTTTTAGTACAGGATGACGACGATGGAAATGAACATGTAGTTTACTATCTGTCTTGGAATATTCTCGACACTGAAATGCGATATTCCCACGTTGAGAATTTGGTGCTCGCTACAGTTCAGGTCATCCAGCGGTTTCGCCATTACATCCTGATGCGTACGGTAACCATGATTTCCGACTATAACCCCATGACATACATCTTGTCTCGACAATTGCTGGGGGGAAAGTACTCCAAATGGATTGTAATCCTTCAGGAGTTTGATTTGGAGTTCACAATTGCCAAATCAACGAAATCATTGGTCTTTGATGATCTTATCTTCTCTCTCCCAACAAAATTTGCTCCATCCCAATTCAAGGATCACATCTCGGATGAAACGCTCTCTCTTATCAGCACTCATGACCCATGGTACTATGACATCATCGCGTACCTTCAGACATCCACTTTCAGGTTCGAGTTAACGAATGATGCTCGACGTCGCGTTCGGCATCAATCTCAACCATATCGCATTGTCGGAGATACCTTGTATCATGTCAAAGTTGATTATGTGCTCCGCCGATGCTTGACCCTGGAAGAGGCTGAGAAAGTCCTGAATGACTGTCATAGTGGTGCATGTGATGGTCACATGTCTGGTTATGCTACCGCCCAGAAGATTCTGCGTGCGGGTTAATTTTGGCCATCTATATTCAAGGACTGTATTGTTACAATTCGAAAATGTCACACATGCCAGGTTTTTCAGCGCAAGATGCGTGCGCCACCCCTACCTTTGCATCTTGTCATTACCGTATGCCCTTTTGCCAAATAGAGCATAGATTTTATGACATGTAACCCTCACTTAGCCGAGGGGCATGCTTATATAATCGTTGCCGTGGACTACTTCACTAAGTGGGCCGAGGCGATGCCTACATTAGTTGTCGATGGTAAGACAGCCGCTCAATTCATTTTCAACCATGTAATTACACGTTTCGAAGTTCCTCAGGCCATTGTCACCAATCATGGCACTCATTTTAGGGATTACATGATGGCAGAGCTGACATCAAAGTTGGGCTTACGTCATGATAGCTCAACGCCATACTACCCTCAGGCGAATGGCCAGATTGAGGCCGTGAACAAGGTACTGGTCACGATGCTTCAACGAACGATTGGTATTAACAAATCCAATTGGCATCTCCAATTGTTCTCAGCTCTCTAGGCCTATTGAATGTCTGTAAAGAGCGCAACCAGATTTACACCTTTCCAGCTGGTGTATGGTCTGGAAGCAACTCTCTTGGTTGAATGTGAGATCCCTTCACTGAATTTATCTGTGGAATTATTTCCAGACACTTCCCCATAGGAAGAATTTCTCCTATATCTGGAATGACTGGATGAAACCCACCGCTTAGTTACTTTAGTCATCGAAGCATAGAAAAAGTGGATTAAAGCCCATTTTGATCAATCGGTTTCTCCACTTTCTTTCATTGAAGGGGACCTCGTCCTCTTATACGACCAAGCACACAATAAACTTGGAGCGGGAAAATTCCAGCCCATGTGGCATAGACCCTATATCTTCAAACGAGTATTAAAAATGGGGCCTATGAGCTAATTGACTATGAAGGTATTCCTCTGGCGCAGCTTAGAAATAGGTTGTACCTCAAGAAGTACTACACTCGAATTATTCTTGTGTGGTGTGTGTACATAAGTGAGTGATTTAATTTTTTGTGTATGTGTGGTGTGGTGTGCTATGTAAGCGTCTTTCTGCTGATTGGGTATTCCTAATTATGCAGATTTCTATTACTCCTTTTGTCATTTTCGTAGATGGTGCCTCCTACAGTACCAGGAATATGTCCTCGGCAGCCTGGGGAATCTACAATCCTGCTGGTGAGTTAATCAATTTACAAGGTGTTTGTCTAGGACCTACCACAAATAATGTCACGGAATATAGTGCCGTTTTGGAATTATTAAATGAGGTTGTTAACCTCGGTATTCGCGCATTACTTGTGTATCTGGACTCACTTATTGTAGTGTTACAACTCAATGGTCATTATTCAGTTAGAAACCCATCCATTTTATGACTATATCTATGTACTCGTTTACTGGAAAGAAATTTTGATTACATTACATATCAACATATACCCAGACACATGAATGCGTTAACAGATGTAGTAGCTAACATGATTTTAGATAGACATTTACGCAACTTGTAAAAACATCATCATATGTAAAAAGATCCATCTAGAAATATATATCTATATATATATATATATATATATATCTATATATATATATATATATCTATATATCTATATATATATATATATATATAGATATATATATAGATATATATATATGTCGAAATTCTTGCAGTTTGTGTACATCACATAAAATCCAAAAAAAATATACATGTTTGTTTTAATAATAGCCGAAGAAAACATGTCTCTCAAAAATGTGCAAATGAAAAGCCTAGATGACTAATCAGCATGGTGCTCATGGTAGCATGACACTGTCCGCACCAATCGCCTCAATAAACGATGAAGGCGACTAGGCACCCCCACGGCGTGCCTCTGATAAGCCAATGGGACATCTGCTAGACAAGCATAATCTGGGATCCCACGGGTGATTCCCTCCAAGTTCTGGACTAGCTCACTCCCCTCGCCACCCTCACCTTGAGGGTCATAGGCAAGCGGGGTCCTCCGTGCGATGGGCAACATCCCGGCAGGCCTCTCTGGGCCAACATCTGCATACACATAGGATTGTTTGTTAAGACATGCATGTATATCCAAAAAAATCATAAAATACACAAAATCAAAAAGAGTCTTACCCAGCTCCTCGTCCCAGTCTTCTCCCTCCAAGAGTGGAAGATTTGTGTCTCATGTGAATTCGGTACTGGCATAAGGCCAGTCCTCTACAACGATCAGTTTTCGCCGAAGCCATGCAAAGAACTCGAGCCTCCATGACCTTTTTTGGCCCCCTCCTGATCTGGGCATGAATGCTGCCCATTGAGCCATCCGTGGCTCCCTCAATGGTGGCTCAGTGACTATCTCCCCCTGACCCTGGAAGATTGGTAACCGTTCAAGGATGAATGACACCTTGATAGATCCGTACCCAAACTGTTTCAATTTGGACTTCTTGCACTTCGTCAACTGTCGTTTGATGTTCATTGTTACGGCAGTGGCCCAATCGAATAGTGTCAGATTCATGCATTCAGATGCTAAGAGGAACTGTGTTTTAGTAGCCTCATGCGGCGCCTGCGACCCCGCATCCCGCGTAATGGTACGGAGCACCACCCTAAGTGCTAGATCGGGGACCGTGTGGATATCAACCTTCCCACTGCTTGATCCTGTTCGTGCCCCTGGGCACACTCTTTCCATCACCATTGCCATTTTCTCACCAGATGGCCTAGTACCTGTCAAAATCGGGACTAGACCTCTCCGAGACAATCCAGTTATGAAACAAATGTTGGATACTTCGAGCTCCAATACTTGGTCCCAAAGCCTAAACTTCTCTTCGTTTTCGTCCCAAATACTGATCAAGTACTGCAGTAACTCAGGTTATGCCCTGAGACACGGTGTCATGAAGAATTTTTTCAAACCACAATCCCGGAGAGCGTTCATACATGCCTCGTTCTCCATGGCCATTTCATCTTCTTCATTGTGTTCCCTTTCTTTCCATTCTATCACCATTGTGACTGTGTATCTGCACCAAAATGGTCATAAACACATTATTAGATCCCTTGAACACTCAAAAATCCGATTTATTGGTTCATATTTTGTAAAATTTAAGTGGAAATTTAGTTTGCACCATTGGCACGACTGTTTTGTTGACAGTCACGCCAACTGGCGCGACCCCTTTGCAAAAAGGACCCAATTGGCGCGAGTCTATGCTCGATACCCGCACCAATTGGGCAAGCCCTAAAATTTCAAATTTCCCCTCAGGGATCCAAAATCACAATGGAATTCTGCAAAAAATGGAGTAAAACAAAGCTAAGGGGAGCGTTTCTTACCTGGGAAAGATGAGAACTGAAGTGATGCATTGGATCGTCCGTAATCGTCACCGCAAGTTCGCACAAGAAAAACTCACTGTTGCTCTCCACAAGAAGTAAAAAGTAAAAGTAAATATGTTTTTACTATTTTTGGCATATTTATAACTTTTCAAGATCAAATTAGGTTTTGAGGCTTATTTTTCCATTATTTTATTATATTTTGTCGAAAAATGGGTTTTACGCTTGCTTTCTTGTGCAGCAACAAGTTTTCACACGACTAGGACGACGATACGAGTTGTATTTTATACTTTTTCAGACTCGGTAAAAACATGAAAAAGTCACTACTTGAGTCATCTTTCAGCTCTTTTCTGACTCTCTAAACATTAAAAGATTGTCGAGTCACTTATCGTTTTGATCTCGTTAAATTGCCTGCGAAACGACATCTACCCAGTATACGTTTACCCCTTTTTCGAGCTGGGATAGATTATTTACGAAAAAGGAATACCCTAGCCTATCGCGACTATGAGGTTTTCTCAGGCATAGTTTTCTACCTTTTCGAATCTGAGGAAATATCTACGAAAAGGGATTGTTGGAGTTTAATTTTTCGCTATCTTTTCAAACTCTCTAAACATGAAAATACGTCAAGTTCTTCCTTTGTCAGACTCGTTAAAACCGGATGACATCGGATTCTGTCGTAATGACGACACTTGAGTTCCTCCTTCCTAGGGCTCGTTAAATGTACTAGGTTGGATTTGTCCGAAGGACGAACTTATATCGCAAGCATATGATGTCCCCTTCAAGCTTGTTTTCAAAAATAATTGGGGTACTCGTAAGAAATGGTGGGGAAAAATGAAACCGGTATCACTGTCGTGTCGGTAGTATGTCGCTCTTGAACATGGCACTTTTCTGCATTCGTGTCGGGTTGGGGACATCTCATCTCATTTTCTGCTTGCCTCCATGGGTTTGGGTTATCCTTGTTTGACCACTCATCTACTCTTTGCCTCGTCATCATGACCTAAGATCTTTTGATGTCAAATACTGCCAAATCCAGTGTCGTGTCGCCGATATGTTCAAGATAAGTTGACCTCTGCAGTTTCAACCCTCCTCTGATTCTCTACTGATCTTGATTCACAAACATTATGTTCCTCTGTCTCGCATCGATGATGTGGGAATCACTATGGCCCACCTTCAATCAAGGTCACTTCTTATTGGCTTCAGCTCATTATCCAGGAAGTCGATCTAGAGACTCCCTTCCGGTACCTTGGAGCCTGCATGCCTCAATGGCAGGTTCTTCGCATTCGACACAAGGTTTTCATCATTGGCCTTTGATCGAATGATTCTGCGGGTGCTCGACGCTAGCTCACTATTCACATTCCGTGGATTGTACCTATAGTACCTTGAGGGCCATCGCCATTATTGGTAGTTCCTCTCGCGTCTGTTAATAGCTTTCATCATCGGCTGGTAATCAGACGATGTTCTTGCATGTTCGACTTCAACTCACATATTCACATGCTAGAACTTGTATTGTGTTCGGGTCGGGATGGAGCGCAAGACCCTAGATTTTGTCTGTTGGAATCCAGGCTGCAGATTTTGTGGATTATCATGATTGGTTGCGTGACTCATTGATTGGATGGCTGCGACCATACCTAAGTTTGCTTATTGATCCTTTCTAGGTGGCTGCGTCCATACCTTGGATCCTGATTATTGTATACCCTGTTATGGATGGTTGCGCCGATACCACATATCATGTATTTGAGATATCAGTTGTATTTGACTACGCAAGTTTTCTGATGGTAGTATTTTTAGTTGGACACGTTCTCATAAAGCATTTCACCCCTCTCTCTCTCTCGAGCCTCATGCTTTAGGGGAATCTGTTACACAGTAATTTGTCACCGTCCCTGAAATCCCCTGTCCCGCACATTGGAGGGCCTTTTCCGTGACCTGTGAGCAGTGACATAACCTGAAACCACTTTCATGGAATCCCCCTTTACAAGGAAAATCATTCCTCTGAAGAAAGTTTCCTTGGAAAAACCATAAAACTGATCTTTTGGCCTTGGCGCGACTAGCCAGTTCATCCCTCGCGCCAATGGGGAAAATCCACCAAAGAGGGCGCGCCAACTAGCGCTCTATCCCAATGTATTGCTTGTGCCAAGCTTAATAAGGATTGTTTTTTTTAAATAAATGGCGGAATTTCGATTCCAACCAACTCCTGAACAAGTCTCTTAAATGAGTTGGGAGGTTTGGCTCTAGATCTCCATGTAGGGGAGGTAGTTTTCCACCTATCATGGAAGCTTCCTTGAGGATAGGGCCAATCCTATAATTGTAGGGATCCCAACTCCCCTTCCACCATCTATATAAGCTTTCCATTTTCCCTTAGCAAGCTAGAAGCAAGAGTTGAATCTGTAGCAAGGAGACTATCGCTAGACAACCTTTAAGAGCCAAGCCGAAGAGAGAGAGCTTTGTCGCATTCCCGACGAGCTTCATTGAGACGTGCTCCACTATCGACCTGCCGAAGGAAGATCCAACGTCAGAGCCTTGGGTTGTATCTTTCTTTGTTATTATTAATGATAAACGACTTTGATTATGGTTTCATTCATGTGTCTTTGTTTTTGATACAATGAATTACATCCTCTCTGGCTGATGTATGGTTACAAGATTTAGATTCTATGTTGTGTATCATTGTGTTTCTTCACATGCGTGTAGGTATCTGGGCGTGTTAAGAGGAAGGATCGTGATCTTCCAAAGCAGAGGATGGGAAGCGTCATCCTTTCTTCGACGACCATCGCATAGGACCTGAGGTAGGAAACTCATCATGTTTTGTCATTTTTGTAACTAGAGACCTGCGTCACTGTGTGTCTGATTGTTGCTAGACTTGATCTGGGCTAGTAGGGATTGCCTCTGTCCCCAGAGGGGATTTACCTCTCCAAAAAAAGGCACGGACACCGAAGAGTTTTAAAAAAAAAAAAAAACCTTCCTCCTTTCAAACAATAACAGAATCCTTTTACTATCTCACACGGTGAGGAGTTAGTTTATGGTTTATGAGAATAGAGGTCTTGGGTTCAAATATTTATCTCAAGTTTCTTTTTATAAAAAAAAATTGTTAAAAGGAGTAGAATTTTTTTTAAAAAGCCACACTTCATCCCGTTCCCATAACTATTCAGCATCTTCAACTCGTTTTTTTCAAAAAGGCATAACTTCTTCATCCAGAAGCCGTTTTTCGAGATGCTTTTTTTGAAACGGCATAATTTTTCGATATCTTTCCATTGGAGCAGTTAGTTTCAGATTTTCTTGGCTTCAATTTTTTTTTTCTTTTAAATGTAAAGTGCATGCCCGATTATTCTTAACAGCGCCAATTATTTCCAATGGCTACCTCACATGGTAGATATACTTAGAAGTAAAGGGCTTTACAGAATAGCCATAGGGCTAGAAACTAAACCTTCTAATGATGATAAAGTTGCTAAATGGGAAAATAAACAAGATCAAGCACGAGGGTTGATAAGAATGTCCATTGCTCAAGATCTTTGATTTCATATCCCTGACATTGACACCCCTCATGAATCCCTAGACAAGCTAAATACTGTCTTTGGCATTCAAAACCAAATCAGGGCCCATCAACTTGAAAATGAGTTGCTTACTTTGGATCCCAATAATTTCTCCTCTATTGAGGATTTTTTGTCCAAATTCAAGACCCTTAGAATTCTTTTAGAAGGTTGTAAGGTCAAAAAGAAAGATGGTAGCCTCATTTATTTCATTCTTGCTAAGCTTGGCCCTACATACTCTATATTTGTTTCCGCCTTCCATTCCACTAGAGAAGCCATAATTTCTTCAGGATCTACCTACAAGAATCCCTCTTTTGATTCCTTTTGCAATTCTTTGATAAGAGAACAACAAAAACTCTTACACCTTGGTCTTATCACTTCTAGAAACACTTCTAAGAAAGCCTTAGCAGCCCAATATCAATCATATCAAAAGAATCCCAAGAAGCCATATCTTAAAAAGTATGGTCCGAAACCAAACAAGGGTCCTAAACAATTTCAGCTGCAAACTGAAAAAGCAACTCACCAAAATGATAAGGCATATAAAAACAAAGGAAACAAGACAGATAGACATTGCAACTTTTGTAACCGTAATGGCCATATAAAGTCCAAATTTTTTAAGAATATGGAAGCCTTAGAAGCAGCAATGAAGAAGCACAACATCAATTTGGAGCACTCCTCACCTTCACCTTCAGGAATGGAACTTTCTGCTTGTGGTTTTCAAGCATCAAGATCTGGTTATGCATTAAATGTATCTTCCTCTGCTCATTCTCATGAGTGGCTCATTGATTCTGGAGCTTCTTATTACATGGCCAAAAATAAAGCCATGTTTTCTTCTTTAAATGATTGTAACACCAAACATATTTATGTTGGTGATGATAGATCTCTTAGTGTTGTAGGATCTAGAACCATTCATCTTGATAATGGTCAGTTTAATGATGTACTATGTGTTCCTACCTTGTCATGCAACCTTTTCTCTATTTATCAGATAACTCATTCAGGTGAAGGGAAAATAGTAAAATTCTCACCTCATGATGTTGTAATCAAGGACCTCAAAGATCCTAAACATATTTTAGCTACTGGAATTGCTGATGATTCCACAAGGTTGTATAAGTTTGAAAACTTTGGATTATCATGTCTTCCCTTCATTTTTGTTGCTCATAATGATGAAGTGAGCAAACTTTGGCATGAGCGATTTGGTCACTTAAACTATCGCTCTCTTCAAACTCTATGTAAGGAAAATATGGTGACGGGTCTTCCTATGGTATCTTTCCGAGATGGTGTTTTCTCTGGATGTGTACTCGGAAAACATCATCGGGATAGTTTTGACAAACATGCCTCTTGGCACGCTTCAGTCCCTTTGCAGCTTGTGCATAGTGATTTGTGTGGTCCACTTCCTTTTGTTTCTTTCTCTGGATTCAAGTAATTCTTAACTTTCATTGATGATTTTTCTAGACGCACTTGGGTATACTTCTTAAAACTCAAGAGTGAAGTTTTTAACATGTTCTTGGCCTTTAAGGCCTTTGTTGAGAAATAATCTGGACATCAAATTCTTAAGTCAAGATCAGACAATGGAGGAGAATATGTTAACAACAAATTTATCAACTTATACACTGAGCATGGCATTCAATTGCAACATATTATTCCATGTACTCCACAACAAAATGGTATAGCTAAAATGAAGAATCGCACCTTAAAAGAAATGGCTAATTGTATGCTTCAATCTAAAGGACTTGGTCTCAATTTTTAGGCAAAATCCATTAACTGTGCAAATTACATATTAAATGACACTCCTACTAAGGTTTTAAATAATATAACTCCAAAAGAAGCTTGGAGCTCAATCAAACCAGATGTAAGTCACTTTCGTGTTTTTGGAAGTGATGCTTGGGCCCATATTCCAAATGCAAAACATAAAGCCTTAGAACCTAAGAGTGAAAAATGCATTTTTTTTGGATATTCTGAAGATGTCAAAGGATATAGACTTCTTCAACCAAAATCAAAAAATATAATCACTAGAAGAGATGTAAAATTTGAAGAAAATATCTCGGCCTGTGAGCCTAGTTCGGTGGGTGTGCCACCTTTGGCCTGCGAGCCTGATTTGGCATATGTGCCACCTCTCTCTCTCTCTTCTATTTTTAATAGCATTCCTTCTAGTTCAGATGATGACAGTGAGGATGAAAATCCTCCTCCACCTCTTGAAATCGTTCCTTAAACTCCACCGCTTCCAAGATGGATCCGCTCTGCTCGGGATGCAGCAGGTTCTCTTGCTAGTGACCATGTTGATCGATGACATACACGTTCTCAGTTCGAAAGAGTTTCTTCCTTATTGGCTGAAGTTCCAGAAAATCTTGATCCGGAAACCTTTGAAGAAGCCTCCGGTCATCTAGCTTGGGATGAAGCTATGAATGAATAATATCGTTCCTTATTGGCGAATGATACTTGGGATATTGTTCCTCTTCCAAAAGGAAGAAAACTTGTCAGATGCAGATGGGTTTACAAAACCAAGTTTGGACCAGATGGAAAAGTGGATAGACATAAAGCTCGTCTTGTTGCTAAAGGATTTTCACAAGTTGAAGGCATTGACTATACTGAAACCTTCTCCCCTATTTCCAAAATGAATTATATCTGCCTTGTTCTTTCCCTTGCTGCCTCCTTTAAATGGGAAGTCCATCAGATGGATGTTAAATCCGCCTTCTTACATTGAGATTTGCATGAAGAAATATACATGGAACAACCCCCTGGCTTTATCCAAAAAGACTCCAGCCTTGTTTTTCGCCTTAGGAAGTATCTCTATGGTCTCAAACAAGCTCCTCATGCTTGGTATGCCAAAATGGATAGATTTCTATTAGATAATGGCTTTTCTAGGTGTCATTCTGACAACAATGTCTACACCAAGAAAGTGGGTAAGTCCTTCACCATCCTTGTTCTTTATGTTGATGATCTTATCCTTACTAGTAGCGATCCAAACCATATAAACCACGTGAATTCTAGCCTCAAAAATAATTTTGAAATGACAGACTTAGGACACTTGCATTATTTCCTTGGTCTTCAAGTCTTGCAATCCAAGGAAGGCATTACCCTCTCTTATTCCAAGTATGCCTGTGATCTTCTACACCACTTTCACATGGAAGATTGTAAGCCAGCCCCTTCTCCCTTTGTGTCTAGATTAAAGCTTTCAGTCACTTGTACTACCCCTGAAGTTGATGCTAAATTATATCGTCAACTTGCTGGCAAACTTCTGTATCTAACCCATACCCGTCCTTACCTTTCCTTTTTTGTTGGTCTTGTCGCTCGATTTATGCACCAACCTCATGAAAGCCACTGGAAAGAAACTAAAAGAATACTTCGATATATTCGAGTTACAGTCCAGTTTGGGATTCATTATAGTGCAGGAGCATCTCCATTGTTGATTGGTTTCACTGATTCTGATTGGGCTAGTGACCTTGATGATCGAAAGTCTACTGCAGGCTATGTATTCACTCTTGGTTTAGGACCTATTACTTGGTCTTCTAAGAAACAAAGTGCCATCTCTCTTTCTTCAGCAGAAGTAGAGTATCGTGATGTAGTTGAAGCCAGCAAGGAAGCCATGTGGCTTCGTCAGATCCTGTCTGAATTTGGTCTCCATCAGCAGCATCCAACTACACTTTGGTGTGATAATCAAAGTGCCATTCAGCTATGTAAAGATCCAGTTCAACATCAGCGTATGAAACACATTGAACTCCACATACACTTCATCAGAAAGCTCATTCATGATCATGTTCTTGAAGTGCAGTACTGTCCAACCAATGATCAAGTAGCTGATATCTTTACAAAGGCTCTCACAGAAGCAAAGTTTACCAAACTTCGATCCATGTTTGGAGTTCAGGAAAGTTGTCATTAAGGAGTGATAGGCTCTAATGCCTCCTTCCTTCTCCTATTGTGCCACTTTTTTAAATCCTTTAATGCTATCCCAATTTGTTCTTAAGGAGGGATGTTAGGATATTTCAACACATAGGAAATAGGCTCCTTTTGTGTCACCTTTGTAAATCCTTTAGTCCTATCCCAAGTTGTTCTTAAGGGGGGATGTTAGGATATTCCGACACATAGGAAATAGTTACGAATAATTTATTCTAGTGTAGAGTTAGGTAAAGTGTGTTTCTTTACCATGTACATTTGTAACTTATAATCCGACGGTCATGATTTGTAGTGATCCGACGGTTATATCTATCCTCGGTATTAACGACACTTGATCCGTGGCTTAACATCTGATTGGTCCATGATCTCTATTTAAAGAGCATGAAGGGTCATTTTTCCAGTAACCATTTATGAGAGAAACATATGTAACTTTTATTTTATATTAATAAATTTCTTGAATTGGCCGTGTTGGCTCAAGTCGTGGACTGTTTACCTCTCTGAGGGTTTTAACCATGTGATTACACTAGTGTACTGATTTGTGATCTGTTTGTGAGCGATGACCTTTGGTTCTTGATCTACGAAACTTACCCTGTAAATTCCTACACATTTTGATCTTGATGCTCCAACCTATATGCACTCAATGATTGAACACACATCTATAGGGTTGTGATTTCAATCCCTCCTATTGAAATCCTTGACCAAATGGTCACCTATGTACATAATATTTTCTTTGTAACAAACCTCAAGTTTTGATGTAATGGAAACCCCAATTTTGTCTCAAACACCAAATTTTCTATCCACCTGGACAAACTCCAAAATTATGTCTAAGTTCACCAACTTGTCACTATCGCATGGTCTTTGTTGTTGCACAAACTAGCAAGTCTAGTTTGTAGGCTAAAGTCGGAAGGCACAACAACAATTTGGGACAAAGGCCCACTGTCACCATGACCTATATACCCTTCTCTTCTTGGATTTTCACTAATGGGAGGGATCCCAGTAACCCTCACTTTTTATTTAAATGTTTATGATAGGGTTAAAATTGAAGCAAGGATAGTTCATTCAATGGAAAGGTTCAATTTAAGTGTGAGATTTGGGAGAAGTTATTAATACTTTACCTAAAAAAACCCTTGAAAGAAATTTTATACAAGACCTTGGGTTGAGAAATTTGGCAAGGTAAGAGATCATCCAAGGTCAAGATAGTCAAGAGAAAAGGTTCGTATGATAAACCTCAATAAGTAGTTAAGAAATCCCTAAGTTGAAGGATTAGCTTCTTGGGTCCCCACCAGGTGTAATAGTTAGGGCACCAATCTATTTTAAATTCCACTGTCAAAATTTGTTCAAAACTAGAGGATGTCTAGAGGAGACATGAAAGAATAAATTTTCCTAGAAAAAATCCCAATATTCCTCCTCCCTAAAATTTCACACAAAGCCCTAGAAACCTCCTTATCCTTAAAGGGACAAATAAAAGAGAAAGAAATATGTGAAGAAATGATGTTTCGGTGTGTTCATGTGATCACCAAGGATCTAGGACCAGTGTCTAGTTATTGGGAATGTTAGAGTCAAAATGATAAAGATTCGATAACTTCGCTCTTCAAGGAGGCCTAAATAAGCAACTTCACTAACCCTGTGGATGCAGCTACATGAAAACTTTATACTTTTATACTTCGATGGAAATTGTTATGGATTTTTTCGGATTCAATGCAAATAATCCTCTAGGAATTTTCATTCATTCTATGTCCAATGACTAACACATGCAAAAAATCCCCAATAGTTTCAATGATTCCACTAATTCGCATTAATTAGGGCATGCTATTTCACCATAAGAAAATGATTCCATGCATTATACATCAATTAAAACATAAATATAACATTATATTCCACTTACAATACAAAGAAGGGTATATCCATCCAAAATCTTTCCAACAAGAAGCTCTGAGAGAGATAGTGGATTTTTTCCACACTTCAAAAATCATTTATTCATCCAAATCATTCCACAATTGTAGGTATTAATTATTTAGAGAGAGATATCTCAAATCCAAGTGATGATGAGTTACAAAATAAGAGTCTTTTCAATTTATATGAGCCTCTCACAAGTTTGAATGGTCTATATAGCCTAATTAAGCCACTAATTATTATTTTAATGTGAAAATAACAATAAATTTGGTGACAAGCCCACAAAATAGCTCATATGTGTAAAATAATCCTTTCGCATGAGGCCAAAATTACAAAATAATGGTTCAAAGGGTGTTGGAAGGCAAAGATAAGTCCTCAATGTGCCATGGTGAAGAGGAGGGATCCAAAAATGATTATCAAGGGGGGTGGCCCCTCGATTTCCAAGAAAAACATCTTGTGGTGCTCCAAAGTGGATGTGGGGCACAATCAATGGTTTCATGGGTCTTCCAAATGATAAAACATGTCAATGCTCCATCAATAAGGGATAGAATGATGAGAAATTCCCTCCCATTTCTTCCTCGACAAGACATATCCTCCTATGGGACCTAAATCATCTGCCAAATGCCTGGGGTAGTGTGGTCCAAGTGCATCATCATCTCTAGATAAATGGAGCACGAACAAGAAACTGGTGGTGTTGAAGAAGCCCATGGTATAGTAATCAATGTTCTCCTTGTGGTGGAGGCTCATGGATCTCAACACTCACCCTACAAGTGCCATTATGAACCTTTGAAGGGCTTAGATCCCATATAGGGAGGCCAAGTCCAAGATAGAGACACACTTAAAATCCTGTATAAGATCCAATGTATCTCCTCACCTTCCAGTACAACAAATAATTAGTGCAATTCATTAAATAATCTTGCTAATCAAGGGAAAAATCAGACAATTCATAGTGGCATGCCCTTCCAAATGGCATTCAGAATGTACAAGTGTTTCCTTTTGTTAAATTTTGGGTACCAGAGGACAAGTGGTTCCCCATGGCTTTATTTTTGGCCTAGGGAAAAGTGTCCACTTTATTGTACTTCTTCTCTAAAAGCGACTTTATAAGTGGTAAATTCAGTCTAATTTAAAAGTGACTTTATAAGTGATAAAGTTACATTCTAATTTTAAAGTGACTTTATTAAAGTCAATGAAGAATTAAAAAGTGGAAAAGTGACTATGGAAATAAAAGGCTAAGTGGGTATTTATTTAAGTGGGTGAGCTAAAAATAGAAAGTGAGAATAATGCACATTTATTCTCATCCCTATATTTAAATGAATATGAGCCATTAGACCTTAGGGTTTCCCAAAAGGTCATTTAGGGTAAAAGGAGAGAAGGAGAAGAAAATATCAATTCATTATTTCATGAGCATTTGAGAGAAAAGGAAAGAGAGAGCAAGGATATTCTTTGAGCAAGGAGGAAGTGAAGGAGAGTAACAAATCTATATAGTAGCTTGGCACACATCCAAATACAGCAAATCCATACAGCATCATTTATTGGCACACATTTTGTTATCACTCCACCAGATTTCCAAGGTTGACGAAGGAATCCCAACAGAGGTAACCACAAACCAAGCTTTTGACTTGATAACTAGCCCTATCAAGCTAGAGAGGGCTCTCTCCAAAAGGGTCACAGCCAGAAGGGTTGGAGAAATTAGGGTTTTGGGCTAGGTATAGAGTGCAGGGGGTTGTTTTGAATTGATTTGGTTAGGAAAATCATTGGATAAATTAATTAGGTCAAGGAAAGCTAGGTCAAGGAAAATTAGTTAGGGTTGCAGGGATCAATGGGGAAAGGTAAATACAATTCCAATCACTTGAAGAGAATAGTGGTGGAATTGTTTTGAAACTGTAAGAAGGTTGATAAAAGCATAAGAGATGTATTTCTCTCAAACATAAGATAATGAATAAAATATGATCAGTTACCCAAAACAGAGCATGTGCAAGCATGTATTCTGAATTTAAAACTTGTAAAAGATCATAACATAGACATGAAAGTGACATGAACAATACATTCAACATATGTGACTGAAGAAGAAACTATGAAATACATTCAATACCACAGGTATCCCATAAATGTAGTTGCAACTCCTCTTTATTAGCTTGGCCAAAACTGAGTACAATTTCCCTTGATCAACTAGCAAAATAAAACTGATTCCAACTTTTGACTAATGTGAAGAACTAAGATAAATAGACATGAAAACCACCTTCACTCATCCTCAAGGGTCAAATCCATGAGGTGAGGAAGATATTACACAAAAATTTGAACTGATAGCTAGAGTATAGGATGATCAAAGTGACTCATTCCTATCTCAAGTGAACTCATTCATTACACCTCATTTGCTTGATTTACCTAATGTATTTACCCTATTAAATAGTAAAAACATGATAATTACATTCATCTTCATCATTTACATAGGTAAATTAAAAATTTCCCAAGATAAAAATCAAAACTGCAGTGAAACTCAGAAAATTTCAGAAGACTGCCAAATGCACCATTTTCCTGTTAAACGTGCCCTTTTCCTATCAAATGCATCCTCTTTGTTCAAGGCTGAATTTGAGTGCCTTCCTAGTGTCCAAATTTGCTCCAAGATGGCTTGTTGGAACACCTTTCAAGTCTACTTTCCAGAACTACCCTCAGTTTGAAAAATGAAGCACATTTTCCCTGTCAAAAATTACTTCTCCCAAGACTGGTAAATGCCAAGCGACCAGGCAAAAATTGAGGTAGAAACATGGTTTTTGATGTTTTTTGTCTTTTTCAGTGACCATTTCTCCTCGAAAAGCTTAGAAAATGCACAGGGTTGATGTCCTTATCATTATTAATCTGTTGGTGGTGGCCATTTATCCATTATATGCCTCAATTAAGAGCGTATCATCCAAGGTGTTGCACGTTTAGCAATTTTACTATGCAAAAATAACCTTAAAAACACGAAAATGTACCAAAATGCTAAGTTTGCATAAATTTTCTCAAAATTAGTGGGATATTTTCTAATCATGTGTTTGAGGCATGGAGTGTCACCTTAGTAAGTACATCTAGCTTCTCTTTCTCTTCTTGCTTGGTCAAGTCTTCAATTTTAGCATTGGCTCTTTTGAGCTTGGCCAATGCAATTCTCTCTTTCTGGGCATGAAGTTTGACCTTTGTCCTCAATAATTCATTATCCTTTTTGGCCTTCTCTAGCAACTTTTCCAAGTGTATATTGGCTCTATCAAGCCATGGTTCCCTGTTCTCACCGATTTCTATGGCAAGTTTTTCATTTAGAGAAAGTCGGTCTGCTAGCTCAGCTTCCCTTTGTCTCTCTAGGGCTAGAGCTCTTTCCAACCCTCTAGTCCTAGGTCTCTTTCTTAGATGCTGATCCTTATCATCATCAAGTTTACCAAACTTATCTAATGTCTCTTTAAGAAATTCTTTATCCTTTTATGCCTCTCTTTGCTCTTTGATGCATTTCACCTCATCAATGGTGTGTTTGGTCTTCAGCTGCTCATTTTCATGCTCAAGAAAGTGAATCACATATTTAGCCCTCTCAAGACTAGCTTGGAGCTCACTAATCTTAGCCTCTTTACCTTTTATTACTGCATTTGTGATTTTGTATTCATCCTCCTCATCTGGGTCAACCAACTGAAATTCATGCTTTGTTTCATGATTGTCCTCCTCATCATGAATCGTTGGCTCTATCACCTTTTTTGTATCTTTGTGCAGCTACTTTTGTTGGTGAAGAAGGCAGGGCCCCTCCCAAAATATGTGGGGAAAACACCTACATATGACCTCTCTGATAGGTATGTGCCAATGTGCCCAAATCAACCCTCTTAGGCTTTCTAATTTCACCTTTGCTAGGTTTCCATGATTAATTTGGTGTCAAAACCCTAGGGATATGATTGAATGAAATGAAAGTGTATGAAGTGAAGGTTGGTGTAAGGAAATGGAGGAGATAGGAATATGGAAGGGAGCTTAGGCAAGTGAAACCCTAGGACTTAGGTTTTTAAAGTATATGATAGTTTAGGTAATGGGTATATAATGTAGGGAGTTGGGAAAGTGTTTTAGGATGTGAGGAAGAGTATATGAAGGCTTAGGGACCAGTTTTAGAATGTAAATTAGATTTTAATGAAAACTACGATTTTTTGAATTTAGAATGAGGCACTAAACTCCCTTAAGCACAATTCACACATTAAATTGAAATTTGATAAAATGGAGCGATGAAAATTTGTTACTTACTGGCATACAGAGGCATGAAGAATCAATGTGTGAAGTTTTGGAATGAAACTGTGAGATGGAAACCTGGCAGAGAATTTTTGAAGATATATGGGTGAACGCGCAGTGGCCCTGGTAAATGCATAGCAACCAGGCCAAACGTGCAGCACCATTAGAAAATAAATTTGATTTTCTACCAAATGCGCAGTGTCCAGGCTAAATGACCCCTTTGACCCTGTTTTGCACAATTTCAGGTAAATGCACCCTCTGTGTGCAGCACCTTTTTGCAGACCACATTTGGAGGCCTTCCTGGTGTTCAAATTGGGCCTAGGAGAGTTCGTTGGAAATATTATCATGTATAATTTTCAAATATACCTTTTTTTTCTGATTGGAGTTTATTTTCCTTGTCAAAAGTTTATTTTCCCAATACTGGTAAAAAAGTGCAGAATGAGGGTGCAAAAATGCAGAGTGATGTTGCAGGCAACTTGTGGAAGCCTTCCGCAACTCCACATTGAGACCATGATAGCTCATTGGAAATCACTCTTTTTCTAGTTATTATTTTACTCATTAAGCAAGTCATTTGGATACTCCAGCAAGGAGAAAACTTGATTTTCCCAAGGTCACTCCAGAAGTGCAGCAACTCACCTGTGGCACCTGTAAATTTGACATTTCTCCAAAACCATGACACCTTTGTAAAAATTGAAGGAGGTGTTTCTTCCTTGGTCTATGATGGACAAAAACCTCTCTCACGTTTGTCAAATTCATCATTTTGTGGTCATAAACACAGTTTCAAGAAAAACCAACCCTGTGTGTGGTGAATGATTTGACTCTTGGAATGAATTCTTAAAAAATGATGGATACATGATATTTATGTACTGAAATGACCTAATAATTGCTGAAATGACCTCCCTTATGCCTCCTCTTCTCATATGTCTCTAATTCCATAGCAAACCCTGGCTTAATAGGAGAGAAAATTAGGGTTTAGTGCTTGTGAACAATGATGACTTGGGTACCCTCGAGAAAAATGGTTAAAAAATGAAGCGAGGTCAATAATAATGATGGAGATGAGGTGAAAGCAGAGTAAAATAAGGCGAGATGGGTGGGATGTAAATACTAGTGCTAACATCGGCTCTAGCTGGGGATGGTAGCTCCTTCAAGGTGCCAAGAACCGCAAATATTGAATTTTTAGATCAGTGCCTTCTTATTGGGCATGGAGTCCAATCTGTAAACTAAAACTAAAACTAAAATTGAAAACATACTGCAAACTTCAACCCACACTAAAAGATCATCAAATCCTTAGGTCCTTCACCTTGGGATTGAAACCTTGATGAATTATGTCATCACTTACTAAAAATAAAATCAAATCAAATTGAAATGATACCAACCTACTCTAATCTATTACAAAATTGTTGATTAGGTGAAATGATCCTTCCAGTGTAACCAATCCAGGAGATGGATACTTAATGAAGTTCCACTCTCACTTTCCTCGAGCAAGTAGAATGATGCACATGTAGGCAACTCACGATAAAAATGAAACCAAGACTTATGCTGACAAACAAGACAACATTCATCTTCTCCAATGCTTTCAAAAGACTGTCGAATGGATCTTAAAAATCCTGAAGTATTACCTTGTCTTGAGATCCAACAACAAAAATAGAAGTACTCCCTTCATTCTGATCTGAAATGACACTTGGTTGTTAATCGATAGGAAGGCATAGGGAAGTATGAATTTCTGTTATCTGAGTGTTGGCTGAAAATTCCTTAAGCATGAGAAATTCTGACTCGATCTCTGGAATATTGTCTCTCTCAAGCTCATACTCCTAAAATTCATAGTCTAAGTCATCCTTAATCAAGAATATTCTTCAATATTAACAAACATGACAGTCTTAACATCTTCATGAAAGACAACAATATCTGCTAGTTGATCTCCTTGTAGGGAA
Organism: Pinus albicaulis; assembly: GCA_034641835.2. Lineage (NCBI taxonomy): Eukaryota > Viridiplantae > Streptophyta > Pinopsida > Pinales > Pinaceae > Pinus > Pinus albicaulis. The sequence continues at coordinate 188,929,167 of CM076579.1, forward strand.
TCATTATCATAAATTGGTTTACTCACAACAATTTCCTATATAGTTTCATGAAGCTCCTCATCGAAATTATCTTCAGATTTATTGTACTTAGGAAAATCAAGTTCAGGAGAAACTTCATCAAATATGAACATTGAAAAAGGAAAGTGTCTTTCTTCATGATGATCTATAAACCTAGTTTCAGGATTGTCCTCATTTAAACTTATATTTTCATTTTCAAAAATGGAAGAAGTTTTACCAAAACCTTATTGACTATGTGAACACTATAAACCTGCATTAGCTTGGGTTGTACTATGACTGTTCAGGAGCTGATCTATCTCATCTCCAGACAGAGGAGAAAGTAATTTTTGTTTTCTTTTGATAACACATTAATTGTCTTCTTTCACTCCTAAATATTCACAAGGATGTTGAATATCTTCCTTAACCTTTGGTTGATCAACTTGTTGTACTGCTGCAAGAATTGTCTCCTATGGGAAGTCTTTATGAACATTAAGACAATATACATCATCTTTTTCTTCCATGAGAGAAAACACTTGCTCTTTTTGGCGATGAAAAGGATTGTCATGCAAAGCCTCCAAGATATCTTCATCCATGAACTCATTATCATCATAAGAATCCTCTAGGTTTTGAATGAAAAACTCAAAATGATCACAAAAATTATTAACCAAAGTAAAAGAAGGGTAGGACTCCTTGTATTCTTCATAAAATATTGAATGGAAAACTCTAAGAGAAAAAATATTGGCAGGTGGAAAACCTTCATACCAAGATCGTTATTTTCCTTCAATAGAAGCCATAAACATCTTTAAGAGACAATCTTTAGGAAATTCAACCTTCAACTTGTGTGTATGCATGTGAAATTTAACCAGATGTAAAGTAGCATCATTCCTATCATCATCTTTAAACATAGGCAAATCCTTTGCCAATCTACCTTGAGCATTTTATTTGGGAAACCTAGAATGTGATCTCGGTTCATGGGAGCATACCTTCTTGCAACAATTTCCATCTTGAAAATCATCGAAGCTACTGATCTTCATGCAGTGAAGTCGTCATGAACTTTTGATTTTCTAGATCTTTCAATCAATGGAGTCTCCAGGTGAATGGTACAACCTTCATATGTGTCCAACTGTTGTTCACCATCAACAATTAGATCTAATATTTTTCGTTCTTTCCCAGGGAATATTTGTCTTTTCGTTCCCTGGAAATGGTGCCAGTATTTTATCACTCCACCAGATTCCCAAGGCCGAGGAAGGAATCCCAACAGAGGTATCCACAAACCAATATTTTGACTTGATATCTAGCCTTATCAAGTCAGAGAGGGCTCTCTCCAAAAGGGTCACAGCCAAGAGGGTTGGAGAAATTAGGGTTTTAGGCTAGGTATAGAATGCAAGGTGTTGTTTTGAATTGATTTTATTAGCAAAATCAGTGGATAAAGAAATTAGGTCAATGAAATCTTGGTCAGGGAAAATGAGTTAGGGTTGCAGGGATCAATGGGGCAAGGTAGGTAAAATTCCAATCACTTGAAGAGAATAATTATGGAATGGTTTTTGAAACTGTAATAATGCTGAGAAAAGCATAAGGGATGTAGTTCTCTCAGACAAAATATAATGAACAAAATATGATCAGTTACCCAAAACAAAGCATGGCAAACATGTATTATGAATTTCTAACTTGTAATATATCATAACATGGAAATGAAATTTAATATGAAAAATAATTTCAAACACATGATACTGAAGAAGAAACTATGAAATACATTCAATACCACAGGTATCCCATAAATGTAGTTGCAACTCCTCTCTATTAGCTTGGCCAAAGCTGAGTAAAAGTTCCCTTGACCAACTAGCAAAATCAAACTAATTCCAACCTTTGACTAATGTGAATAACTGAGCTAAATAGACATGAAAACCACCTTCACTCATCCTCAGTGGTCAAATCCATGAGGTGAGGAAGATATTACACAAAAATTTGAATTGACAGCTAGATTATAAGATGATCAAAGTGACTCATTCCTATCTCAAGTGAACTGATTCATTACACCTCATTTGCTTGATTTACCTAATGCGTTTACCCTAGTAAATAGGAAAAACATGATAATTACATTAATCTTCATAATTTACATAGGTAAATTCAAAATTTCCCAAGATAAAAATCAAAACTGGAGTGAAACTCAGAAAATTTCAGAAGCCTACCAAATGCACCATTTTCTTGTTAAACACTCCCTTTTCCTGTCAAATGCATCCTCTTTGTTCAAGGTTGAATTTGAGTGCCTTCCGAGTGTCCAAATTTTCTCCAATATGTCTTGTTGGAAAGCCCTTCAAGTATAATTTCTAGAACTACCTTCAATTTTCAAAATGAAGCCCATTTTCCTTGTCAAAAATCACTTCTCCCAACACTGGTAAACGTGCAGCGACCAGGAAAAAATTGAGGCAGAAACATGGTTTTTTGATGGTTTTTGTCTTTTTCAATGACCAATTCTCCTCCAAAATCTTATAACATTCATAGGGTTGATGTCCTCATCATTATGAATCTTTTGGTGCTGGCCTTTGTCCATTATATGCCTCAAAAAATAGCGTAGCGTCCAAGGTGATGCGCGTTTAGCAATTTTACTGTGAAAAAATAACCTTAAAAACACAGAAATGTACGAAAATGCTAAGTTTGCCAAAATTTTGTCAAAATTGGTGGGATATTTCTAATCATGTGTTTGAGGCATGGAGTTTCACCTCAACAAGTATATCTAGCTTCTCTTTCTCTTCTTGCTTGGTCAACTCTTCAATTTTAGCATTGGCTCTTTTGAGCTTGGCCAATGCAATTCTCTCTTTTCGGGCATGAAGTTTGACCTTTGTCCTCGACAATTCATTATCATTGTTGGCCTTATCTAGTAAATTTTCCAATTTTAAATTGGCTCTATCAAGCCATGGTTCCTTCTTCTCACCGATTTCTAGGGCAAGTTGTTCATTTAGCGTAAGTTGGTCCACTGGCTCAGATTCCCTTTGTCTCTCTAGGACTAGAGCTATTTTTAGCCCTCTAGTCCTAGGTCTCTATCTTGGAGGCTGATCCTTATCATCATCAGGTTTACCAAACTTCTCTAATGTCTCTTCAAGAAATGCTTTAGCCTGCTATGCCTCTCTTTGTGCTTTGATGCATTTCACCTCATCAATGGTGTGTTTGGTCTTCAGCTATTCATTTTCATGCTTAAGAAAGTGAATCACATATTTAGCCCTCTCAAGACTATCTTGGATCTCACTAATCTTAGCCTCTTTACCTTTGAATACTGAATTTATGATTTTGTCTTCATCCTCCTCATCTAGGTCAACCAACTAAAATTCATTCTCTATTTCATGATTATCCTCCTCATCATGAATGGTTGGCTCTATCACCTTTTCCTTATATTTGTGTACCTGCTTTTGTTGGTGAAGAAGGAAGGGACCCTCCCACAATATGTGGGGCAAACACCTGCCTATGACCTCTCTGATAGGTATGTGCCAATGTGCCCAAATCAGCCCTCTTAGGCTTGCTAATTTCACCTCTTCCAAGTTGCCATGATTTATTTGGTGTCAAAACCCTAGGGATATGATGGAATGAAATGAAAGTGTATGAAGTGAAGGTTGGTGTGAAGAAATAGAGGAGATAGGAATATGGAAGGGAGGCTAGGCAAGTGAAACCCTGGGACTTAGGTTTTTAAAGGATGTCATAGTTTAGGGAATGGGGATATAAATGTAGGGAGTTGGGAAAGTGTTTTAGGATGTGAGGAAGAGTATATGAAGGCTTAGGGACCGGTTTTAGAATGTAAATTAGATTTTAATGAAAACTGGGTTTTTTGAATTTAGAAGGAGGCACTAAATTCCCTTAAGCACAATTCACACATCAAATTGAAATTTTATAAAATGGAGTGATGAAAATTTTTTAATTACTGGCATACGGAGGCATGAAGAATCATTGTGTGAAGTTTTGGAATGAAATTGTGACGTGGAAATCTGGCAGAGAACTTTTGAAGATTTCTGGGTGAACGCGCAGCGTCCCTGGTAAATGTGAAGTGACCAGGCCAAATGCACAAAACCATTAGAAAATAAATTGGAGTTTATTCCAAACGTGTAGTGTCCAAGCTAAACGTGTAGTGTCCAGGCAAAACGCGCCCTCTCACCCTCTTTTGCACAATTTCAGGTAAACGCGCCCTCTGTGTGCAGCACCTTTTTGTAAACCACATTTGGAGGCCTTCCTGGTGTCCAAATTGGGCCCAGAATGACTCGTTCGAAATCATATCTTGTCTAATTTCCAAATATACCTTTTTTCTATTTGGATTTTATTTTCCTTGTCAAAGGTTGATTTTCCCAAGACTGGTCAAAAAGTGCAAAATGAGGGTGCAGAAAGGTAGATTGATGTTGCAGGAAACATTTGGAGGCCTTCCTCAACTCAAAATTGAGCTCGTGATAGCTCATTCAAAATTTTTCTTTGTATACCTATCATTTGACTCATCAATCAAGTCATTTGGACACTCCAACTAGCAGAAAACTTGATTTTCCCAAGGTCACTCCAGAAGTGCAGCAACTCTCCTGCGGCACCTGTAAATTTGACATATCTCCAAACCATAACACCTGCGTAAAAACTGAAGGATTTTTACTTCATTGTTCTATGAAGGAAAAAACCATATCTCACGTTTTTCAAATTCATCTTTGTTTGATCAGAAACCCAATTTGAAGAAAAATTGACCCTATGTCTGGCGAATGATTTGACTCTTGGAATGACTTCTCAAAAAATGATGGAGACATGATTTTCATGTACTGAAATGACCTCATACTTTCTTAAATGACCTCCCTTATGCCTCCTCTGCTCAGATTTCTTGGATTTCATAGCAAACTCTAGTTCAATGGGAGAGGAAATTAGGGTTTAGTGCTTGTGAACAATGATGACTTGGGCACCCTTGGGAAAAATGGTTAAAAAACTAAGCGAGGTCAATGATAATGACAAAGATGAGGTGAAAGAAGAGTAAAATAAGGCAGGATGGGTGGGGCGTAAATACCAGTGCTAACACATTCCAAGAGAGAATTCGTACAACAACATTTGGCATGCATTTCGAGGAAGGTAAAGCAAAAATTTCGAGGGAGAAGGAACAACAGCTGACAACACAAATTTCAAGGCTGTGTTGGGGCATGGATTTCGAGGAGGAAGGACTGTTGTACATTTTCATACAATTTTTACATTCCGTATTAGGGAATAATGACTTTTGCTCATGAATCTCGAGGCATTCGTATAGCATTTAATTCTATAATCTTTTGATGTTTTTTTTTGGCACAAATTTCAAGGTGGAAGTTTAGCACAGAAATCAAGATAAGTTGGATTTTGTGAATGTTGTAATTTTCCTATGTATTTCAGTTTCTCTGTAAAATATTTTTAAGAAATAAAGAAGAGCTCTCAAATTGGTTTTCCCCAAGTGTTGTAGGGGGTTTTTCCAGGGTCACATTGAACAAAAATCAATGTGTCATTTTCTATGTATGTCTGTTATATTTTACTATGTTTTATTTCTGCATTTTCTAGCAGTGGTGAAATCTCCAAATTTGTGTTTTCAGAAATAATTGTCATTTCCATATTTTAGTGTTTTTATCATGCTTGGATTTAACATTAAATGCATGGAGTGATAATCGAAAACTGATAAGCAGAGTGGGGACTGAAATTTTACATGGTATTAGAGCTTTTTTGGCTGGAAATTGCATTTTGGGACAGTAGATTGAAAATTACAGCAAGCTGATTTTTACACAGAAAACAGAAACCTTTACCGAGATTTAAAATTTCAATTTTATAGGACAGCGAATCATGTCTTTGGGTTTGAGGGCTGAAGATAGGTTATATCGGCAGAGTAACTACAGTGCATGGAGGGAGAGAATCCAAAGTATCTTTGAGGAAGAAGAGGTCTGGGGCATTATGGTACATACCACACAGCACCTAGTAGTAGTACCTACTGAACCAGTACAGTTAGCAAAGTTCAATAAAAATAATGCTAAGGCCAAAAGACTGATTTTGGATGGAGTCAAAGATCATGTCATTCCTCGTGTGAGAGGAAAGACTTATGCACATGAAATGTGGAAATCATTGACCAGTATTTACCAGAGCTCCAATGAGAACAGAAAGATGGTCCTAAAAGAGAAACCAAAGGCCATAGAAATGGTTAAGACTGACAGTGCTATAGCATACCTCACCAAGATCACTTTGGTGAGAGATAAGTTGGTAGTCGTAGGAGAGACCATTACACCCACTGAGTTGGTGAGGATAGCTTTGAATGGACTTCCCAAGTCTTGGGAGAGTTTTGTAGATCACATTGTTTCATGTGAGAACCTTCCCGAATGGGAAATATTTTGGGATTATTTCATTCAGAATGAGATCAGAAAGAACCATCTAGGGGCAGCCAAACAGGGGGATGAGGATGACAATGTGCTATTGTTGGCAAGAGACAAGAAAGGCAAAGCAAAGAAGGGATCTTCTACCAATGGAGGCAAAGGAAAAGGTAAAGGCAAGCAGCAGAGAAAAGAAAAGGAATATTCCAAAGTCAAATGTTGGAATTTTCAAAATATGGGACACTATGTTGTTGTGTGTCTAGAGAAGAAAAAAAATAAATGGAAAGAGAAAACCATGGTAGCTTCTGCAGAGATAGAGGGCTTCTGAGAGAGCTTTGATCGAGATTTTGGGTTCATAGCTTGTGAGTCCTCTAGTGCAGTATCACCTGCCATACAGGTTCAGAGGGAGTGTGCACTCTCCTCTACTAGAAGAGCATCTTCTAGCATTTTGTATGTTGACAGTGGTGCTTCTCGTCATATGATAGGAGTCAGAGAGTACTTCTCAGAGCTTTCAGAGAGTGATACTGATATGGAGGTAGTACTTGGTGATGACAACATTGTTAGAGCAGTCGGTGTGGGAACATTGACATTTGATAGGGAACTCAAACCTCCCTTGAAAGTGTCAGATGTTCTATATGTGCCTGGAATGAAGAAGAACTTGATATCCGTCTCAGCACTTGAGGACAAAGCATATGAGGTGTTGTTCAGGAGTGGAAAGGTCCTCATATATCCTAAGGAAACTCTAGCTGCTTCAGCTAGAGTGATTGGTGTTCACCATGCTAAGGTATAAAAGTTCTCATTCCAGCCCCTGATGACATTGAGTAGCAGTACCAGAGACACGACCAATAGCATATCTAGTAGTTCAGAGTCATGTGAGATTTGGCATCGCAGGATGGGTCACATGTATCATGGGGCCTTGAGGACATTACAGGAGATCACCATTGGTGTGCCAGATTTCAGTTCTGATCACCTTGATGTATGCAAAGGATGTGTTATGGGGAAGTTTGTAAAAGCCCATTTCCCAATAGTGACAGCAAAGCAACATGGATCCTTGACTTGATTCATTCTGATGTGAGTGGTCAGATGTCTCATGTATCCTTGAGTGGCTATGAGTATTATGTTTTATTCATTTATGACCACTCCGGGAAGACCTGGATTTATTTATTGAAGACCAAGAGTGAAGTCTTCAAGCGGTTTTTAGAGTTCAAAGCTCTTGTGGAGACCCAGACACGTAGGAAGATCAAGGTACTCAGGTCAGAGAATGGAGGTGAGTACACTCTTGGTGAGCTTGTGGATTTTTGTGCTGAGGCAGGCATTAAGAGGGATTTCATTGTTCCTTACAACCCCCATCAAAACGGCGTGTTAGAAAGGAAGAACAGATCCATTGTAGGGCTGCCAAAGCCATGCTTCACAATTAGGGGTTCCTTTATTTTTGTGGGCAGAGGCCTGAAACACTGATGTTTACTTGCAGAACAGGATTCCACATCATGCCTTGGGGAATGTGACTCCTGAGGAGGCTTTCTCTGGGAAGAAGCCTGATGTTGGGCACTTTCATATCTTTGGGTGCCTTACATATTCCTATGTCTACAAGGAGAAGAGGGCCAAGCTACCCTACTGCAGACAAGGGCATCTTTGTGGTTTATAGCGAGACCTCAAAATCTTACCGGATTTACATTCCTGCGAAGAGGAAAGTGGTTGTCAGTCGGGATGTAAAGTTCGAGCAGGAGAAAGCTTTCAGGAGGTCACGGGAGTTACATTATCTACAGTCATGAGACCCTCAGCAGGAGATGTCACAGGGATCCAGTGCACAGGGTTTAGAATGTCAAGGATCAGGTGGTACATCTATTACAGTGTCAGGTCCATCGGGGAGTAGTGGCTCTCAGAGTCAGGTGAGGGGATCTTCAGGCAGCATGCATGGTAGTCCGTAGATTAGTTCATAGGATAGTCCACTGATGGACAACTCACATGGTACTTCAACTTCTACAGGCACAGATACAAGTATGATTTCAGTTGGCAGGACTTCAGGAGTTTAGGCTTCTAATGATGATGAGGATTCTTTCACTCTGGTGGAAGAAGTAGGCTCAGGGAAGAGGAAGCCCAAGTGGCTTCAAGACACCTTGCGCAAGGCCACATCAGTTGAAGGGCCAAAGAGATAGGTCAAAGAGAGTAGACCACCTGAGCGGTTATGTAGTTACATGGCATTGGTAACAAGCATTTTTTGACTCTGAGCCTTCTAGTTATGAGGAGGCAGCCAGCCAGCAGGTCTGGAGAGAGGCCATGATGGAGGAGTATTCTTCAATTATGAAGAATGATGTTTGGGAGCTGGTGCCTAGGCCTGAAGGTAAATTATTTGTTACTTACAGATGGCTCTACAAGATAAAGCATGTTGCAGATGGAAGCATAGAGAAGTTCAAGGCTCGGTTTATGGCGAGAGGGTTTTCACAGGTAGACGGAGTTGACTATGAGGATACCTTTGCTCCCATAGCTTGGTATACATCTATTCGCTCCATTTTATCGATTGTAGCAGAGATGGGTTGGAAGATCCACCAGATGTATGTGAAGACCAAATTTATCAATGGCTTCATTCAGGAGGAAGTTTATATTGAGAAGTCGCAGGGTGCATGGGAAGGAGACCCATGTGTGCAGATTGAAAAAGGCACTCTATGGCCTGAAGCAAGCTCCTAGAGATTGGTACTCTTGGATTGATACATACTTGCAGCAGTTGGGTTTCACTAAGAGTGAGGCTAATCCTAACCTATACTTCATTGTGGTAGGCAAGGAGCCTCTCATTTTGGTGTTGTATGTTAATGACTTGGTCATCACTAGTGCAAAGAGACTCATTGAGGGCTGCAAGAGAGACCTTGCTTCAGAGTTTGAGATGAAGGATATCCGCTTGATGCATTATTTTTTGGGATTGAAGGTGTGACAGGAGGAGGGGCATATCTTCCTGGGACAGGGGAATTATACCGTGGATATTCTTAGCATATTTCACATGGAGGAATGCAAACCCATGTCTACACCTATGATCACTAATTGGAAGAAGCTTCACGCTTCTGATCCCGAGTTGGTGGATCCTACTCTATACAGACATCTGATTGGTTCATTGATGTATTTGGTTAACACTCGACCATATATATGAGTCAATTCATGTGTGAGCCCAAGAGAGTGCACTAGGTGGCTACAAAATGTTGAAAAGTGTAACTAGGTCGGTCTTCATGTTGACTATGTAATTATGAAAAGAAGAAGTCAAAATAATAAAATGTATTTGCTTCATGGGTTTCATGAGCAAGATTTGTTATGTAGATGGACTTATTCTTGATGTTAATTAGGTTTTGTGTCCTCTAGATATAAAATGTAATTAAGTCTCATACATGCTCCAAGACTTTTTTGGAAGTCTAATTCATAACTGCCCTCAATCAATGATGAAAGACAAGTTGTAATTATAGTAGAGGTTTCCACATTAAATAGAATATATATCACTTCATGTCGGCCTATTCACAATGAGCAAGTCGGCTGGATGGTCGGCGTAAGAGCTGACACAGTGATATATATATATAGATATATATATATATATATATATATATATATATATATATATATATATATATATATATATATATATATAGCTAATGTGCGGATCAATTAGAGAGAAGTTTTTGGTGTAGTAAGATATAATACAGCGGATAGGTCTGAAGTAAATACGGACAATTCATGAGCAGATGCAGATATATCTAAAGTGAATGTGGACAACACAATTAAATAGGTATCACTCTGAAATTGTGGGTAAGTCTGAGCCTAAACCACCGCAAAAATAATAAGGGAATTGCAAACAGCAGAGACTACAGATATTACAGTAGATGCAGCATACATATATATACATAAAGATAGTATTCAGTGTGAACTTATAAAAGGAGAATATAAGTGTGGAAAATGGATGAAAAAAGGATAGAAGTGCGAATAAGAAATAGTAATTATAAGAAGAAGCAGGAGTAATATTGAGGAAGGTAATTTCTTGATTTACCTTCTCACAGTCCAAGCAAATCAAATAGAAGAATACATAAGGTGAAGATCAAATTTATGGAAGATCTAGGTCTAGGGTCTAAGTCTGGGTTTTGGTACTTGTCATTAGAAGATCATTAAGAAGAATTCCTTGCGGGTTTTCCCTCTTCAAGAAGGAAAGGTTTTTCCCTGGCTCTAGGGGCCTAATATTTATGTCTTTTGTTTTGATAATTGACTTGATGAAAGATTAACTTAACCTAAAGAAGAGAAGACACAAGTACATTCACAACTAACTATCAAGAAGAGAATTTGTAATAACCTATAGCCTTTCAAATTCACTACATGGCATTAGAGCTAAGGTGTTGAACATAAGGGCTTCTTGTCAATAAACACACTCAAAGAAGCAAAGACCAAATTTTGGATTGGAAAGACAAACCAGTTTGCAAGGAAGACTATCCAACTATTTCATATGAAAAGGTCAACTCATTAATCTTTAGTATCAAAATATTTGCACTCAAAACATTGTTTGAGGGAAATCTCAACTTCTCAAGCTAGTCGTTATAATCAAGGGTTCAAGTACAACAACATTGAAGAAAGGAAACCCTTGACTTCATTCTCAATCACCATAGAGGAAGCTACAAGCAAATCCACTCAAGTAATTATTCATGGCCCTATCTATCAAGATGCCTTTTTGTAAAGAAAGCAACAAGCCGGTTGGATCATCAAATTTTAGTGCATGGAAGAAGAGAACAGACTTAAATTTAATTGAAGACGAAGTAATGGATTATATCGAAGGATCTATTGTTCAACCTCCAAAAGAAGATACTTCAGCCCATGCTAAGTACATGAAGGGATAAATTAGATCCCAAAGGATTCTCATAGAATCCATCAAAGACTCTCTCATTCCCTGTGTATCAAAATTAAAGACTACAAAACAAATATATGAAAAATTGGTGTAGCTATTCTCTGTGAGTACTGCTGGAGAAGAAATCTCTCTGAGACAAGAACTATACAAAATGAAATTATCAAAGGAAGCAGGAATCGTCCCATACTTTATGAGGATTTCTGAAATAAGAGATAAACTACAAGAAATAGGAGAAGTGATGTATGACACTGAAATGATAACAGTGGTGTTGAATTTTCTACCAGAGGAATGGGGAAGATTCACTTCTAGTCTATATGGGAAGAAAGAAGCCACTCCATTCCCTGATTTGTGGTCTCTATGTAAAATAGAGGAAACAAGACTAAAGGCCAAAGCTGATACAGGATCAAGTGAAGAGAATCATGCCTTTGCAACCTCATATAGGAAGAAAGGAAGATTCGGAAAATTTGCCCCTCAAAATAAAAGAAGAAATATGGACAACGTGTGATTCTTTGGATGTGATGAACTTGGACATTATAAAAGAGATTGTCCTAAATCTGGAAATGTCAAGAGGAAAAAGGAAGAAGCTCATGTCACGTATGAAAGAGAAGAACCTGATACTAAAATATCTAGGAAGGAGGAAGCAAGAGATCTCTATTATGATTGAGATCATATTCCTTTGGAAGTGATCTCTGATTAGTTGTAAAATTGTATGATAGCATGTAAATTAAGAAGCATCTCGATAAAAACATGGAAGGAGCTCTCTGGGAAAAAGCTTCTGGAAAACCTCTCTACTAAGAGTAAAGCAGTCATCAAATCAAGGGTCATCGTGGAGATAGAATTTTGGGATGTGATATTGTTGAAGCAGGTCAAAGGAATGAAGATCTTCATTCAAGAGAATTTACTACAAGATGACTCAAGGGAAAAAGGTATGAGGTATGTATATATTTATGCTAACATTGGATGTTGTGAGGTCATGACATGTGGTTGCAGGTAATGAACTTCTATACTTAGAAGTATGATATATGGAGGAGTATCTCTCAATGCACGGACAGATGAAATCAACATAATATGTCCTCATGGAATAAGAGGTAGTTGTATATGAACGAGAAACTAGAAAATTTGTATGTTCTTGGGAATCAAGAATGTGCAAAGAGGAAGAGATCATGAAATGTAACCATATCAAGAGGCGGTTATCATCCAGAGGCCAAGAATATGTGACTAGGAAATCTCCTGGAAAGATATGTAGACTCTGACGAAAGTCTGGTAAAGAAGAAGACCCTTGGAAAAACATATCATTAGGAGATGTGTCAATATGTATGAGGGATGATGATGCCTAAGATGTCATGATGAAAGATCATCACTAAGGTAACTTTTGTTTTAAAGGTTCATATGTATATATTTATCTAGATGAATTTGTGCAAGGCTGCTAATCATGAGAAAGGATGTATGATCCTGAGAAATTATTTGAAGGAAAGCAGCATGGCACAATAGTGGACCAGATAAGGAAGTCTGATTAATCACTTTCTGACAGTTGACATGACTCAGGATGAAAGGGATGCATGATCTGTGCCCTATTAAGCTAAAAGTTGAAGATTTCTCAAATATCGAAAATCTGTGACATCGAGGACAGGAATTCTTCATGAGAATCTAGGTGTCTCACCATTGTTGTTGGAGGTCCCTGGTTAAGAGGGAGAATGATGGTAAGTTTCTTACTTGGAAGAAACTTGGTAATTCCTAAGAATGAGCTTAGGTACATTCCTTGTATAGGAATGAGTACATTCCCTTGTGGAATAAGGTCCTCCCTGGTTGAGAGGGAGAGATAGACACGTCATTCTAGTCTTGGAAAGACAGAATGGAGGATTGGGTAATCATTTGGCATTTGATACTCTTTGAGAATGTGTTAGGGAATTCAAGATAAGAGTATTCAGGGACCGATATTCTTTGAGGGCTAGCTACCCAAGAGAAGAATAGTCCAAGAAGGTCATACTTTGGGAACACTCGGGTGGAGTATGTACCTTGGAGAGACAATGACGAAGGTGTCTATAATTCATGTGTCTCGCTAGCATTGAAGCCCATTGTCTTGTTGAGAGATGGGGCTATTAGTCAAGGCCTTGCATTAGGAAAATTGTAGTTGTTATGATGCTATACAGATTTGATTACCAATCTGATTCTTCTTATGAGATACTTCAGTTTGAAAGTAACCATGTACCTGTATGAATACCTCCCTAGTTAAGAGGGAGTGTTGAAAAGTGTAACTAGGTCAGTCTTCATGTTGACTATGTAATTATGAAAAGAAGAATTCAAAATAATAAAATGTATTTGCTTCATGGGTTTCATGAGCAAGATTTTTTATGTATATGGACTCCTTCTTGTTGTCCATTAGGTTTTGTGTCCTCTAGATATAAAATGTAATTAAGTGTCATACATGCTCCAAGACTTTGCTAGAAGTCTAGTTCATAACTACCCTCAATCAACGATGAAAGAAAAGTTGTAATTACAGTGGAGGTTGCCAGATTAAATAATGAAGAAATCTCACTTCATGTCGGCCTATTCACAATTAGCAAGTTGGCTGGATGGTCGGCCTAAGAGCTGACACAGTCATATAGATATATATATATATACCTAATGTGCAGACCAATTGGAGAGAATTTTTTAGTGCAGTAGGATATAATACAGCGGATAGGTCTGAAGTAAATATGGAAAATTCACGAGAAGATGCAGATATATATGAAGTGAATGCAAACAACACAATTAAATAGGTATCACTCCGAAATTGTGGGTAAGTCTGAGCCTAAACCACCGCAGAGATAATAAGGGAATTGCGAACAACAAAGACTGTGGATATTACAACAGAGGCAGCATACATACATATATATATATATATATATATATATATATTACTCATTGTGGACTTATAAAAGGGGAACAGAAGTGTGGAAAACGGATGAAAGAAGGATAGAAGTGCGAATAAGAAACAATGATTATAAGAAGAAGCAGGAGTAATAGTGAGGAAGGTAAATCCTTGATTTATCTTCTCACAGCCCAAGCAAAACAAATAGAAGCATACACAAGGTGAAGATCAAAGTTCTGGAAGACCTAGGTCTAGGGTCTAAGTCTGGGTTTTGGTACTTGTCATTAGAAGATAAATAAGAAGAATTCCTTGTGGGTTTTCCCTCTTCAAGAATGAGAGGTTTTGCCTTTGCTCTAGGAGCCTAATATTTGTGTCTTATGTTTTTATAATTGACTTGATGAAAGATTAACTTAACCTAAAGAAGAGAAGACACAATTACATTCACAAGTAACTATCAAGAAGAGAATTTGTAATAACCTATAGCCTTTCAAATTCTCAACACAAAACACATTCTTCATTACTTGCAGGGTACTATGGATTATGGTCTAGATTATAGATAGGGTGATGGAGTGAGACTGGTAGGGTACACAGATTCAGATTGGGAAGGTTGTGCTTTAGATAGGAAGAGTACTTCAGGGTGCTTTTTTTGGTTGGGTTCAACAGCGTGTCGTGGTTCAGCCGGAAAAAACAGTCAATTTCATTGAGCTCAGCTAAGGTAGAGTATATGGCTACTAGCTTGGCTAGATGTGAGACCATATGGCTTCGCAAGATGTTGTTTGGTCTATTTGGTCAGGCATTGATACCTTTTGTGACTTAGTGTGATAATCGGAGTTGCATAAAACTCATGGAGAATCTAGTTTTTCATGATAGGTCAAAGCATATTGGGATCAAGTATCACTTCATTTGAGACTATCTCCAAAAGAGAGCAGTTAAGCTTGAGTACATCTCCACAAATGAGTAGGTAGAAAATATTTTCACCAAAGCCTTACCACGGGGAAAACATGTCTATTTCAGAGACAAGATGGGAGTGGTGAGGAACACTTTCCTCAGTAAGAGGGTGTTAAATTTTGGGTACCAGAGGACAAGTGGTTCCCCATGGCTTTGATCTTTGGCCTAGGGAAAAGTGTCCACTTTATTGTACTTCTTCTCCAAAAGTGACTTTATAAGTGGTAAATTCAGTCTAATTTAAAAGTGAATTTATAAGTGATAAATTTACATTCTAATTTTAAAGTGACTTTATTAAAGTCAACGAAGAATTAGAAAGTGGAAAAGTGACTATGGAAATAAAAGGCTAAGTGGGTCTTTATTTAAGTGGGTATGTTAAAAACTAGAAAGTGAGAATTAAATGCACATTTATTTTCATCCCTAGATCTAAATGAATTTGAGCCATTAGATCTTAGGGTTTCACAAAAGGTCATTTAGGGTAAAAGGATAGAATAAGAATAAAAGATCAATTCATTCTTTCATGAGCATTTGAGAGAAAAGGCAAGAGAGAGCAGGAGATTTTCTGAGCAGGGAGGAAGTGAAGGAGAGCATAAATTTCGTACAGCAACTTGGCACACATCCCAAGACAAAAAATCCCTATAGCAGCATTTACTGTCACACATTCCAAGATAGAATTTGTACAATATCATTTGGCATTCATTTCGAGGAAGGTACAACACAGATTTTGAGGGGGAAGGTACAACAAATATTTAGAGGGAGAAGGTACAACAGCTGACAGCATAAATTTCAAGGTTGAGCTGGGCAGAAATTTTGAGGAGGAAGGATTGTTGTACATTTATGTACAATTCTTATGGCTGTACAATGACTTCTGGTCACAAATCCTGAGGCAGTAGTACAACATTTAATACTGTAATCTTTTGTTTTTTTTTTTTATGTTTTGTTGTTGGCACAAATTTCAAGGTGGAAGTGTAGCACAAAAATCGAGATAAGTTGGATTTTGTGAGTGCTGTAATTTTCCTATGTATTTCAATTTCTCTGTAAATTATTTTTCAGAAATAAAGAAGAACTCTCAAACTGGTTTTCCCCAAGAGTTGTAGGGGGTTTTCCAGGGTCACATTGCCCGAAAATCACTGTGTTATTTTCTGTGTGTGGCTGTTATATTTTTATTGTGTTTTATTTCTGCATTTTCCAACAGTGGTGAAATCTCCAAATTTATGTTTTTAGAAATAATTGTCATTTCCATATTTTAATGTTTTTATCATGCTTGGATTTAACATTAAATGCATGGAGTGATAAGGGAAAATTGATAATCGGAGTGGGGGCTGAAATTTTACACCTTTCTCGACAAAATATATTAATAAAGGACCCTATTATGTAGTTTCAACCTCCAAGGGAGTGACAGTCCCATGTTACATCATCAAATGGCAGGCGGCATGTGAAATAATGATGAAACGGAACACGACAATATGAAAGGCCCCAAGCCACATGCCATGGTACAATGGTAGCTATAATAACGTATATTAATGTAGGAGGGAGAAATCGTAGTACGTGAGTTACCTCGACCTTGTTTTTCCACCCTTCTTCATATTCCTTTTTCCTTTTATTGATTTTTCTTTCTTTTTTGCTCGGGGCTCCAAGGGATGAGAGCATAATGTGTATGATGTAGCAGTCATTACCCCTTTAAGGTTGGTAAATTCATCGCCCATCAAGTTTTGGGACAATCATGGGTTCCTTAATGATGTGGGGGGCACTGATATGGGCCCTAGGAACTAGGGTGATGTCCATAGTGATAGGGGGTAGAGCTCATGTATCGACCATATTTTTCATTTTGTGGTACATTTCCTATTGTAAGTGCCAAAATTATGCTTTTGTATTTATTTTTAGTTGCATCAACCTCTGGGGCATTGTTCCAAACCCAACCCAAGTGTGGAAAAATGGATGGGGAAGGCTAACACCTGATGAACCCAATGGTAAAATGTGGACCTAAGGAAAGGGCTTATAATGAGTAAATGGGAGTAAAATATATGGTGTTGAGAAGCGAAACCACACAACCAAAATTATGGTTTCCCATGTAGTGTCACTCTGAAAGTTGGTAGCCAATAGAGGAGATCCCATGGGACTAAGATATAATATTAAACAAAAATTTGGGATAAGGGAACAAGTGTAGAATTCAAGCTCATTCTTTCATCGAATCCCTGGGCCACTAGTCCATGTCCAAATGTGCCCAAGAAAAACAAGCATAAACACCCAATTACATAACTAAAATTCATACATTCAGGGTTGGAAGGACCACCTTCAAACATATGATCATGTTAGATGGGAGAGAGGACTTAATGGTTGTCTCAGGTGGTGGAGAATAGTCGCACATCGCGCTATCTAGTGGCTGCAAAGGGTTGTTGGTTGAACACAAATATAGGAGAATTTTTTTCCTATGGGGGTCACCCACTGGTGGTGGGTAACATCTGGCTTCAACTAGGACATTATCTCTCAGTAGAGTGCATGGACCATGTACTGGAACAGGAAGGTCATGAGAACACCAAAAATCTCTTTGGATCGTAGGCATATTATCTACACATGAAAGATGAAGCACACAAGGAAACATGCTTTTAAAGCGTCCTTTGATCACCCACGTTTTTTTTAGTATGTAAAATCAATATTAAAACTATTTTCGAATGCAAGTCTAATCTAAATGCACCTAATCTAGCATGATAAATATAATATGTTGTTAACTTCTAATCCAAAATCATTATGCAATGTGTTGATCACGTCAGCATTCTATTGAAATTTTGATAAGCAATCTCGCTTAAACCTTTCAAACCCCCTCTTTTTTCCCTGAGAAATTCGTTTTCTGCTCATCGTTACCTTCTCCCAGCCTCAAAACTGCATAAAAGGGTCGAAATCCCACATTATAATATATTTAAGGCCTAGCACCTTTCGGCCCTGGCCCCTGCACCTTTTTCTCTACATGACCAGAGGTCAAAATCGAGCGCTAGCCATGAAGGTGCTTATCACATATATATATCGGGCACGTTTATAACCGTCGATCTGTACAGATCTGATGGCATTCGCAAGTCTTCATCGCCCAAATTTCCTGTCCGTCGTCTGTTTAAACCGCAGATCAACGGTTCGCAGCTCACCCGCCCTTGTGGTCCCCGCTCCGTGCACTGTACAAAACCAGTGGTTTATATCGCACCGCCTTTCAGAGGCGGGCAGTATTTCTCATTTCAGAGCGATGCCATTCATCGCACGACACGTGTCTTGCGCACTATTTCAAAACCGCCTGCTCATCGCGCGTTATAGTTCGGCAGCGAACGTGGCACGATATGCACGTGAGCCGTCCGATCTAGAATGCCCATCTGAAGGCGATCACTCCTCAAAGATGCGTGGAAGTTAACACGGGGAAACCATACCCTTGGCCCACGGTCCATCGCCCTCCGACGCATTTTCAGCCGTCGATCTCCTCCAAAGATCGGACTGTCCAAATTAATTGCTCGTCCACCACGTGTTTTCCCACCACATCATCATTCCACACGTTCTTATCGTGTTTTTCTCTGTCTCCCTTATGCATTTCATTCAAAGGCCCAAGTGTCATGTTTTAGCATTTCGCCAACTTTCACCATGACTATCCCCTACAGTAACGTTGCATTTTCCGCCACCCTGCATTGTTCCACCATTTTTCCATGTCCGCACGACCATTTGCATCGACCCCGCCACATCCGCCATCCCCATGCATGGTTTTCCTAACAAGTTTGCGGATTTTGCAGGGTTACAGTAATGGAAAACTGCCATGATTTATAGCCTTTATTACAGTAACAGAGAACACATCAGAGGACCATTTTTTAGAGGCTGGAATTATGGACAAAGTCCTGGGAAGGTATGCCGACAAGACTTCCATTAAAAGAAGTAGAGTTAAAATATGTCAAACCCTCCAGAGTCATTCTAAGGTGCAGATTTCGCAGATGGAGACATTAATGGAGCATTAGAGAAATATCAGTGAATGATCGAGGAATTCAACGTGCAACATTGAAGATTTTTAGCCGTAATTCAGGGTTTAGAAGGCAGATGGTACCATTCGCAGAAAACAATACCTTAAGGTTTTCCTTTCAGCACCATTTTCTTTCAGGAAAGGACGGAATGTCTATGTGATTTTATTTCTTTGACGTATTCCTGAAGAGATTTCTACCCAGTGCATTTATTTCAGTAAGCAGGTAGCAAAGTACATACAGCGCTACAGAGTCATTCAGCAATATGGGTGTGCACGTTTCCGCCATCTTGTCTTAATGAAGCAAATTAAATGTTCATCACCTACTCCCTTTTTCGAGCTTTCTTTTTCTCCTATAAAGCTTCCGAAGAACAGATGATTTAGGGTTCCAGATTTTATCAGAAAATGATGCAGTGAAAGGATTTTTTTATACATTTTTTTGAACTCTTGTATGAAGGCTCAGAGCTCGTGGGGTCTCAGTGAGGAGGAGTTCCATCTATTAAGAGGATTCTAGTCTTTAGCATTTCACAGTTTGTAACTCTCTCTTATATGTGTTATTTTAATGGATCATTTCATTTCATCCATCTTTCCTGTATCATGTTTCTGGAATGCGAGTGGCTCACTGATTTTTGGTATGGATTTATCCTAGTTGATACCCCTGCTCGGATTAGTCAAGCACTTTAAATATGGCTCAGGCATGATATTCTGTTCCACTATTCATCTAAACCGTATTTATGCTATATTAGTTGCTTTGGGAGGGTGTTTTTAAAACGCTATTTTCATGTATGGATTCTTAGATTGGTAAGCCCATTACATGGTAATATTTTGTATCTGGATATCAGCTCGTTGACAACTAGTATTCTCTCAATATTTCATTCACAGCAAACACCTTCTGATAATTGATTTATGTGACATATCACTTGAATCGGCCCTCTTTACAGTAATTTGTCTCTGAATTGTCTATTGATTTTGTATTGGATTTTTGCATGTTGCCTCTGCATTATTCCTTTCCCTGTGTCAGTTTCTATAAGTTTTGGTCCCATTCAAATTAGCCTTCTTGTTCACAAGAGATAGCATGAGAGATTTTTATTGATAACTTCATATGTTATACCATATGCTCCTTGCTAATATAAGATGTCATAGGCACGGGTATTTCACAACTCAAGGCTATCTCTAGGAGCGACAACATCTTTTTGGCGTCGTTGCTGAGGAACGAAGTTGAGAAAATTAAAATCCCTGGGCCTCTACAAAATCTAATTCACTCTTCAAGTAGGTGAGCATGGAGAGTTGAGAGTTGTAGATCCTTCACCTTGGCGACTCCACATTTTTTATTAGATAAATTCATTTGCAGTCCTGGCTCCTTGTAAGCCACACCTGAGGTCAAATACGTCTCAGCCAAAGACACCTTCAGTGTCTGACCCTGAGAGGATCATACATAGAAGAAATTGGAGGGAAATAATATCAGTGCACTCTGAAATCCCTAAATTTTCTATAGAAAACTTTCCATCCTCTTCTTCTCAAGTAGCTCAAGTGCTAGTTCCAGACCCCACTGTGGGAGATACCGATTATTATTCAGATAGTCCACCCCAAGGAGGTGCCAGAAATAAATATAATTTTCACCCTACTCCTGAGGTCGAAGAGGTCAAGGAAGTCACTGAAGTGTCTGCTATTAACAAACCGTTATTCCCATCAACACCTCAAGCTGTTGTTCATTACATTTCTATTGTTATTCATACCCCACTTCCACCTCCTCCTCCTCCTCTTACTCATCAAAATACTACACTACCTCCACCCCCTCCAATGGCCAATGTTCCAGGCTTATTTCTAAATAAATATGCCCCTCTGGCATTACCCCAAGTGTTGAATGATATGCCACAAGATTATTTAAATATTTTACCCCGATTCAATGGGGAAAACGAGATTGATGCTCAAAAACATCTTGAGGTCTTCTGTGCTTTTGCAGAGAATTTTAATGTGGAACATTTAGATGTGGTCTTAAGGCTGTTTGTCCAATCTCTTGATGGTGAAGCTCAAAAATGGTTTAAGACATTGGCAGGTCGTTCTATTACCACTTGGGAAATAATGGAAGATACTTTTCTCAGAAAATGGGGAGAGAAGAAATACCATGGACATTGTCTTACTGAGTTCAATACACTCAAGAAAAGACATAATGAAGGAGTGTCAGAATTTATCAAAAGATTTAATAAATGTATTTGAGTCTTCATGCTGATATGAAACATCATCAAACTGCTGCTAAAGTTGTTTTTGTAGCAGATTTTGATTCAAAATTTGGTTTCTCTCTCAGAGAAAGAAAGCTTGCTACTTTGGATGATGCTCAGAAAGATGCACTAGAGTTGGAAGCAAATTTTGCCTCCACTGGTAAATCAAATGGAAAATCTGAACAAGATACTAGAAGAAGGGGTAAAGAGGAGGTATCTACCTCTAACCAAGACAGAGACTCAGCTAATGACAGAATTGAAAAAATGAGCAAAATGATTAATAACCTTTCTGGTAAATTGGTCAAGCTTGAATTGGAGGCCAAGAATTCAGCCTCTAAGAATTTCCACAATGCTCCAAACAGAGGTTACAATCCGCAGTATAGGAAACCACCCCTGCAAATATTGCCAAGGGAAGCAAAGGAACAACAAGATCAGGTACCACACCCATTGTACCTAGAAGGTCCAGTAGATGATCCTACTGAAGACACTGCTTATGGACTGGAGGATGCAAATATTGCTTTCTCGAATAGTGATGGAGAAGAATGCCCTTTGCAAGGAAATGACGGAACCGAGTGCTCATTACCAGAAGAAGAAAAGGCCAGAGACACAGAAGACACGGAAATTGATCATTATTGTAAGTAATTTTCTGATTTCATGCAAGCACAGTTCAATAGAAGATATGATCTCGGATCTTCTAGGAAGAGGACTCGTACTCAAGATCAAGAAGAAGAGCTACCCCAGAAAGAAGCACCTGCTCAGAAGGAATCAACAATGCAGAAAGTCACAGACAAAGGTATCATCATTAGTTTCGTAGATAGGGTATGCCCATGAACTTCCCATCTACCCTCTTGAATATGTAAGTAATTATTTATATCAAATCCCAAATGGATAGCAGGATCATTTTTCCCAAGATTATGGTTTTTAAACTTCTGTGGTTGTCGTTAACTGCAGAATCTGGATTATCCACAGTATCATTAAACATTGGTTGACTTTTCGAATCCCAACAGGGATCCATCATCAGGACGAGAATGAAGAATGAAAGAAGGTCGCAAAATGTCAAGGTATAAATAGTGAAGGATTATGATGTTTGAGAGGAGCCCACAATAGATAACAATCTTATTTAAATAAAGTATTTTTAATTTAATTTTTTATAATTTTTTTGTTTTAATAATAACTAAATTTTTAAAACCCTAAGTACTTAATTTAATTTTAATAAATTAATTAAATTTTTTTATAATAAACCCTAAGTACTTAAATTAATCTTACTATACTAATTTTTATTAATTTTTTATTTAATGTCTAAAATTTTATTAATTTTTACTAATGTCTAAATTTTTAATTTTATGACCTGATAATAATTAATGAATATTAATATAATTAATTAAATCCTAATAAGTTATTATAATTTATAAATTACTTATAGCTAAAATATTTGAAATTATACTTCCCCTCACTGATAATAATTATTAATTAATTAATTTTTATAAATAGAATAAGAATTAATTAACACAAATAATTATTACAAGTGAGTGAAATAAAATGCTTTGTGCAAACACGACCCTAAACTAATTACTATAAGGAGAAGAAGCAAACCAGTGAATTTATACCTGGGAAGCGGACGAACCTAATGAGCAAATCTGTCTAATAAGAGGCCGCCAACTCACTAATCTCGAATCCTCCGTCCCTGTTGATATTATGTGGGTGTTTTATAATCTCCACCGCTTCTCTAATATTTCATCTCTAATAGTGTTCCTCCCTTGCAATGATTTTATCATCCTCAATATGCAATTGATGTTTCGTTTTCAAGGAGTGATTAGCAAGGGCCGAGGTTCGAGATCACTCATGTTTAATATTGGCACCATGCTCTTTCAGACGCTTTTGAAGAGAGCGCCCATTTTCACCGATATAACTCTTCCCACATGAACAATCAATATTGTAAACACCTTTAAGCTGCCCCTTACTAATGTTGTCTTTAACTGAGCGCATATATTGTCTAATGGTTCCTGCTGCTGAGAATTGAGCAAAAATTTCACTCCTTACCAAAACCCTATCAATCTTATCTGTCACACCTTTGATGCATGGCAGAACAACCCTTCCACTGTTCTCGTGAGGATCCTAGCATCTCTTGGATACGACAGTACCTTTTGCTCTGTTTATGGCTTTTTTTATTTCTCTTTCCTTATACCCTATACCCGAGAAAACAGATGTCAGGTGAGAGAGTTCTTCTTCCAAGTGCTCTTCATTGGAAATCCTCAGGACTTTGATGGCAAGAGTGTTCAGGACGCCAAATTTTTTAGCAAGATGATGGTAAGACTCAGTGTGAAGGTAGTTGTCGGTATGGGTTTTCTTCCAATAAACCTGATGCCCTAATGTTCCATCTTCCTTTCTGGTAACTAGGAAATCCAAGAAATGAATGCTTCTATTTTTTTCCATCTCTCTGGTAAACTTAATTTCTGAGGAAATTGAGTTGAGGTGATTGAAGAATTTATCGAGATTCTCCCCACCATGCGACCACTTTATGTTAGTGTCATCCACAAATATTTTCCACCAAGCTGGACTTAAGGGAAAGGAGGCAAGGGCTTTCTTTTCGAAGCTTTCCATAAATAAGTTGGCCACAATAGGGGAGAGTGGTGATCCCATTGCAACACTAGATACTTGCTCATAGAACTCTCCTTGGAAGTTGAAGAAATGTCGACCAATGTTTTATGATATTGTCGATAATCCGGATTCTGCAATTTTCCCAAGATCTTCATTCTTCATTCTCGTTCTAATGATGGATCCTCGTTGGGATTCGAAACGTCGCCCAATGTTTTTATGATATTGTGGATAGTCCGAATTCTTCAATTTTCCCAAGATCTTCAAGATGGTCAGCAAAAGCTTCCTCTTGAATATCTAATGATTTGCAAGCTTGAATTTTTTTAATAAATCCATTAGAGAATGCTTCAACAAATCTTTTCCACCAAGCTGGACTTAAGGGAAAGGAATCAAGGGCTTTCTTTTTTAAGCTTTCCATAAATAAGTTGGCCACAATAGGGGAAAGTGGTGATACCATTGCAACACCAGATGCTTGCTCATAGAAATCTCCTTGGAAGCTGAAGAAACGTCGACCAATGTTTTATGATACTGTGGATAATCCAGATTCTGCAATTTTCCCAAGATCTTCATTCTTCATTCTCGTCCTGATGATGGATCCCTGTTGAGATTCGAAACGTCAACCAATGTTTTATGATACTGTGGATAATCCGGATTCTGCAATTTTCCCAAGATCTTCATGATGGTCAACAAAAGCTTCCTCTTGAATATCCAATGATTGGCAAGCTTGAAAATTTTTAAGAAATCCATTATAGAATGCTTCAACAAATGAGATGCTCTGAGGTTTGCAATTATGTAGCCATGAATTATGACCTTGGATGGATTTCATGAATAAAAATATGAGGACATCCTAGTGCACCACTTCAACCTTTGAGGTATATGCAACAAAGCTTGCTATATTATTAATTGCAGGAAGCGGTTCACCGTCGAACTTGGTCATCCCACGCATGATATTCCAAGTGACATTATTAGGATGCCCATGGAAGGAAGCGATGTCCAGAGAAGGAAATTCATCAAAACAAGATCTCTTATTATATTTACACATACCAATTGTGAAGGAGTGGCCAGGGTGAAATTAGAGATGCCTAGAGAGATGATTGCTTCACCCTACAAGCATTTGACCTTAAATTTCAATGAAGAACTAGGGATTTTTTCTTCCAATGGAGTTGCCAAAATGATATGTTAATATTTTCATATGGGAACAAGAAGCATGTCTCGTGTCCCTAGCAACGACACCAAAAAAAAATTTGCACAAATTAGTAGGCATATTTTGTAGGCTAAAGTTGGAAGGAAACACAACAATTTGGGACAAAGGACCACTGTCACCACAACCTATGTCCCCTTCTCTTCTCGTATTTTCACTGAGAATAGGAGTCTCAGTAACCATCACTTGTGATTAATATGTCTATGATAGGTTTCAAAGTGATGCAAGGATGACTCATTCAATGGAAAGGTTCAATTAAAGTGTAAGCTTTGGGAGAATCTAGTAAGACTTTCCACGAAAAACCCTTGAAAGAAATACTATACGAGACCTTGGGTTGAGAAATTTGGCAAGGTAAGGGTTCATCCAAGGTCAAGATAGTTAAGAGAGAACATTTTTTTATGATATACTTCAATAAGTAGTTAAGAATAAACCTTAAATAAATCCACAATTTGAAGGATTAGCTTTTAGGGTTCCCACATGTTGTGATAGCTAGGGCATCAATTTATTTGAAATTACACTATCGTAATTCATTCAAAACTAGAGGATTCCTACAAGATACATGATGAATAAATTTTCTTGGACGAATCCCAAAATTCCTCCTCCCTAAAATTTCGCACCAAGTCTTAGAAAACCTCCTTATCCTTAAAGGGGAAAAGAAAAGAGAAATAAAATAGGTGAAAATAATGATGTTTTTTTTGTTTTAATGTGATCACCAAGGATCTAGGACCAGTGCCAACCTATTGGGAATATTTTAGTCAAAATTGTCAAGATTCGGGAACTTCGCTCTTCAAGGAGGCCTAAAGAAGCAACTTCACTAACCCTATGGATGCAGCTACATGACAACTTTATATTGTTATACTTTGATGGAAATTTTTATGGAGTTTCAAGGATGAAATGGAGATAATTCTCTAGGAACATTCATTCATTATTTGTCCAATGAGTAACACATGAAAAAATCTCTGATAGTTTAAATGATTCCACTAATTTGCATTAATTATGGTACATTATTGCACCATAAGAAAATGATTGCATGAATTAGACATCCATTATAAAAAAAATATAGCATTATATTTCACTTACAAGACAAAGAAGAGTATATCCATCCGAAATCTTGCCAACAAGAAGCTTCAAGAGAGATAACGAAATTTTTCCACACATCAAAATGAATCTATTCATCCAAATCATTCCACAATTGCAAGTTTGAATTCTTTAGAGAGAGATATCCCAAATCCAAGTGATTATGAGTTACAAAATTAGTCTCTCTTCAATTTATATGAGCCTCTCACAAGTTTTAATGATCTAATTAGCCTAATTAAGCCCCTAATTATTATTTTAATGTGCAAATAAAAATAACATTAGTGACAAGCCCACCAAATAGCTCATATGTGTAAAATAAGCCTTCCTAATGAGGCTGAAATGATAAAATAATGGTGCAAAGGACCATTGGAAGGCCAAGATAAGTCCTCAACGTGCCATGATGAAGAGGAGCACTCCAAAAATGATGATCAAGGGGGTGGCCCCTCGATTTCCAAGAAAAACATCATGTGGTGCTCCCAAGTGGTTGTGGGGAAAAATCAATGGTCTCATGGGTATCCAACTGGATCAAACATGTTGATGTTCCATCAATAAGGGCTATAATCATGACACATGCACTCCCATGTCTCCTTGGACAAGAAATATCCTCCTCTAGGACTTAGATCATCTTCCGAATGCCTAGGGTAGTGTGGTCCAATTGCAACATCATATTTGGATAGCTAGGGCATGAACAAGCAATTAGAGGTGATAAAGAATCCCATGGTATAGTAATCAATGCTCCGATTGTGGTGGAGGCCCATGGCTCTCAACACTCACTCTACAAGTTCCATTATGATCCTCGAAAGGGCTTAGATCTGGTATAGAGAGGCCAAGTTGAAGATGGATACCCACCTGCAATCTTTTCTAAGATCCAATGTGTTTCCTCACCTTCCAACACAATCAACCATTAATGAAATTGAGTAAATAATCCTGCTAATGAGGAGAAAAAGTGGACACTTCATAGTGGCATGCCCTTCCAAATGGGCTTTATAATGTACATGTGTTTTTTTTCTCCAAAATGTTAATAAAGGACCCTATTAGGTGGTTTCAACCTCTAAGGGTGTGACGGGTCCATGGTACATCCCTTAAATGGCAGATGGCATGTGAAATAATGATGAAACAGAATGGGGAAATAGGGAAGGATCTAAGCCACATGCCATGGTACAAAGGTAACTAGGAAGCCCATACCTTGGGTATATGAATGTAGGAGGGAGAAATCATGGTACATGAGTTACCCCGACCTTTTTTTTTCTACCCTTCTTCATATGCCTTTTTTCTTTTATTAATTTTTCTTTCTTTACTACTATATGCTCCAAGGGATGAGAGCATGATGTGTATGGTGTACTAGTGATTACCCCCTTAAGGCTCGGCAGTTCATCGCCCACTAGGGGTTTGGAAAATCATGGGTTCCTTATGATGTGGGGGGCACTCATAGGATCCCTAGGAACCAGGGTGATGGCCATAGTAATAGGGGGTAGATCTCATGTTTGTATTTTTCCCACATGCTAATTTTTTTATGTCCTAGCCATCTTTTGCACTTTGTGGTACATTTCTTGTTGTAAGTGGCCAAATTATGCTTTTATCTTTCCTTATAGCTGCATCAATCTTCAGGGCATCGTTCCAAGCCCAACCCAAAGTGTGGACAAGGGGAGGGGGAAAGATAACACCTTGTGGACTTAATTGACAAATGTGAACCCATATGGGAAAAATGTGGAAAGGGATTATAATGAGTGGAGGGGAGTGAAAGATATGGTGTCTAGAAGTGGGACCACGCAACCA
Organism: Pinus albicaulis; assembly: GCA_034641835.2. Taxonomy (NCBI): domain Eukaryota; kingdom Viridiplantae; phylum Streptophyta; class Pinopsida; order Pinales; family Pinaceae; genus Pinus; species Pinus albicaulis. The sequence continues at coordinate 188,957,000 of CM076579.1, forward strand.
AAATTAGGGTTTCCCATGTAGTTTCACTCCTAAATTTAGCAACCAATAGAGGGGTCCCACGAAACTAGGATACAAGATTAACCACCAAGTTGGGACAAGGGAAAAAGAGTTTAATCCAAGCCCATTCTTTCTACTGAATCCCCACGCTAGTCCATGTCCAAATGTGCCCCAAAAAACAAGCATAAACACCCAATTACATAATGAAAAGTCATGAGTTTGGGGTTGGAAGGCCCACCTTCAAACATACGATCATAGAAAATGGGTGAAAGCACACAATGGTTGGCTTAGGTGGTAGAGAATGGTGGCACATCGCGCTATATGGTGGCTACAAGGGGTTTCTAGTTGTCGCTAAAGACAAATATAGGAGAAATTTTCTCTTATAGGGGTCACCCATTGGTGGTGGGTAACAGTCTCTTGGTGTGATCTCTCTCTACGATGGTCGTGTGCATTAGCTCTCTACGATATCGCACGTCTTAGCACCATATTACAAATATACCAAAACATTTAGAAGAAATCATGGCTTGCATGGCCTACTTCTGAAATTCATCGTGTCAAGTCATACCATCCCACTTTGCATGAATTGCAGTCATTCCAAGGCTCGATCGCATGCCTGCGGCACGAGTGTTATTTCCCTTGCATCTCATGACTCGCCCTACCTACTTTCACAACTCGTATGGTTCATTCATATGACTCGCACAACTCACCTAGCCTGCTAGCATAATAGTTCACACAAATCGCTTGGCCCATTTGCACAAATTATCACCGATCTGCCTACACAACTGGCCCAGTTATATTCCATGTAGTCTATCCTCATTACAAACCCACCTGAAAAAATTGTCCATCGTGTGTTTGTGGATCCCTCCTCTCAAATGAACTCTCATATATATATGAAAGTCAATCATTCCACTTCATCATGCCAGGACAACCCACTTTGCACAAGTCCTTCGCACAACTGTGCAATCCCGCACCCATTGAAATATTATCATTTAAAATTTATGCTGGTGTCATTAATTTTTTACATTACAATCAAGATATGAGTTTTGTTTTTACGATGGGGAGAGGGGTAGCATATAATGTATTTCTAAGGGAAACAAATGAACACCTCCCCTCATTTCCAGTATGGTATTTAAGGTAGACTATACTCTTCAAGGCATAAAGGAAAGTCAACATATCAACCAACCATCAAGTCAAGTAAACATGTCATAGTGTAGGATTTCAACATAGATGGGAGAAGAAACAACTTTTCCTATAACACTCAAACTACACCCAATTGAAAATAATCATATAATAGGCTATGAACATGAAGGTATTTCAAATTTAAATTAGAGAGTGAAAAATATAGATATTTGATTTATATATAACAGTTTATAGTGTTGTATCTAATTCATATTATAAAGTTGATTATTCTATATAGATATCCAAAATGAACAACTCTATTGAATTATTTTCATCAAGCCTAAAGGAAAATAAAATTTATTGGACGTTCTGTTAAATATATAAATTTTAAAAAATTCAAATATTCATAATAATTATCATGATTTACTTTCAAATATTCATAATTATGTTTTATATAAATACATTGTGTTTGTATTAATCATTGATATTGGCATAGTCTATTGATCTTTGTGTTATTTTAAAATTTTTAATAAAAGAAATAAGTAAATATCTTTATGAAATTGACTCGTTCTGCTCATTCGTACGACTCACTCAACTACTCATACAACTCTCCCAGCCCGCTCAGACGACAATTCCCACAACTAGCTTGGCCCATTCACACAATTTTTCACTCGATGCGCCTGCACAATTGGCTCGGTTATGTTCCATGTAGTCTATCCTCACTACTAACCCGCCCGAAAAAAAATTCCCATCGTTCGTTTGTGGATACCTCCTCTCAAACGAACTCTCGTATATATATTGTTAGTTTTTGTAGCATTGAATGTGTTCTAGCCACGAGATTTGATAGAGAGGTTATAATACGTGTATTATCCAAAACCCTGAAATTGTTTCTGGAAATTCCACCTAAAGATGGCTTAATTAGATTTATTAATCAGTTTTTAATATTTCCTAAGTCTAGACTTAGGGAATATGATTAATTAATTAGAATTAATTAAGTCATGGTGAGAATGTTCTACAAAATTACATGGATCAATTTATAGTTAATCACAGTCGTTGATTAAGATTTAATCATGGTCATTGAAGTCTCAACGAGGATTATAAGAAGAAGTCGATGGGGCTTGGAGAAAACACACCAAATCAGTTAAGCATTCGATTTTGTTGAGAAGTTGATTTCCAGAGTAGCAGTTGTGTGTTTCCGTGTAGAAATTATACAACATGTATGTATACCTTGGATTCACCCGATCTAACAATGTACTAAAGTTAAATACTGAATCACTTCTACAAATCTTTTGCGAAATTAAAAACACAATCACCAATCACATGAACATGAAGAAGAATCAAATCAAACACAACACAGATAATTTCTTGGGGAAAGCTTACAGCTAAAAACCCCACTATATTCTATTGTATATTCATCATGGAGCATGAAACAATTACATACAAAACTCTTCTCACAGGAGCCCTCCAATACTCAGCTAATTGTCTAACACTATCATGAACAAAACTGAGCAACACATAGCCAATTCTCATCCTCTAGATAGCTTGCCTTGCTTGCACAATCCTTGTTGAATGAAATCCTTAAAAGATAGAAATTTGTGCCTTCCTTAACTGTGCAAGTATCATGGGCACTCCAATGGGTGCTTGGTTGCATGTGTGCAACCCAATAATCCTACAACTGATAGTCAACTTCCCATTTACCTAGATCTCAACTGGGCCTCCACTGGATCTGACATGCATGCAGCTAATAATAGTAAATCCTCAATTGCATGTGAGATCACTGATTGTGAATTAAATAATATTTAATTCACTTGATCTCTCACTAGTGTATCTTCAGTTACAACTAGAACAACTGAGTTTAACTCACTTAACTGAGTTAAACTAATTACAACCTGCATTAACTAATACACCACTACATTTCGAACTGTGTTACAAGTAGAATTACTCTGGATGCCTCACCAACTACCTATAACTCAAAATCCACTAGATAAATAAGTTTATCACTCTCAGTTAACTATTTCAAGTTATCATTGAGAATATATTATAGTTTATTGTCCATCTTAATTAAGGGATAACTAAAATAGACATGCACCCAAAAATAGCACTGTGGGCCCCACCCTAGCGTAGGTGCTTAATGCGCTAGGCGTGGGTGCTGAAATTTTCTTGTTGAATCTCAACACTCCCTCTCAACAAGAAAGGGATTATCCTTCACCTCGATCTTGTCTCTATGGTATTCAAATTTTCTCCTGGTGAGTGCCTTCGTCAGAATATCTACATCCTGATATTCCGTGGGAATGTACTGAAGCAACATTATTCTTCTCTGCACAAAATATCTGAGATGATGGTACCGGATATCTATATGTTTGGACCTATCATGAAACATAGGATTAATCGAGAGTTTAATGAAACTCTGATTATCGCAATGTATCATTGTCGAATCCATTTAAGAACCAAACAAACCAACCAAGATCTTTCTCATCAAGATAGCCTCACATGCAGCTTGAATTGCTGCCATGTATTCTGCTTCCTCTAAACTAAGTTCCACAGATCGTTGTTTCTGTTGTACCATGCAACTGTTGTCGAACATATGCTAAATATCCCACTAGGCAACTGTTTTCGAACATATGCTAAATATCCCTCCTGATGTGATCTTTCTGTCTGATGGACTGCCTGCCCAATCTGCATCCATGAAGCCTTGAAGCTTCACTCCCTCTGTCCATATGCACCATAGACTGTACTCTAATGTGCCCCTCAAGTATCTCCAGACATGCTTCCCCACCTTCCAAAAGAGCTTGGTAGGCTTAACCATAGCTTGACTCAATTGGTTAACTACATAGCAAATGTCTAGTCTGGTGTTCACTAGATACATCATTGAACGAACTAACTGCCTATAGACACTATCATCCACTACCTCTCCAAAATTAGCATCCTCTTTCCTCCAACTTCCTGGAAGAGGAGTATCCATGGGTTTGCAGCTCTCCATGTGAAACTTACCTAGTATCTCCTTTGCATACTTTCCTTGAGACACAAAAATTTCACTACCCTACTACCATATTTCCAATCCAAGTAAATAATGAAGGAGTCCCAAGTCCTTCATTTCAAACTCCCTTACAAAATCCTCCTTGCATGAGTGTATCAGCTTCTCATCACCGGTCAAAATTAGATCATCAAGATAAAGAAAAATAATCAATAGCTTACCCTCAAACACAATCTGGTACAGGTTTGCATCTACTTCACTTTTGGTGAAGCCCATTCCGGTGAAATAGCTGTCTATCCAAGTGTACCAAGCACGAGGTGCTTGCTTCAGCCCATACAGTGCTCTTTTGAGTTGGAAAACATGCGACTCACTGTTGAAGATCTCAAAACCTTCAGGTTTCTCTATGTCCACCTCTTCCTCAATGATCCCATTGACAAACGCAGTTTTCACATCCATGTGATGAATGTGCTAGCCCATCTACGCTGAGAGTGCAAGGATGGATCTTATGGAAGAGTACCTTGCAACAGGTGCAAAATTCTCATCATAATCTATCCCCTCGATCTGTGAGAATCACCGGGCCACAAATCTGGCTTTTTATTTCTCCACACTCCCATCAGTAGCTTTCTTTACCTTGTATATCCATCTTGATCCAACCACTGATTTTTCAATCGATCTTGGGACTATCTCCCATGCATTGTTCTTGACATTGGAGTCATACTCCTCCACCATTGCATCAACCCAAGTTGTTTCTTACACTGCTTCCTGAAAGGAATATGGTTCAGTCACAATACATTTTCTCATAAGAGTCATGTATCTGGTAAATCAGTTAGGAGACTGTCTCTGTCTGCGTTGTGAAGTAGGGGCTCCTACATTCTCTGCAGCATCAAGTCTCAATCTATCAGCTTCCATGGTGTGCCTTCTGCCATTTCTGATGGATGGCTCTGCATGAGTGTTTTCCTCCACTCCGTGAACCTCCTCATGTGGTTGATCCACATCTCGAGGCTCATCCTTGGGAACCAATAGTTCCTCCTTTGCATGCAAGTCCAGCTCCCTCTCAAGGGACAATTGCATGGCTTTCTCCTCATCAAATTTTATATCCCTTCACACAATAGTCATTCTATTGTTTGGAAAATACACACAATAATTATGGGGTGTTTTAGTGTACCCCACAAAAATCTCGATCTCAGTTGTCGGTTCCAGCTTCTTCCTGGCGTCCTTGGTTACATACACATAAACGGATGAGCCAAAAATATTATAGTGTGAAACATCAGGTTTCTTACCATTGAAAGCCTCTTCAGGGCTACTCATGCCTAGTATCCTATGAGGACAATGATTCTGCACAAATACCGCAGTGTTGCATGCCTCCGTCCACATATGCATCGGTAGGCCTTGATCATGCAACATCACTCTTGATGCACCCACAATCATTCTTTTATTTCTCTCACGGCCCCATTCTGCTGTGGGTTATGAGGTGCTATGAGTTCTCTTCGAATTCCTTATTTGCTTTAGAATTTCTTGAATTCGTTAGAGATGTATTCTCCACCATTATCGTTCCTAAGAGCCTTCACTTGCCTTAAACTCGAAGAACTTAGAGAATGTCTGATATTTCTTCTGCATGAAGAAGATCCAGCACTTGCGATAAAATTCATCAACAAATATTACATAGTACTTATGTTTTGTTGTCGAAGCAACAGATAATGGTCCACACATGTCTGTGTGAATTCTCTCAAGGATCCTCGAAGCTCGGTTCTCCTTCTCATGAAAGGTGGCCTTTACATATTTTCCCATAGTACATCCCTTGTAGGTGTCTGACTGCACAAGTGTACCCTTTGGAAGACCAGTAGAAATCTGTTGCATGACTTTCAAGGCTCCATGGTGAAGATGGCCCAATCTTCTGTGCCATAATCTGCCCTCATCCCGACTCACCACTTCATCTTCCTTGCCCATAATTGCTATGCATCACCTACCTCCAACTTGTAGAGATTCTTAACTCGAATCCCTATCCTCTTGGCTTTTCCTGTTATTTTATGTCGTAGGAAATATTTTCCTTCATTAAAAAAAATATCATAGCCTCTATCCTCCAGCATTGCGACTGAGACTAATTTTTTCTTCATACTTGGTACATGCATTACATATTTTAATTGAAAGGTTTTACCTGACTTCCTCTGGAAGGTAATGGTACCAATCCCGGTAGCACTATACCGCCTGTCATCTCCCATTTCAATATGCATTTAGAGATACTTCTCCTCCAAGTCACTGAAAATTTCCTTGTCTCCCATCATGTGAAAGGAAGCGCCACTATCTAAATACCACACAAATCCCAATGCACTTGACACCATGCATGCGATCAATGAGAAGTCAAGCTCAAATTGTGATGCAAGGGCCTCACCAGCAGCAGATACTCTAGCCTTCTTATTCCTCTTCTTTTGTGGACATTTAGTAGCAAAATGCCCATGCTCATGACAGTGAAAACTCTTAACCGTGGACATGTCCTGCTTCTTGCCATTCTTGGACTCGGATTTAGAATGGAATTTCTTCCCCTTCCCCTTCCTCGCCTTGGCATCCAAAGCACAATCCTCTTCATCTTCATTCTTAGATTAAGATCCATCTCTGGTGTTCCGTCTGAACTCCTCCTACACCAAATCCGACCATAGTCGTTCCTAATCTGTAAATTTTTCCCTTCCATTGACAGAGTCTTGATAACTGTGCCAACTCTTGGGAAGTCCTAGGAGAGCCAAGATCACCAAATCATCATTAGCGACTGTTATACCAATTCTCCCCAATTCACCCCAACATTGGACAAACTTTGTTATATATTTTGGTATGGAGTCGCCTTTCTCCATCTTGATCTTCCTGAGTTTATCTTTGAGCACCAATTTCCTATGGTCGTTTTTGCTATGGAATATATCCGTCAAAACCTTCCACATTGCATATGGTGTGGCTTTCCCATGGAGGCTTGAGACAATTTGGTCGTGTACTCCCTCCAACAGGATCCTCCTCGCCTTTGCCACTTTATTTTTCCATGCATCAAGATTTTCAGCATCTGTCACGGCGGGTTTAGGAACACCATTGTCAATGAATTCCTTCAAGCCATTGTCTTCGAGTTCTACCTCCATCCTGTCCTTCCAAGAAATATATTTTGAGTTTCCCTCAAGTGAATACTCCAACCTCAAGCCATTGAAATCCATTTCGATCTTGAATCAGTTGTAGCACCAAGAAATTATTTCTGCAAATTCGAATTCTATCCAATCACAAACTTAGCTCCTGCTTCACTTCTGCAATTTCTTGTGCTCTAATACCGTCTAGAAATTATACAACATACATGTATATCTTGAATTCACCCAATCTAACAATGTACTAAAGTTAAATATTGAATCGCTTCTATAAATATTTTGCGGAATTAAAAACACAATCACCAATCACATGAACATGAAGAAGAATCAAATCAAACACAACACAGATAATTTACTGGGGAAAGCTTACAGCTAAAAATCCCACTATCTTCTATTGTATATTCAACATGGATCATGAAACAATTACATACAAAACTCTTCTCACAAGAGCCCTCTAGTATTCATCTAATTGTCTCACACTGTCATGAACAAAACTGACCAACACATAGCCAATTCTCGACCTTTAGACAACCTACCTTGCTTGCGCAATCCCTAATGAATGAAATCCCTAAAAGATAGGAATTCTTGCCTTCCTTGACTATGCAAGTATCATGAGCACTCCAATGGGTGTTTGGTTGCATGTGTGTAACCCAATAATCCTACAACTGATATTCAATTCCCTTTCACCTAGATCTCAACTAGGTCTCCACTAGATTTGACATGCATGCAGCTAATAATAGTAAATCCTCAGTTACATATGAGATCATTGATTGTGAATTAAATAATATTTAATTCACTTGATCTCTCACTAGTATATCTTTAGTTACGACTAGCACAACTGAGTTTAACTCACTTAACTTAGTTAGTGAAGCCGGAGGAATACTTCTAGATCTGGTGAGTACATTTGTAGAGAGGAAGAGAATGCCACGGTGAGGTAGCGTAGAGGCAGCACAGTGCCCTCTAGAGGAAAAATCTTTTTTGTTGGGGAGAAGGCGAGATTCAGTGCCAAAAGCTAGGAAGAGGTTCTAGAGGTCGAGAGAATCAGTTTCCCAGATAGTAATTGACGGGATAGTGACAGGTGACGCAGTTCTGAGCTACATGGGCATAGTCAGTGCGTAGAGTGACACAGAGACTACGTAGAGGCAGTTGGGGACGACTCAATTTTGAGTTGAGGTCAGTGTTGGATTTGTCTGTGGAGTAAGGAATTTCCTCACTAGTTATTTTATCTAGTTTTTATTTTTTTGGATTACCATTTTGGGCATCCATAGATTGTAATCAGATTTCACTATTGCATAATAATAAAACCTCCATTTGTTGCATCATTTTTCCCAAGTTGGGTTTTTCCGGGGCCATTTTCTTCCCAATATTTGTGGATCAGCAAGCTGCAGAAATGCTTATGCAACCGTTCTCTCTTAAGGAACTTGAGGACACCTTAAAATGGTTTCAGAAAGACAAAATCCCTAGACCAGACAGTTGGCAAATTGAATTTTACTTAGCTCTCTTAGATATTATGGGACAAGACATTCTCAGCTTGGTCAAAGAATGTAGATCGACTGGAAGACTCTATGATGCATTCAATTCCACTTTCATTGCCCTCATCCCCAAATCAGAAAATCCACAGTATTTCTCTGACTATCGACCTATATCTCTTTGTAATTGCATATACAAAATCATTTCCAAAATCATTGCCAATCGTATCAAGCCCATCCTCTCTGAGCACATTTCTCCAGAACAATTTTCTTTCCTACACAAGCACCAGATACATGAAGCTATTAGTTCTTCTCAAGAGGTGTTGCGCTCCAGCAAACACAAAAAACTCAAAAGCATCATCCTCAAACTCGATCTTGCCAAGGCTTTCGACCAAGTAGATTGGCTCTACATTCGTATGATTCTTACACATTTGGGCTTTCCCTACAATTTCATCAAATGGATCATGTGTTGCATCACCAATGTTTCCTTTAGTCTCCTCATCAACGGATCTACATCCCCTTTCTTCCACTCAGAAAGAGGTCTCCGCCAAGGATTTCCCCTCTCACCCCTCCTCTTCCTACTCATCATGGAAGCTCTGAGTCGATTGATCAAGAACGAGAAGCAATTGGGTCGCTTACAGGGTATTAGATTAGCAGAAGGATGCACTCTCACTCACTTGCTCTTTTTCAATGACATCCTCATTATACTCAACGGTTCTATTGGAGATATTCTCTCCTTTGTAGTTGTACTTGCCGATTTCAGTACAGCTACTAGTATGAAATGAAATGCCTTGAAATCCACCATTACTTTCAACATATTCTCCCCTCAGGAAAGAGGACTAGCACTCAACAAATTCCCATTCCTTTCCTTGAATCTTCAAGAAGGATTAAAATACCTCAATTTTAGATTGAAACCCTCGGACTATCGCATTGCAAATTGGAGTTGGCTAGTGGCCAAGCTGGAAAAGCGCATTGGTATTTTGCACAACAGATGGTTATCTCGGGCTGGCAGGCTTACTCTCCTCAAATCTGTTTTGGAAGCCACCCCTGTGTATTGGATGTCACTAGCTTGGTTACCCTAGGCTACAATTCATCGCATACAAAAAATGTGCAGCAAATTTCTTTGAAATGGCAGCAGAGAGGGAAGAACTTTTGCATGGGTCAAATGGGACAACATTGCCCGTCCGAAAAAATGGGGAGGATGGGGCATCAAAAACATGGACTCTTTCGCAAGAGCCCTTGCTGCTAAAATGGGATGGCAACTCATGACAACCAGGAACCTATGGACACATGTGGTATACATGAAGTATATCCGACCCATGAACATATTTGATTGGATTCGACTACCAACATGGAACCTGCGCAACATCTCATCCATTTGGAAAGTTGTCATCACATCCCTGCCAGATATAAGGAATGGACTTTTTGTAGAATCAGATCTGGGAACAAAGCTCGTATTGGTATCGACCCCTGGTCGAGCTGCGGCAATACACACATTCTACCCTCGGAACTCATCAATCATCTGGCTGATTAAGACATCATATACATTGCCCAGATTGCTGAGCCTCACACCACGGACCTCTACTCACAAGGATGGAAATCAGCCCATCAGCTCGGCATTCCAGAGCATCTGAAACATGATTGGAAGACTTATATTACTGCGCTGGCAGAATGTCATATTAGAATTGGTACTCGGGATGATGAAATCATTTGGGCCCCTGAAAAAATTGCAATCTACACTCCAAAAGACGGATATCGGCACATATATCTGGACCATCTCCCTCAGAGACGTGAATGGTGGTGGCACCCCCTCTAGAAGCTTCTGGCTCCTCCTCGCACTATATTATTCATGTGGTGCTCACTAAATAACATTACCCCTTCCATGGACAATCTACACAAACGATCCATTCACAGAGCCACATGGTGCACACTTTGCAGAAACAACTCAGAATCCATTGATCACCTTCTACTCTTCTGCAGATCCACTGTTGCGCTCTAGACATCCATTATACATTATCTATGCATAAATCTAAATTGGCAAGGTCAGAACTTAAACGAGGCTTGGAAAGCATGGTGGAACTCTTCCTCTACATATAAAATCAGGAGCCTCCCACTCCATCTCTGTTGGGGCATCTGGCTAGCTAGGAATGCTTCTATATTTAAAGACTCTCCCCCCCTCTGGCACATGATCAAGTCCAAAATTCTATCTAGTTTCTCTAGCATGCCTGAAGATGACCCACCTAGACCACCCCATATCATCACTCCTGAAGTCATAAATCTCAATACACCTTGGGCTTATTTCGATGGGTCTGCACAACCTTTAGGTTGTGGTGGTGGTGCACTCTTACATCTTTCCAACCTGCATTTCTTCAAAATCAAAATGGGTCTGGGACCCGGCACAAACAATTATGCTGAGCTTATCACTCTACGCCATCTACCACAGTTTTCATTAGAGCATAAAATTTTACATCTATAAGTATTTGGGGATTCTAAAATTATCATTAATTGGTTCAAAAAATTTGCATCTTGTCATGTGCATACACTTGTTTCTATATTAGAAGATATATGGCGAATGAAAGATCTTTTCTCATCAATATCCTGCTTACACATATACAGGGAATGCAACTGCATTTCTGACAAGCTTTCCAAGGAGGCAGCAGTCCAACATAGGGGGCTCTGGCACATAAAGGAACATAACAATGCTCAACATTTCAGCTATTATCATCGTCCATTCATAGAACAACTTGATAATGTAGCACAGATGATCTGAAAATTGACAGTTTTTTGAATACTTTTTGAAAGCTACATGATAGACGGTATGACCGGATATGTTATCTAAAAGTTTGTAATTATTGTATTTATGCTGATGTACACCCCATAGAGGGATTTTTTGAGGATCTAATGCAAGTGACAACAGTCACAATATGCATATGCAATGCATCTACAGCATGTAATTTTCAACTTTAATGAAAATTATGATTTTTCCTTGGGAAAAAAATCATCAGTTGTTTCAATATGATTTGGGTAACCGAATTTTCACATATACATGTCAATCGTTCCACTCCATCGTTCCAAGGCAACCCACGTTGTACAAGTCCTTCGCAAAATTGTGCAATCTTGCACCCATTAAAATATTATCATTTAAAATTTATGTTGGTGCCGTTATTTTTTTACATTACAATCAAGGTATGAGGTTTATTTTTGGGGGGTAGGTGGTTAGCACATAATGCATTTCTAAGGGAAACAAATAAACACCTCCCCTCATTTCCAATATGGTATTTAAGGTAGACTGTATTCTTCAAGGCATAAATCCAAGTCAACATCTCATCCAACCATCAGCTCGATTAAACAGGTCATAGCGTAGGATTTCAACATACTAGGGGAAGACACAACTTTTCCTATAACACTCAAGCTACAACCAACTGAAAACAATCATATAATAAGCTATGAACATGAAGTTATTTTAAATTTAAATTTCATATTGAAAAATATAGATATTTGATTTATATATAATGATTTATTGTGTTATGTCTAATTCATATTATAAAGTTGATTATTCTATATAGATGTCCAAAATGAACAACTCTATTGAATTTTTTTTATCAATTCTAAAGGGAAATCAAATTTATTGGACTTTCTGTTAAATCTTTAAAAAATTAAAATATTCATAATCATTCTAATGATTTACTTTCAAATTTTCATAATTATGTTTTTATATAAATACATTGTGTTTGTATTAATCATTAATATTGACATAATCTAGTGATCTTTATGTTATTTTAAACATTTTAATTTATGAAATTGACTCATTCAGTTCATTCGTACGACTCACTCAATTGCTCGCACAACTCACCCAGCCCGCTCACACGACATTTCGCACAAATCACTTGGCCCATTCACACAATTGCTCACCTGATCTTCCTGCACAATTGGCTTGGTTCTATTCCATGTAGTATATCCTCACTACAATCCTGCCCGAAAAAATTGTCCCATCGTTTGTTTGTGGATACCTCCTCTCAAACGAACTCTCATATATATATATATATATATATATATATATATATATATATATTGTTAGTTTTTTTAGAATTGGATGTGTTCTAGCCACGAAATTTGGTAGAGAGGTGAGAATACATTTATTATCCAAAACCCATAAATTGTTTATGGAAATTCCACCTAGAGACGACTTAATTAGATTTATTGTTCAACTTTTAATATTTCCTAAGTATGAACTTAGGGGATATTATTAATTAACCCTAATTAATTAAGTCGTGGTGAGAATGTTTTAGAAAATTACATGGATCTAGTTAATCCTAGCCATTGATTAAGATTTAATCGTGGTCATTGAAGTCTCAATGGAGAATTATAAGAAGAAGTTGATCGGGCTTGGAGAAAACACACCAAATCAGTTGAGCATTCGATTTTGCTGAGAAATAGATTTCCAGAGTATCAGTTGTGTGTTTCCAGAAGTGATTTAGTGAGATCGAAGCAGTTTGAGAGGGGCAGAGATAGTGAAGCCAAAGGAATACTTCTAGATCCAGTGAGTACATTTGCAGAGAGGCAGAGAGTGCCAAGTGAGGTAGCGCAAAAGTAGTGCAGGGCCCTCTAGAGGCAAATTTTGTTTTGTTGGGGAGAAGGCGAGATTTAGTGCCATAAGCTTGGTAGAGGTTCCAGAGGCCGGGAGAATCAGTTTCCCAGAAAGCAGCTGAAGAGACAGTGAGAGGTGATGCAGATCTGAGTTGGAGGGACACATTGACTGCGTAGAGTGACACAGAGGCAGTTGGGGAGGCTCAATTTATAATTGAGGTCAGTGTCAAATTCATCTAGGAAGTGAGGAATTTCCTCACTAGTTATTTTTTCCAATTTTTATCTGTTTGGATTTCCAGTTTGGGCATCCATAGTTTGTACTCACATTTCACTACTGCATAATAATAAAAACCTCAGTTGTTGCACTGGTTTTCCTGAGTTGGGTCTTTCTGGGGACGTTGGTCCAAAAATAATGGTGTAATTTTGTGTGTGTGTGCATATATTTTCTTCCAACGTTTTATTTCTTTCGTATTTTATTTGTGAAAGTTACAGTGTATTTAATTCGATATTTGCCATAGGAAACAACAAATAAATTGTTGAGTAAATTAACAATTAGAAGAATTAACATCATTTGTTGCAGAAATATTCAAGTTAGCCTAATTTTCACATGGTATCATAGCACAGCTGAAGAGCTCAGTAGCAGAAGAAAAGAGGAGGTTTGCTGCTCTGCATGAGCAGCAGTTTGAAACCCCCAAAGGCAGCGCAGTTCCTTGCCCAAGAAAGTCGATTTCTATGAGAGAGCGACAGAGAAATCTGATTTCTCCAAATCGAGGATTACCAAAGGCAGAGAGAGCATCTGTATTTTCTTACAGAGAAGATCTCTTGAGGAAAATCGATTTCTGTAATAGAGAAACAGAGAAATCAGATTTCTCCAAATTGAGGATTACCAGAGGCAGAGGGAGTAGCCGTATTTTTCTTACAGAGAAGATCTCTAGTTGTACACAGTTATTTTGCAGCAATTTGCTAGATAAAAATAGCGTCAAGTGGAAGAGATATCTCACACTAAGCGAAAATTTTCCTCAAGGAACTTCTAGTCTCAAAAGTTCAATTTCCCTTGTAGATCAACAATCGTTGTGAGCAAAGTTACTCACTCCATCAGGGAATACATAGAGCCTAGTAGCAGTTGAGCAGAAGGGAAGAGGAGGTTTTCGGCATATTTTGTTGAGATGGCAATAGTCGGGCTGCGAGATCATGATAGGTTGGATAGAGCCTCCAACTATTTGATCTAAAAGGCAAGAATTTCCTTCCTTTTGGATCAGTACGATCTCAAAGCGTATATCAATAATGTGGTGATTGTCCCCACGGATCCAAATCAGTGGAAGGAGTAAAAGAAGGAGATGGTGAAGGCAAAGAGATTGATCATTGATGGAGTTCGGAATCATGTGGTATCTCACATAGTAGCTTTGGGCACAGACAAAGAGATGTGGGACTCTCTTTCCATCCTATACCAAGGATCTTCCGAGCAGCAAAAGATGTACTTAGCAGACAATCTGATATGCACCCGTATGTAGAAGGAGGAGCGCATAGATCATTTCCTTACCAGGATTCAGCAGATCCAAGATCAGCTGGTAGCTATAGGATCAATGCCTCAACCTACAGATTTGGTACAAGTAACCCTCAATAGTGTTTCCAAGGAGTGGTGTGTGTTTTTCCAAAGCATTTTGGGCAAAGAAACCTTGCTAAGATGGGACAGAATGTGGGCAGACTTGCAACAAGAGGAGTTGAGGTGAGACCTGATGAAGAGCACCATTAGTGGCAACAGTAGCAGTGGATCAAAGGAGGTAAAGGAAGAGGAGAATGTGGCCCTCGCATCAAAGGGTCCCAGTCAGGGACAGGGGATCGTAGGAAGAAGGGCATGTAAAATTTCAAGTGCTTCAAGTGTGGTGAGCTAAGCCACTACAACACTCGGTTTACTCTGAGGAATAAGGACAAGGAGGAGAAGCAGGACCAACAGGAAGCTTCAATCGAGATCAATAGGTTGTCCTCCAGGTTGGAGGAAGATTTCGCCATGTTTGTAGACAACCCTCCAGGAGTGAGGTTGGGTGACTTGGTTTCGTAGCCCCAGAGTGTTATGGGTTCGGCGGGATTGTTGAGGAATTCTACCTCTTAAATCAGTACCTTGCTACGGGAGCACACAATATGCAGTAGCAAGATGGACCACTGGCAGTTGGTGTAGTCAGATGCCAGAGTGACAGATGCAGTGGCTAGTAGTGGTCAGATACTGGGAAGCATAGTGTAGAGTTGGTAGTAGTGCATTTGGCACAGTGTCGAGTTAGCAGTAGCTCAGAGGCTTCAGTGACAGCGCAGAGACTAGTAGCAGTCAGGACTCTAGTGGCAGATGCATCATACTGAACGTAGATGGTTCGATGTTTTGGATAGTTCTCAATTGCAGCAGTAGCAGATGAGAGGGAGTTGCAGATGTTGCAGTAGCAGCAACAACAGAGTTGTAGTGCAGATGCAATGATTGGAAGCAGTTCAGCAGGGTCAGTAGTAACACAAATGCATCGCATATCAAATTTGTGCAATGGTTGGTGGGAAGTAGTATCCAGGCATCAGCGATGTGACAGGAGATGATGCTGAGACAGGGTGTTGTTTTAGTGGGTTGCATCACTAGAACACATACCTCTCTAAGATGGAGTATTAGTTTTTGTTGTATTAGATGTGTTGTAGCCACGAGATTTGGTAGAGAGGCTAAAATACATGTATTCTCCAAAACCCAAAAATCGTTTCTAGAAATTCCACCTAGAGATAACTTAATTAGATTTATTAGTCAGTTTTTAATATTTCCTAAGTCGAAACTTAGGGAATATGATTAGTTAATCAGAATTAATTAAGTCATGGTGATAATGTTCTAGAAAAGTACATGGATATACTTCTTTTTAATCCTAGCCATCGATTAAGATTTAATCGTGGTCATTGAAGTCTTAACAGAGGATTATAAGAAGAAATCGATGGGGCTTAGAGAAAACACACCAAATGAGTTGAGCATTCGATTTTGCTAAGAAATCAATTTCCAGAGTAGTAGTTGTGTGTTGTTGGAAGTGATTCAGTGAGATAGACGCAGTGAGAGACGAGTAGAGATAGTGAAGCCAGAGGAAGACTTCTAGATCCAGTGAGCACATTTTCACAGAGGCAGAGAGTGCCACAATAAGGCAACGCACAGGCAGCGCAGTTCCCTCTAGAGGAATATTATGTTTCGCTGGGGAGAAGGTGAAATTCAGTTCCAGAAGCTGGGTAGAGGTTCTAGAGGCCGTGGGAATCAGTTTCCTAGTGAGCAGGTGACGAGACAGTGAGAGGTGATGCAATTCCGAGCTAGAGGGATACAGTGACTGCTTAGAGTGATGCAGATAGTGCGTAGAGGCAATTGAGGACGACTCAATTTCGAGTTGAGGTCAGTGGCGGACTCGTCTATGGAGTGAGGAATTTCCTCACTAGTTATTTTTGCAGTTTTTCTCTGTTTGGATTGCCAGTTTCGGCATCCATAGTTTGTAATCAGATTTCACTACTGCATAATAATAAAACCCTCAGTTGTTGCACCAGTTTTCCCGAGTTGGGTTTTTCCAAGGACATTGGTCCAAAAATAATGGTGTAATGTTGTGTGCGTGTGCATATATTTTCTTCTAGCATTTTATTTCTTCCGCAGTTTATTTGTGAAGGTTGCAGTGTATTTAATTCAATATTTTTCGTAGGAAACAACAGATAAATTGTTGAGTAAATTAACAATTAGAATAATCAATATCAGTTGTTGCAATAGGATTCGGGTAACCGAATTTTCACATATACATGTCAATCGTTCCACTCCATCATGCCAGGACAGCGTACTCTATACAATTCCCTCGCACAATTGTGCAATCTTGCACCCATTAAAATATTATCATTTAAAATTTATGTTGGTGTCATTAATTTTTTACATTACAATCAAGATATGAGATTTCTTTTTAGGGGGTAGCGGGTAGCACATAATGTATTTCTAAGGGAAACAAATAAACACCTCCCCTCATTTCCAACATAGTATTTAAGGTAGATTGTATTCTTCAACACATAAAGCCAAGTCAATATCTCATTCAACCATCAAATCGAGTAAACATGTCATAGCGTAGTGTTAAATTTAGACAACCATGGTATGTTTTATGCTTAATGAAGTTTTACTTCAATTTTTCTTATAGGCCCAAGACAATTTAGCAATCACATAAACATGAAAGTAAAATGTTGATAGAACATAATAATAGATCAACAGAAGAAAAGCTAATAATATAGATCAGAATTTACAATTCTTCTTGTCCAGCAAAGATAGAGAGTAGTGTGCGTTACGGCAGTCAACAGGATGCACCAGCCAGCAAAGTCTTTCTAAACATCAGATCAGCCAATCCTCCAAGTGTCACACACACCCCTCAAAGACAGCTCCAAAAAATTCGACGTTGGTCAACAGAAAAAGTCAATGTAGAAAATTCAATGATGGTCAACGCTACAGATTAGGGCTTTGGTCAACGGTCTTTCTTTTCCTCGATATTTGTGCCCTCTAATGCGGCCTCAAGAGATCAAAATTTTTTCACTTGTTGGAGGTCAAAATTCGAAGTTTTGACCACGGTCAACGTTGGTCAATGCACCAGCAAGACAACCCTAAAACATTCCGCACTTTTCCCAGCTTCAGCTCCGCACGTGTGAGAGAAAGAGGCCTCCAAAGGCTGATCGAACCAATCAGATCACAAGAGAGAATGTGTGATGAGTTGATGAGAAAATGATCTCCAAGTCTCTCCAATTTATATCCATCAGTGAGGGTGTGTGACACATCTATTGGGCTTGCAAGCCTACATTACAAATCTGGCCGACCTTGCACATGTGTGGAGAATAAAATCAAAATATATGTTCTGATGTTCCAAACAAGATGATCTTTAGATCAATCTTGCACCTCTCTGAAAGAGGAATCCAACAAAAATATAATCATCATCATATGAGTAGTGCAACATGGAGTTTGGACCTAGTTGCCCAAAATTAACACGTAGGATTTCAACATACTAGGGAGAAGACACAAATTTTCCTATAACACTCAAGCTACAACCAATTGACAACAATCATATAATAAGCTATGAACATGAAGGTATTTCAAATTTAAATTTGAGATTGAAAAATATAAATATTTGCTTTATATATAATGGCTTATTGTGTTATGTCTAATTCATATTATAAAGTTGATTATTCTATATGGATGTCCAAAATGAACAACTCAATTGAATTTTTTCATCAAGACTAAAGGAAAATCAAATTTATTGGACATTTTGTTAAATATATAAATTTTAAAAAATATTCATAATAATTATAATAATTTACTTTCAAATATTCATAATTATGTTTTTATATAAATACATTGTGTTTGTATAAATTATTGATATTGATGTAGTCTAGTGATCTTTATGTTATTTTAAACATTTTAATAAAAAAAAGTAAGTAAATTTAATTATGAAAAAATGATATAATTCCTAAAATTGGTTAAAAACCTTGTACACTATATATATATATATATATATATATATATATATATATAGTTAGTTAGTTAGCAAGTTAAAAATATTATTTTTAAATTTGTAATCATATTTGTTAAAAGCACTTTATTTTGATGGCTCGTACCCAGATACAAAAGAAATTATCTTTGTAATGTATCATATAATTATCCAAAGGAGATAGAGTAACTCGTATGAAATATATAATGGAAGCAATTGGTTTATATCCCCAAAGGAGTTTTGAAAAAACTAAAAAGAAAAGTTTCAGATTTATTTGTTTTGGGAATGAAAAGATGGCATTCATGTAGTTAAATGGCATGTCATCGCTAAAGACAAGAATCTTAGGGTAGGCCTCAATAATGTACATCATTTTTGGAAGGCATTGGCTACCAAGTGTCGATGGAGAATTAGATCAAAGGATGGGCTTTCAAATCAAGTAATTATTTAGAAATACATGCAACTTTTTCTTCTAGAAGAGTTGAATAGAAGTTGAGGAAGAATATTCATAATATGTCAACAATATGAAAATCCATAGTATTTTCTTTCAATATTGTAGAAAAATGGTTGGTCTAGAGGGTGGGTAATGGTGAAATGGTAGTAGATTTATACCCATGGATAGGAAGTGGATATACATATAAATTGTCCCACTTTTGATTGTTACCATCAATAAGAGAGGAATTTATATTGTAGTTCATCCAGCTTATCCAAACTAACCAATATATGGCAACAAGGGTGGAAATATGCCACAATAATTGGGTTAGAAGGTTTAGAAGGTGATCAATGAGAATCTTACATTACTAAACTAAAGAAAAAGTTGAGTTTGTATCACAGAGGTAGAAGATGAGTTAGTGTGGTCTAATAACCTAACCTTGAGAGATTGTACTCCTATGTTGGAGTATTAAGAAATGATCTTTAATGATAATCAAGAAGAGGGGCAATGGTGATGGAAGCCCTTATGGAAGATTAGATCCCCCTTAAAAGCCAATATTTTTATGTGATCGACCATTATGAACAAAGCTTTAACTTAGGAAGCCCTTAAAGGGACTTGCCAAGGCCTAATAGGTGCACTCTATGGTAGGAGGAGATGGAAATTATGTCACTTATTAATAACATGTACATATACTTATAAGATGTGGGCACAAATGGATAATCTAATAAGAGTCAAAGGAAGTTGATATGGAAATATTATTATACATTGCTTTAGAGGTTGGAAGCAAAGATGAGTTAAAAGAATATGAAGTTCTTCCTTTTAGTTTGTCTTGGAGTATTTGGTTGGCTATAAACACTAATAACTTTGATGATAGATTTATCTTTCCTTCCAATGTGCTTCTCAAACAACAACTATATTTGATAGTTTCAAGTGCAAATTCTATAATAAAGAATCTACAGTAGTGAGTTCATGAGACTATTGACAAGACATATCTGTGGTGTAAGGGGCATGATCTTCCTCACTTAATCACATGTCACAAAGTTCAAGATAGGGTTGGCGGGGGAAATAAAAAATTACACTAAAATTTTAGCTTTATAATTGCTTATAGACTAATCAACAAATAAAAAAGTACAAAAACATAAATTTTGGGGGTACTCAAAAGTAATAAATTCGATGAATGCAAGGAACATGATTAAGTAATATGTGTTTCAGCTCTATCTTTAATGAGGTGAAAAGAGTATTACTTTTTAATTCAACCTCTTTCATTCATGTCTATAGAGTATAGACTTATCAACAAATAAAAAAGTACAAAAACGTCAATTTTGGGGGTACTCAAAAGTAATAAATTGGATGAATGCAAGGAACATGATTAAGTAATATGTGTTTCAACTCTCTCTTTAATGAGGTGAAAAGAGTCCTACTTTTAAATTCAACCTCTTTCATTCATGTCTACAGAGCTCATTTTGAACATTAATTCCCTTTTCAAAGGACTCTTACTAGTTGTTGACACTTCGATGATCAAATGCATGGGATAGTACTTAATGAAGCAAATTTCTCAGTGTATGGAATTGATCCTAGGTTTAGTTGTGCTTTTGTACCTTATTTCTTTGTTATACTCAATTGTGAAATTAGTAGATCTTTTTAGGTCTTTGGTCATAGTATTGTATTCAAGGTTAGTTCTCTCTAGTTTTTGTTGAGCAGTTTCACTTCCATGGAGAGACTATGCTTTTTTTAAGACTAATATTTTTGAAACCACATTTTGATAAGGAAAATGTCCCTCTTGGTATGTCTATAATGTTGAAAAATCTAGGGCAACTAGATTATGTGATTTCTCTTACTTTGATAATCGCTTGTGATGAAATTTTGCTTGTCTTGATTAGATTGTTTTTCGCCTTAATCATTATTGTGTTCTTTTCATCAAAAAACTACCAAACCATAAAGAACAATGAGACAAGAGGATACAAGATATAGATGATCATCCAAGACCAAAACCTCTCCACTTGAGAGGAAAACCCACAAGAATTCTTCTCTTCTTATAGAATCTTCAATTCATGAATTCCAAGACCTATGACCCTTGACCAAGACCCTCCAAGACCAAGTCCCTTGATGAGATTTCCTTCTGGCAATTCCTCGGCGACTCATGCAATTTCAACCTCCAACAAATTCTTCTAGAACATATTCTACTGCAACTTCGACCTCTCCAACAAATTCACAGCTTCGACCTAGTTGCAGCTTCACAACTTCGATGCAGCTTCAATTTTGTCTTGCCCAGTAACTGTAGAAACCCTAACAAAAGAGAGAGAGAGGGGCCCAAAACTTCGATCTAGTTCTTCTTCTTCTTCTTCGTCCTTTTTTAGCTTCTATCTTAAGGATATCGAACTTGCTTGAGTGTATGTCCAAAAGATGTCAAGTTCCTTCTTATATATATATGCTTTTGAGGGATACAAATTGCTATCCTTAGGTTAACAAGTCCCTTCATGTAGGCTGACTTGATCTTTATGCCATGACGAGGTCTTGGAGGGTCTTTTGACTCTACTTTGACTCAAATAACTTTTCTTTACAATATGTAACATGCCCAAATGGGTCTTCAATACATGACAATGACTCAATTGAATTTATGAAAAACCTAGAAGCACTCAATCGCTACTTGACCTAAAAATATTTTTTCCTTGAGCATGAAACCCATGCCTCAAGAACACCAATAATAAATTTATTTTTCTTTACATTAAATACATAAAATCATGATTACATATGTCATTATGAAGATCGAACCTAGTTACATATTTCAACGCTCCCTCTTAACTAAGGAGGCATTCATAATCCATACCAGGTACTTGGATATTCTCAATCTGAAGAATTATCATAAGGGTCGGAATGGTAAGCCATCAATTTAGCATCATATCAATCAGCATTGTCACATAGCAAGGCCTTGACTAACAACTCTATCTCTCCACAAGATCAAAGCACAATGTGGGTGAAACCAGTGACTGATAGACACCATCATCATTGCCTCTCAAGGCACATACCCCACCCGAGTGTTCACGGGTTATGTCCTCCTAGGACTATTTTTATCTTGGATTCCCAATCCTCAAAGAACATCGGGTCTTTTTCGACTACTCTTATCTTGCATGCCCTACCTCATCGTCAAAGAGTATCAGATGCCAAATGCTTTACTCAATCCTCCATTCTCTTTTCACAATATGAAGATAAGAATGATGTGTTTATCTCTCCCTCTCAATTAGGGAAGATATGTCCATTCCTATAGAAGGAATGTACCCAAGCTCCCCCTTATCTAGGGACTTGTCCAAGCTCCCTCTTAACTAGGGACTTGTTTTCAGTAGCTTAATGTTCTTTGGTGGAGATCATGGTACCTTCAACTACATGAAGAGCTCCTTTCGATGTCATGAATCTCATCTTTATCATTATGGAGCCTTCATCTTTTGGGACTTCTTCGTATGGCATCAGCCATTCATCACTTTCCTTCACGAACCATGTCAGTCATGTCATCCTTTTTCTTCATCGGAAAGTGATCTTCTAATTCACATTTGGCTTTTATTCATACAACTACCTCTTCCAAGTCATGTTTCCTTTAGCATCTTTCATACAACCACATGAGTGCTAGTTGTAGGTGACATTTACAACTCCCTTTAGTTAGCCTTGTATCAATCCATCTAGATGTTGTTTAAAAATAAAAAACAATCATCAAATCAAAGTTACCTTTTGTGATGGCCTTTCATCATGACATCTGCTTGCAATATCAACATCCTGTACATATATTGACACATCTCCAGACTTCATCAGAGTCTTCATACCTTTTCCATGGAGATGTCATGACCAATTCTTCTAGTAATCAGATGTTGATTTCTTTTTT
This sequence comes from Pinus albicaulis, assembly GCA_034641835.2. NCBI lineage: Eukaryota > Viridiplantae > Streptophyta > Pinopsida > Pinales > Pinaceae > Pinus > Pinus albicaulis. Next base: position 188,980,058 of record CM076579.1, read on the forward strand.
ACATGACCATAGTTGCATCTTTCATGGTCTCTTCTTTCTTTCTTCACATATTGCTTCTCAAAAACTTCTATCCATAGTTCCTTCATCTTTGTGAACCACCTCATATTCCATATGAGGACATATTATGTTGATTTCATCTAGTCAATATGTGAACCATGCCTTCATGCATCTTTTCAACGAAAGAGAACCCTTTCCTTTGATCATACTCATGAGGTAGAATATTCACCCATGCTATCTGCAACTATATGGTGGCATGACTTCATTTATCAAGCATATGCATGCATGCCTCTTTTCTTTATTTTGGTCGTCTAGACTTCCTTCAGTAGCTTCCTTTCCTTGATTGAGAGTAGTTCAACCATCTCGACATGTTGCACTCCTTTGTCACCATACCATCATCCTTCTAAACAATGAATCCCATACAAGGTGGAATTATCAGTGAGACACTTGCTTCCTCCAAGAGAGGTGAACTTTCTAATGAAGATTCCAATAGAGGATCTAGAATATCCTCATCTGGCAAAAGCTCCTTTCTCATGATGATGATGTATGATGGATTCCTTCTATCATGCTAGATGACATTCTTTCAACCATATGCACTACACATGATTTCAATGAGGTCACCCAAAGCTACTTCCTTTATATGATCACTGCTACATGCATGTAGACTTCTACTTCAGCGCATTCTTTCAAGCTTTTCTAATGATATCATGAGCTCTTGCTTCAACAGTATGCGTCTAGTATGATGCCATATTCTCCTAAGATGCATCTCGTCATAATGCTTCTCTTCTTGACTACTATGGTGGAGGTATTTTCACCTCCCACTTCTTATTTGCTATGTATTGGAGAAACCCTAATAGTGAAGATCTATCCCTTTGGATTTCTTCTCATCAAGTTCTTCTACTTCTTCTGTGATATGAGCCTCATTTCTTTATTTCCTCTTGTTGTCCTTGAATTTCGGACAATATCTCTTGTAATGCCCATATTTCTGACAGCGATAGCATTAGATCTTCAACATATCCTTCTTCTTCTTCTAAGGACCAAACTTCCCAAACTTTCCTTTTGTTTTAGCCATGGCGGAAAATGCTTTAATTTGTTCATTTGATACAACGTCACTTTTTACCTTCAACCTAGTTTCTTCAATCTTACATAATGACCAAAGTTCACTAAATGGGGTGCCTTCCTTCTTTCCATAGATGTTTGATACAGAGTTTCCCCATTCCTCTGGTAGTGCATTGAGCAATACAGTGGTCATTTCCTTATCAGACATTATTTCCCACAAACTATTGCAGTTGATCTTGTATTTCTGACACCCTCATAAAGTATGAGGCTATTCCTTCTTCCTTTGATATATTCATCTTGTAGAGCTTGTTTCTCAATGATATTACTTCTCCTACAATGCTTACAGAGAAAAATTCTACTAGTTTGTCATAGATGTCTCTTGACTTTTCTAACTTCACTACATATGGGATGAGAGAATCCTTGATTGATTATATAAGGATTCTTTGAGCCCTTATTTCCCCCTTCATGTATTTTGCTAAAGCTTGAGCTTCTTCTTTTGGTGGTTCGACAATTAAAACCTTAACATGACCAATGACTACATTTTCTATGAGGATTGAGTTTGTCCTCTTCTTCCATGCAAGATAGTTTGTTGACCCAACCAATTTGTTGTTCTCCTTGCAAAATGAAATCATTTTAACAGATTCAGAAAGATACTTGTGAAGATACTCCTTCATGAAAATATCTTCAACTTGATGTCTTGTTAATTTTGATGATGATGTTGATAATAGAAGATATCTTGTTGATGAATATGTCTTCCTTCAAAAGTGATTCTTGGCTCACAAAGAGGGAGATCACCTTGATTTCTTGATGATGATGGAAATGCCTGCTCCTTGCTTACTTGGATGATATAGTAGGATGTAGTGGCTTTCCCGAGGTGCTTCAAATGTAGAGTCTACATTTACTTGAGTGGATGTCGGGTCCTTGAGGTCTTCTTTTCCTTGTTCAATATGTATGCTTCCTAAGAATGATTTCAATTGAAGAGCCCTTCCTTGAATGAGTTAGGGTTTTGAGGTCTTATTTTATGCTCCTTAGATGCTTCCTTCAATATGATGAGAGGGTTAGTCCTTCTTGATATATGCTTTTGATGTTTCTCAGATGATCTTCTTGTGCTTCGACCCTTGAGTATCCTTCTTGATGTCTTCTTTGATGCATTGACCTTTCTCAGTGATCCTCTTGATGGTCCTTTTATAAGTTGCCTTTCCTTGTCTTGTCACCTTAGCTCTGATACCATGTTCAGAAATCTAGGGCAGCTAGATTATGTGATTTCCCTTATTTTGATAATTGTTTGTGATGAATTTTTGTTTATCTTGATTAGATTATTTTTCACCTTAATCATTATTGTGTTCTTTTCATTAAACAGCGACCAAACCATAAAGAACAGTGAAAACAATGTTACCAATGAAATAGGTAACCTGACCTCAAAACGGGAACTCTAACCCAAAAAAACTCAAAAAACATGAAAAAACACCCCAAAAACAAAACAAAAAAATGTATTCCTGAACGCACTTGGTTTTTATTTAAGATCAAATTTCAACATTTTATAGAATTATGCTAAAAACAAAATTGTTTCTTGAAAAAAGGATTGAAAAAACACCCTCAAAACAAAACCAGTTGATGCTGGAATTAAAAAAAAAAAAAAAAAAAATTTTATAATATTTTTGACATTTTTAAAAAAAGAAATAACATTTTTTAATTTTTAAAATTCAAACATTGAAATAAACCTAAAATTTAATAAAAAAATAAATTTAAAAAATAAAAACATTTTAAAGCTTAAAATTTAAAAATATATAGGAATACAAAAATAAAAATAAAAACAAAATAAAAATTTTAATTCAAACATTAAAAAAAAACCTAAAATTTAAGAAATAAAAAATTAAAAAAAAATTTAAAATTAAAATTAAAGATTAAAATTTCAAAATGTATAGTAATAAAAAAAAATATTAAATTAAAAATAATAATAATAATAATAATAATAATAATAAAATATAGAAATTAAATTTAAAAAAGAAAAAGAAAATGTTTATTAAATTTAAAAGAAATTAAATTAAATTTAAAATAAAAAATTAAATTTAAATAAATATATTAAATTTTAATAAATTTAAAACTTAAAAAATAAAAAATAAATACATTATTTAAATTAAAAGTAAAAAATGAAAAATAAAATACAATAAAAATATTAAATTTAAAAAAATATATATTAAAAAAACAAATAAATTTTAAAAAATAAATTAAATTTAAATTATAAAAAATAATATATATATGAACTTAAATTAAAAATATATATATTAGATTTTATTAAATTTAAAAAATTTGTTAATATTAAAATAACAAATTAAATTTAAAAAAGAAAAATATTATAAAAAAAAAACAAACATTGTTTAAAAAAAGTTAAAAACTTTAAAAATCAATTAAAATTGAAAAAAATATATTAAATAGAAAATAAAATAAAAAACAAATTAATTTGAAAAAAATATAATAATAATCTAATTTTAAATATACAATTTTAATTGAAATAAAAAAATATATAATAATTTTATGTAATTAAAAAAATAATAATAATAAATTTAAAAAAAAAAATATTAAATTCAAATAAATTTAAAAACAGAAAAAACAAAATTTATTAAATTTTAAAAAATTAAATGAAAAAACTAAGCATAAAATTTAATAATTAAAAAAAATAAAAACTTTTTTTTAAAAAAAATCAATTAAATTAAAAAAAAAAAAAAATACAAAATTTAATAAAAATTATTAACAAAATTTTAAAAAAAAAAAATATATATATATATATATATATATATATATAAACAAAAAAAAATGAATAAAATTTAAAAAAAAAAATTAAAAATTAAAACAAATTAAATTTCAAATATAAAAATTAAATTAAAAAGAAATAATTTTAAATTTTTTGAATTTAAAAAAAAAAAAATTAAAAATTAAAAAAATATATTAAAAAAAAAAAAAAAAAAATTAATCATGGTGGCGCCGTTAATCGGCCTTCCGCCCAGGTGGCAGCGGAGGCCGGTCGCTAGGTGGGCGGGGAGGTTGCATGCAGCCCCCCACCTGCTCAGAGACCAGCCTCCGCCGCCACCTGGTCGGGAGGTCGATTCCGATAATCGCCCTCCCGCGGCACGAGGTCGATTCCGGGAATCGCCCTCCCGCGACAGGAGGCCAATTACGCAAGGGCGATTCCCGAAAGGAGGGAGGGCAATTCCCGCAATTGTGGGAGGGCGATTCCCGGAATCGGCCTCTTGCTGCGGGAGGGCGATTCCCAAGATGAGGGAGGGTGATTCCCAAGATGAGACCTCGTGCCGCGGGAGGGCGATCCCGGAATCGGCCTCCCGCCGCGGGAGGGCGATTCCGGGAATCGGCCTCCTGCCGCGAGAGGGCGATTCCGGGAATCGGCCTCCCGCCGCGGGAGGACGATTCCGAGAATCGGCCTCACGTCGCGGGAGGGTGATTCCCGGAATCGGCCTCGCGCAATCGACCTCCCACTGCGGGAGGGCAATTCCCGGAATCGACCTCGTGCCGCGGGAGGGCAATTCCCGGAATCGGCCTCTCGACCAGGTGGCGGCGGAGGCCGGCTGCTGGGCGGGCGGGAGGCTGCATGCAGCCTCCCCGCCCGCCAAGCGGTCGGCCTCCACCGCCACTTAGGCGGGTGGCCGATTGGCAGCGCCACCACGATCAATTTTTTTTTTTTTATATATATATTTTTTTTAAATTCAAAAAATTTAAAATTATTTTTTTTTAATTCAAATTTTTTATTTTAAATTTAATTTGTTTTAATTTTTTTTGTTTTTTGTTTTTTTATTTTGTTTTTAAATTTAATATTTTAGATTAATTATTTTTTAAAATTTAAAATTTATTTCTTAAATTTATTAAATTTTGATTTAATTTTTTTTTTTTTTTAATCTTTTAGTTTTTCATTTTTAAATTTTATAAATTGTTTCATTAAAAAAGAAAGAGTAAATTTATGGATATTGTTTTTTAATTATTTGCATGTGGTTTTTTTCATTTTTTTTGTTTTTTAATGATAGTTTTTTTTTATTTTAATTTTCTTTTTCAATTTAAATTTTTTTTTTTTTTTAAATTTTTTTTTTGGTTAATTTTAAAATTTGTATTTTTTTCTTCTTATTATTATTATTTTAATTTAAAATTTTAATTTTATTTTTTTTTTCATTTTTGTATTTTATTTTTTTTATCTAAATTTTAATTTTGTAATTTAAATTATTTTTAAATTATTTTTTTATTTTTATTTTTTTTAATTATATGGTTTTTTTAATAACTTATTAAAAAATGTTTTCGATGATTTTTTTTATAATTTTTTTGGTTAATTTTTGTTTTTTTTCTTTAAATTATGTGTTTTTTTTTTCAAATTTTGTCATTTATTTTGATAAAATTTTCGATTTTTTTTTTGTTTAAATTTTTTATTTTACTAGTTTTTTTTTTTTTTTTAACATTTTTATTGGTTTTTTATTGTTTATATATATATATATTTTTTATCTAAGTTTTTTGTTTTATTACCAACATAAAAATCACTTCTAAAAAGAAAAGAGTTGATGCTGCATCAATACATTTCAAAATTAGCATGAAAATCACCTCTTAAAAAAAAAAATTTTGATGCTGCATCAATACGTTTCAAAATTAGCATGAAAATCACTAACATTTTAAAACAAATATTCATACTTCATAAATAATAATATTAGAGTGTCAAAAATGTGCACAAAAAAAATGGGTGATTCTGCATCACCACTTTTCAAAATCGGGTGTTTTTTATGCTACCAAGAAAAAGTAGGTAAAAGTGCAGTTACCTATTTCATCGGTAACAGTGTTTGAAACAAGACGACACAAGATATAGGTGATCATCCAGGGCCAAAACCCCTCCACTTGAGAGGAAAACCCACAAGAATTCTTCTCTTCTTATAGAATCTTCAATTGACGAATTCCAAGACCTATGACCCTTGATCAAGACCCTGCAAGCCCAAGTCCCTTGACGAGCTTTCCTTCTAGCAGTTCCCCGGCAACTCCTACTATTTCAACCTCCAACAAATTTTTCTACAATAGATTCTACTGCAACTTCAACCTCTCCAACAGATTCACAGCTTCGACCTAGTTGCAGCTTCACAGCTTTGATGCAACCTTCACAACTTCAATGCACCTTCCCAACTTTGATGCAGCTTCAAAAATTTGTCTTGCCTAGTAACTGTAGAAACCCTAACAAAAGAGAGAGAGAGATAGAGAGAGAGAGGCCCAAAACTTTGATCTAGTTATTCTTCTTCTTCTTCGTCCTTTTTCAGCTTCTATCTTGAGGAGATCGAACTTGCTTGAGTGTATGTCCAAATGAGGTTGAGTTTCTTCTTATATATAGGCTTTTGAGGGATATGAATTGTTATCTTTAAGCCGACTTGTCCCTTCATGTAAACCAACTTGATCTTTGCGCCATGACAAGGTCTTGGAGGATCTTTTGACTATTTTGACTCGAATAAATTTTCTTTACAGTATGTAACATGCCCAAATGGGTCTTCAATACATGGCAATGACTCAATTGACTTTATAACAAACCTAGAAACATTCAATGGTTGTTTGACCTAAAAATAAATTTCCCTTGAGCATGAAACCCCTGCCTCAAGAACACCAATAATAAATTTATTTTTCTTTTCACATTAAATACATAAAATCGTGATTACATATCATTATGAAGACCGAGCCTAATTACATATTTCAACATATAAAGGGTTGGTAAGCCCTATCATGAAACTTGTTATGAAAATTATAAGGTATTTTTTCATTGTTAGGGGAGATCTAATCATTCCAGTTATTATCAAAATGCTAAGGTATATACAATGTGAATTTCTTTTCATCTCATATAAAGGTTATGATTTTTTCCCAAATGAAAAAACATTATTTTTAGTTTTCTAAAGTTCAGTTGTGTCTTGTTGAGTTACTATTGTAGTTGGTAATTGAGCCCCTCCATCCACATATTCCAAGGAATAAAAGAGAATCTCATAGTCTTTGATGAAAAAAAGAGAGCTTTATATTTTCAATTTTCTAAAATATTGTTGCCAACAAAACCTTTTTTTCAAGAAATGATTTTTTACCTTGATATTTTTTTTAAAGATTCTAAAAGTTCACTAATTAGCAGTTGTTTCCTCTCTTTTTATTTACGTTGGGTTTATGCTTGATATAGTTATATATATACTTATTTATTATTAGAGTCATTTACTAAGTTTGATGTCTTTTTAGGTTTTTTCATTTATAATTATATATTTTAAACAATATTTCTGGGGATAATTTTACAGTTAACCATATTCTAATATTCTAATATGTTGACTAACTTTTAGTCTATATTTAGTATTTCTTTCTTTTCTTCTTTAATATTATTTTATTTATTTGTTTTTTATTTATTTTTTATTTTTTAATAACTTTTTTTTTACTTGGTCTTTATTTATTACTTTATTATCTTATATTATTTTTATGATTGTGTTTAAATTTGTTTTCTTTTATTTATTTATTGGTTGTTTTTATTTTGACTTTTGATGGTGTTTGTGATTTTCAATGTACTTATTTCTATTTTTATGAATTTTATTTTATAAAATATGTAATATTTATTTTTAATATTTCTTTAACATCTATTTTTTCATTTATTATTGGTTTTGACTGTTGCATTTCTCTTCATTATATATATATATATATATATATATATATATATATATATGAGCCCAATCTTCGTTCTCCTGATGCTCTATAATTCCCTATATAATTTTTCAAAAGATTTATTATAACATTTACTTAAAATGCTCTATAATTTCCTATATAATTTTCGGGAAGATTTATTAGGAGTCGTCTAACGAGCCAGAGGAATTGCCCGGAGGGTCAAAATTGGCCGGAATCCGGGCCAAACAAATTTTAAAAATCTTGCAGAAACAGTGTTTGAATCCTGATTTTGACATTGGAAATGGATTTAGCACCATCAAAAACCTGTAGGACACCCAAAATATTAAACTTTGATAGTTATAACATGGATTTAGAAAAATTCCTGCCGGATTTTCAGGGCAATTCCTCTGGCTAGTTAGACTAAGGCGATTTATTATAACATTTACTTAAAGTTCAAAACATGTATAATACTTTTTATCCAATTTAGTAAAATATGAAAATGTACTCAGTTTCTCATACATTCTCAAAGAGTTCTGTATAACAAGGCATTGGAATGAACTCAGATTCATGTAGACATTCACTCGTACATTCTCAACAGGTTGTGCATAATAAGGCATTGGAATGAACTCCGATTCATGGAGACATTCGCTCCAAAACAAGATGGCAAGATACCCTTAAAACAAAATCCACCGAACTTCAAAAAAGCACTCATCGTGGCTGTACAAAACTGTCTTACACTCCAACCATAAACTACTCGTTTGAAAATAACACCCCACATTTGGGACGTCTCAGCCCTTGGATGAGACCCAAGATTCCTATCAGCTGTGGCTTGGTGCGCTGTTGCAACCAGCCTCGGGCTTATGGTGGCAGCTAGCCAGATTTGAACCTGGGTTTTTCCTGGGTAATCCCAGTCAGTTGCCAATTCGCCTAGATCTAAACAAAATATTATTGATATTTTTCCATTAAGCTTATAATTTAAGAAGACAATACAAGGTCGACGGAGAAAACCTGCTCGTCCAGTACCAACTCCTCTTGTGTGATCTCTTAAGACGTAAAACAGTAACTTGCAGATTTAACATGTAATTTCAGTCTCAATTCCTTAGTGTGAACTGTTAGACTCTGGGTGTTCGAATATTTATTTGTACAACAGTAATGTGCAATTTGTTCATATAATTTAGTAGTGGCATTCATGGGTATATGAGTATCAGAGAGTTAATTTTTGCAATTTTAAGAAAACACGAGATGGTGTTTTGTCCTCTTCTAACAATTACATGATACAAGCATGGAAATGAATTTTACACCGCAGAAACTCTCCGATCATGTTAGGCAATTAAGAATGGAGCTCATGGAACATGCCCCAAAGATCACCAAGTGTAGCGTATAATAGCAGTAACTCTGACTAGAAACGGCAATTACCTTTTATCAGGATTCAGTACATTTTCCAGGAAAAATATTCATAAGAAAGAGTGACACAAAACCAGATATAGTCTCGAAAAAATTAAAAGGTTAGTAATCTCCTATAGAATCATTTGAGACGATTTGAAACTGCAAACCAAGAATTTTCCGCTGCCATTGCATATACTGTAAGAAAAGATGAGTAGATGATCCTTCTGTAAAATGAAATATAAATTTTAATGTGCTATATCTTTACATAATATAACCCAGGAGCGGTTTATGTGAATATGAATCGATGGGAGATTAGATCCCAAGTGAGACTAAGGTTTAACTAATTCACATGCTTAGTGCCAAAGCAAAGCTTCGATGATCGCAAGGCTGTTTTCTACTAGTATAACTGACCTCCGTGCTAGAAATTACGGATCAGGATACCATTACCTGAAAGTCACGTACAATATTTTACCAGTATTACATTCGTCACTTTAGTTCAGTAAAACATATTTAGACATAATCTAGAAAATATTAACCATCACATGTGAGCATTAAGTAACAGGGGATAAAGCCACCTTATCTGAGTTGAGAAGCAGAAATCTTATCCATATATGTGAAGCAGCTTGCACATCAACTTTACCTTTTCTTTCCACCTTTTTTGGATTTTGTGGCTAAAGTTATTACAGATTGCTGCTTCACTCTAGCTTCCAACATATTTTTAGTTCGTTGAAATGCTGCTTGCTTTTGGTAATAACTGTGGCCTCTTCGCTTGCTGCACCATAATAAATAAGTAATCAGAGAATACACCTACTGTGAAATAACAGAAAGGCCTATCTTTCAAAACAAGTCAAAAGTCAAATGTTGCAGAGACAATAAAGATCTTGAAAAGCGAGAAAGTTTTGTACTTCACTGCTAGAGAACCTCATGTTAGCTTCGTAAAGTAGTAGGATGATTGAGTGCCAAAAAACCCGAAATGTAAGAGTGATAGCTCTATAGCTTAAGCAACATGAAGTGACATGTCAACATCCATGAAGCAATACAGGCATACAATCAAAACCCTAGGAAACCTCCCAAATGAGAAAGGAAAACATGCAACACAAATTTCGCTTGTTTCCAAGATAGCAGAATAATCAAGTTGAGCAAGTCATTTTATAACCTTATTTTCTTTAGCACATTAAAAAGACACACGTTCACCAATGAATAAACACAGAATTTGATGTGTCCAGTGTTCTTTCATATACACTTCTCAATTAAGTGCAAGCTAAGCCTAAGAAATTGGAAAAGAACCACATGACACATTCAGACTGCTACATTCCGTGGATATGGAAAATAAGCTTCAAAGGAAATTTACTTGTAAACTGGTTTATAGAGATTAAACTGGAATTCACACTATCTTAATGCTGCCATTAGAAATAAACAAAACATTGCCTCCAAAGAAACTTTCAGAACAATGTACTGTGTTTGCCTCTTTTCACATTCTATTTCCCACAGCTTTTGCACATCAAAGTCAACTGCAATTTTCAATGTTCCACCAAGTTTCTGGGATGCAGGAACACGTCTCAGGGATGTGGGGACACATCTCAGGGACATGTGAAGAGGCCCCCCAATTTTAAGGGAATCACTAGGGATTTTAGGGTACCCAACATAGGGGACCCTACACCAAAAATTAAATATATAACAAATCTAACAAATTAAATATAAAAAATAATAGAGAATTTTTAATGTACAATTAATCACATATTTATACAATTAAAGCAGCAACATTCACGATCCAGTGGGCAATTAGATAATTTCGAAGCCAGTATTTAAAATAGGAGAATTGTTGTATTTCTCATTGTCAAATCATTAATGCTCAATTTAAAATACAATGATACAATATATAATTACATCATCATCATTGAAATAGTAAAGAGTCAAGACCGTCATAATAAAAAAAATGGAACAAGGGTCAAGCCACTAGAATATGCTCACAAACCTCTGCTCTGTCATCTACATCTATGTGCTGCAGAAAACTATCAACATTGTCTATGGGAATGCGAAGACAGTTGGCCTCTATATCTTATCTAACTGCTCTGTTAACATTTTCACTAAAAGAAATGAAAAAAAAAAAATGATGCGTACTTGTCAGTAAAAAATGTTCATTGGACCTAAAATGCACTTAGACTATGGTAGAAAATGTTTCTTGTCCGCACTTTTCTGCCTTTGAAAGATTCTTGTTGTATCATCCCCGCCCAGCACTCCCAGCAATGGGGATGAGGAGCCACTGAACAGGGCATCAAAAATCCATCCCTCAAGAAACCATTTCACCATAGTAACACAAAAATGGTCCTCCATAGAGGGCCTAAAATGAATTAAATTCATGCATGGTGCAAAATAATAAAATGCAGCAGAATATAGTATGTACAAGCACGGAATAACAGGAATTCATGGTAACCAAATGTCCCTAAGGAGATATTCCACAAAACTGAGTAAATACAAACAATTTCCCACCCAACTGTAGGCATTCAATGTTGATACCATCCCCACCAGGGCAAAGGAACCAAGCTACGAGCTTGTAGTTCACTAAACTTGACCAGTTAACTTTCATGGCTTAAGCAATCTGCTCATTGCAGAGCACTCCAGGTATCTCATCCAGCCATCAAACAGCCATGGCACTCTCTTCCAATTCCTACACAACACAAGGAAAAATTTCCCTTTCTCCACTCAATAGTGCCTCAAAGATATCCTTCCTGTCCTCTTCAATGTAGGCAGAAAGAGACCCATCTGATCCATGTCTTCAAGTAATAGCCTGCAAGCATAACACTTGGCTTTCAAGCATCTAATGAGTAGTGATTATTGTTAGTTTTTGTAGCATCTGATGTGTTCTAGCCTTGAAATTTTGTGGATAGGCTAGAATACATGAAATCTCCAAAACCCATAAATCGTTTCTGGAAATTCCACTTAGAGAAGACTTACTTAGATTATTAGTCAGTTTTTAAATATTTCCTAAGTATAAACTTAGGGAATATGATTAATTAATCAGAATTAATTAAGTCATGGTGTGAATGTTCTAGAGACTCACATGGATCGATTCCTAGTTAATTCTAGCCATTGATTAAGATCTAATCTTAGTCGTTGAAATCTCAACAAAGGCTTATAAGAGAAGTCGATGGGGCTTGGAGAAGAAACACTTCAGCAGTTCGATTTTACTAACAGATCGAGTTCCAAAGTAGTAGTTGTCAGTTGTCGGAGAGAGAGTCAGTGAGGTTGAAGCAGTGAGAGAGGGGTAGAGACAGTGGCGTCAGAGGAGGCATTCTAGTTTCGATGAGTGCATTTGCAGAAAGGCAAAAGTGCCACAGAGAGGTTGACGCAGAGGTAGCGCAATAGCGTCTAGGAAATTTCGTATTTATTGGGGAGACGCAAAGATTCAGTGTCGGAAGTTGGGCAGAGGTTCCAGAGACCAGGGGAGTCATTTTCCAAGACAGCAGTTGACTAGATGGCTTGAGGAGGAGCAATTCCAAGTTGAGTGCCACAGTAACTGCGCTAGTGTGACGCAGTGACTGCGCAGAGGCAGTGTGGACGACTCAATTTTGAGTTGAGGTCAGTGCTCGGATTCACCTGTGGAATGAAGAATTTCTTGACTAGTTTTTCTTGCCAATTTTTCTCTGTATGATTGCCAGTTTGGGAGTCCAGTTGTACTCAGATATTTCACTATTGCATAATAATAAAACCCTCAGTTGTTGCACCAATTTTCCCGAGTTGGGTTTTTCTGGGGACATTGTCCAAAAATAACAATGTTAATTTGTGTGTGTGTGCTAGCATTTTCTTCCAATGTTTTATTTCATCTACAATTTATTTGTGAAGGTTGCAATGTATTTATTTCGATATTTGTCGTAAGAAACAGCAGATAAATTGTTAAGTCTAATTAACAGTTAGAAGAAATAATATCAGTTGTTGCAATAGGATTCCGGTTTAGGAATTTTCACATGGTATCAGAGTGCATTTGATCAGTCGAAGAGCTCAAAGGCGAAAAGGAGGAATTTCGTTGTTCAATGTGAGCAACAGATCAAAATTCTCAGGGGCAGCGCAGTCACCTTTTCAAGAGGTCGAGTTGCTTGAGGAAATTCAATTTTTCTGAGAGGCAGAAAAATTCGAGTTTTCCAGATCGATGACTCCAAAGGCAGTGGGAGCAGCTCAGATTTTTCATTGAGCAGATCTCTAGCTGGACGCAGAAGGTTTTGCAGCAGTTCACTAGAGCAAAGCCAGCATTGGGTGGAAGAGAAAAGCACACACAACAGAGGGAAAATTTCTCTCCAGGATCTCGAGATTTAGAGATCTATTTTTTTCCATTTGTGGATTAGTAGTAGTTGTGAGCAGATCTTCTCACTCCATAAGGGAGTGTGAGTAGCAGATCCAGCAGCCGAGCAGCAGGAAAAGGGAGATTTTCAGGTTTATTTTCTCCAGTTTTGAGTTTCCAGATTTTGCAGCTCTGCAAGGATGGTCGTACGAGATTTCCAAAGGAGGTTGTGCGAGTTATCCAGAATGCAGATCTAGGCAGCATATCGACTTCCAGTTGCCAGAGGCAAGATGTCGGAGGAAGTGCGAGTTGCAAAGAAAGGAAGGGTCCCAGGGACTAGGGTTGAAAGGAGATAGTGGGGCACCAGATCCAGGAGGAGGAAGAACTTGATACTCCAGTGTGTCAGATGGGCAGGGTCCTTCGGGAGTCCACCTCTTGGATCAATACCTAACTACGGGGGCCCACATTATTCAGTAGCAGGATGGATTAGTGGCAATTGGTGCAGTCAGATGCCAAAGTGACAGTGGCAGGCTAGTAGCAGTCAGATGTTGGGAGAGCAGTGCAGAGTTGGCAGCGGTGCAATTGGCACAGTGCAGAGTCAACAGCAGTGCAGTTGGCACAGCGCAAAGCCTTCAGTAGACAGTGCAGAGGCGAGTAGCAGTCAGGACTCGAGTGACAGATGCATCATACTGAACACAGTTGGTTCAATATTTCAGATACTTCTCAGTTGTAGATGTTGCAGTTGCAGCAGCAGCAGATGAGAGGGATTTGCAGTGCAGATGCAGTATTGGCAGCGGTTCAACAAGGTCAGCAGCGGCACAGATGCAACGCATATTAGAGTTGCACAGTCGTTGGTGGGCAGCAGTAGCCAGACATCAGCAACGTGACAGGAGATGGTGTAGAAGCAAAGTATTGCTACCAGAGGTGCAGCAATACTAGAACACATTCCTCGCTAAGAGGGAGTGTTAGTTTTTTTAGCATCGGATGTGTTCTAGCCTTGAAATTTTGTGGAGAGGCTAGTATACATAAGATCTCCAAAACCCATAAATCGTTTCTAGAAATTCCTCCCTGAGACAACTTAATTAGATTATTAGTCAATTTTTAAATCTTTCCTAGTATAAACTTAGGGAATATGATTAATTAATCATAATTAATTAATTCATTGTGTGAATGTTCTATAGACTCATGAATCGATTTCTAGTTAATCCTAGCCATTGATTAAGATCTAATCTTGCCCGTTGAAATCTCAACAAAGGATTATAAGAGAATTTGATGGGGCTTGGCGAAGAAACACTTCTGTAGTTCAATTTTATTGGCAGATCGATTTCTAGAATAACAGTTGTAGGTGAGGTCGACGCAGTTTGAGAGGGGCAGAGACATTGAAGCTGGAGGATGCATTCCAGTTCCAATGAGTGCATTTGCAGAGAGGCAAAAGTGCCACAGAGAGGTTGACGCAGAGGCAGCGCAATAGCCTCTAGAGGCAATTTCGTATTTGTTGGGGAGAAACAGAGATTCAGTGTCGGAAGTTGGGCAGAGGTTCCAAAGGCCAGGAGTCATTTCCCAGACAGCAGCTAACCAGACGTCATGAGGAGCAATTCCGAGTTGAATGACGCAGTGACTGCACAGAGGTAGTTTGGACGGTTCAATTTTGAGCTGAGGTCAGTGCTCGTATTTTCCTGTGGAGTGAGGAATTTCCTCACTAGTTTTTCCTGCCATTTTTTCTCTGTAGGATTGCCAGTTTGGGCATCCAGTTGTACTCAGATATTTCACTATTACATAAAATAAAACCCTCAATTGTTGCACCAGTTTTTCTGAGTTGGATTTTTCCGGGGACACTGTCCAAAAATAACGGTGTTATTTTGTGTGTGTGCTAGCATTTTCTTCCAGTGTATTATTTCTTCCACAATTTATTTGTGAAGGTTGTAGTGTATTTATTTCGATATTTGCCATAGGAAACAGCAGATAAATTGTTAAGTTGAATTAACAATTAGAAGAAATAATATCAGTTGTTGCAATAGGACTCCGGCTTAGGAATTTTCACAATTACACAGTGGGTGAAGGCTTCCTGACTTTCCCAGCTCTATGCTCTCCTACAGCCATCTATCTTGTAGAAAATTCTAGTTTCCCACCCCGGTTTTCAGTTTTCGCCTTATTACTCCAAAATAATTAAATGCCCTTTCCCATATCCATACATTTAATAAACTGGAAAATAAATTTTGCTGAAAACACAAATTCTGGAAATTTTTTCAGAATGCCGAAAATGCAGAAATAAAATAACATCAGTAACAAACAGTCATTCAACACATCATAACTCAGTATTTTTGGTCAAGGTGACCTTGGAAAAACCCCCTACAACTCTTGGGGAAAACCAGTTCGAAAGCTCCTCCTTATTTCTGGAAAAATGCTTTTTACAGTGATAGAAATATTCAGCAAAATAAATAATCAGCAAACAGACTTTTACAACTTATCTCTTTTTCCGTGCTTAACCACCGCCTCGAAAAACGTGCAAAGAGCAAAATAGGAACAGCAATAAATGCTGTACAGATTTCTCGATTTTCGTGCCAAATAACAGCCTTAAATGCTGCTGTACGGCTGCCTAGAAAAGCGTGCAAGCTGTCCAAAAATCTGCTGTACGATTTCTGCCTTGAAATGCGTGCCAAAGGTACAGCCACTTGTTGTACGGCCTCCCTCAAATCTGCTCCTCGAAATCTGTGCAAATCTGCAGTGCAAATCTGCTGTACGGCCCTGCTGTACGGCCTAGCTGTACGGCCCTTCTTCCTCAAAAATCGTGCCAAAAATCTGCCTTGCTGTGTGCTAAAGCTGCTGAACTGTCTTGCTGAAATGCTGCCTTGGAATGTGTGCCAAGCTGCTGCCTCCTTCTCCTCACTGCCCAGAAATCTCCCTTGCTCTCTTGCTCTCCTTCTCCCAATCTACTCATGAAAGAATGAATGACCTTTTCCTCCTTTTCCTCCTTTAACCTAACCCTAAGTGACTTTTGGGGAATCCCTAAATCCAATGGCTGAGATAGATTGAGATCTAGGGCTGAGATTAAATGCTCATTTAATCTCACTTTTCATTTTTTAATTCACCCCACTTTAATAAAGACCCACTTAGTCTTTTATTTCCAAAGTCACTTTTTCCTTTCTAATTTTATATTGACTTTATTTAAAGTCACTTTAACTTTAGTAACTTTATCACTTAAAGTCACTTATAAATTAGATCTGACTTTATAACTTTATAAAGTCACTTTAGTAACTTTATCACTTAAGTCACTTTTAAATTAGATTTAACTTTATAAAAATTATAAAGTTACTTTAGGAGAAAAATTAAATTCTTTTGGACACTTTTCCCTAGGCCAAAGATCAAAGCCTTAGGGAACCACCTGTCCTCCGGTAACCAAATTTCAACACTCCCTCTTACCGAAGAAGGTGTTCCTCACCACACCCATCTTGTCTCTGAAGTAGACATGCTTGCCCCGTGGTAAGGCTTTGGTAAGAATATCTGCAACCTGCTCATCGGTGGGAATATACTCAAGCTTCACAGCTCCTTTCTGAACATAGTCTCTGATGAAATGATATTTGATCCCGATATGCTTTGACCTGTCATGAAATACTGGATTCTCCGTGAGTTTAATGCAACTCTGATTATCACAGTAAATCACTGAAGGTCTCAACCGCTGACCAAATAAGCCAAACAACATCTTGTGAAGCCAGATGGCCTCACAACTAGCTAGACTGGCTGCCATATACTCTACTTCCGCTGAACTCAATGCTACTGACTGCTGCTTTCGGCTGAACCATGACACCACTGCCGAACCCAACCCAAAACAACACCCTGAAGTGCTCTTCCTATCAGAAGCACAACCTGCCCAATCAAAATCAGTGTAACCTGCCAATCTCACTCCATCCCCCTGCTTGTAGTCGAGACCATAATCCACTGTCCCCTGCAAGTATCGCAAAATGTGTTTTGCAGCCACCCAGTGAACCTTCCTAGGCTCACACATAAACTGACTCATCGTGTTGACTGCAAAACAAATATCTGGTCTAGTGTTGACCAAATACATCAAGGAACCAATCAGCTGTCTGTACAATGTAGGATCCACCAACTCGGAATCCGAAGCATGAAGCTTCTTCCAGTTGGTGATCATCGGTGTCGACATGGGTCTACAATCCTCCATGTGGAATCTGCCAAGGATGTCCACAATATACTTCCCCTGTCCTAGGAAGAAATGCCCCTCCTCCTGCCACACCTCCAAACCCAAAAAGTAATGCATCAAGCCGATGTCCTTCATCTCAAACTCCGCCGCAAGATCTCTCTTGCAGTGCTCTATGAGTCTCTCTGCACATGTAATGACCAAGTCATCCACATACAGCACCAGAATGAGAGGCTCCTCACTTATCACAATATAGTAAAGGTTCGGATCTGCCTCACTCTTTGTGAAACCCATCTTCTGCAAGTAAGTATCTATCCTGGAGTACCAAGCTCTGGGAGCTTGCTTCAGGCCATAAAGGGCCTTCTTCAGTCTGCACACATGGGACTCCTTCCCATGCACCTCAAAGCCCAGTGGCTGCTCAATGTACACCTCCTCCTGTATGAAGCCATTGAGAAATGCGGTCTTCACATCCATCTGGTGGATCTTCCAACCCATCTCTGCTTCTATCGATATAATGGAGCGGATCGAAGTATATCGAGCCACGGGAGCGAAGGTCTCCTCATAATCAACTCCCTCTACCTGGGAGAACCCTCTAGCCACAAACCTCGCTTTGAATTTCTCAATGCTGCCATCTGCAGCATGCTTTACCTTGTAAAGCCATCTAGAAGTAACCACGGATTTGCCCTCGGGCCTCGGCACCACCTCCCAAACATCATTCTTCATGATAGAAGAATACTCCTCCTGCATGGCCTCTCCGGACACAACGGCTGAAGCCTCGCCTCCTCATGGCTAGAGCTCAGTCGAGATCTTTGGTAGCCATTGCCATATAGCTACAAAGCCTCTCGGGTGGTGCTCTCTCAGCCAGGCCTCTTGGGCTCAATGGCTTGAGATCAACAACTCTCAAGGTATCACAAAAGCCCGCTTGGGCTTCCTCCCCACTGAGAGTGCACTTCTCATGGGAGAATAAAACTCCCTCCTCCTCAACATCGAGGCACGAACTCTGACTATGCATCCCTCTTTGTCCTCACACGCACCTAAACATGTAGATCTTTGAGATGCAGAGTATGAAGCGACCTATCAGTGGGACTCCCCGATGGCTTGCTACGTGAGTGCTACCGCCATCGCGCCCATAGCTCCACCCCTCGGACTCTGCGAGCCACTCCCCACTGACGGACCTGACATCGTCATAGATGTACCTCCGGATCCTCCTGATCCCTGCCCACTGGATCCCTGCGACTGACTCAACTGCTGCTGAGGGTCTGGCTGATCCAGATACTCTAACTCCAGTGACCTCCTAAAGGCCCTGTCCTCCTCGAACTTCACATCCCGTCTGACAACAACTTTCCTCTGCGCAGGAATGTAAATCCCAGAAGAAGCCTTGGAGGTCTCAGCATCAGCCCTAAAGATACCCTTCTCTGCGGTGGGCTCTAGTTTCTAAATCTCTTCTCCTTGGGTAGG
The DNA here is from genome assembly GCA_034641835.2 of Pinus albicaulis. Classification (NCBI taxonomy): domain Eukaryota; kingdom Viridiplantae; phylum Streptophyta; class Pinopsida; order Pinales; family Pinaceae; genus Pinus; species Pinus albicaulis. The sequence goes on from CM076579.1 coordinate 188,999,038, forward strand.
AGTATGTCATGCACCCAAAGATACGAAGATGACCCATGCTCCCGGGCTTCTTCCAGGAACAAAGCACCTCCTCCAGAGATAATGTGCCCCAAGGCACGATGGAATACGTGCACAAGTAAGCAGTGTGTTGCAGGCCTCCTTACAAAAACCAATGTAGCCCAGTCTTAACATGGCTTTGTGACTCTGATGGATGCATTTCTTCCTCTCACTTGACCCAATTCTGTGCTTTGGGGGTTGTAAGGAACAGTGAACTCCCTCCTAATGCCTGCCTCCGCACAATAGTCAACAAACTCTCCAAGGGTGTACTCTCCTCCATTGTCCGACCTCAAAGACTTGATCTTCCGACCTGTCTGTGTCTCCACAAGAGCTCTGAACTCCTGAAACCGCTTGAGACCTCACTCTTGGTCTTCAAGAAATAAATCCAGGTCCTCCTGGAGTGATCATCAATGAATAAAACATAGTACTCATATCCACTCAAGGAAACATGAGACATCCGGCCGCTCACATCGGAATGAATCAAATCAAGTATCCCAGTCGCTCTGCTGTCACTGCTGGGAAAAGGGGATTTGGCAAACTTGCCCATCGCACATCCTCTGCAAGTATCAAAGTGATCAGTGCTGAAATCTGGCACACCTGTAGTGATCTCCCGCAAAGTCCTCAAGGCTCCATGATGCATGTGCCCCATCCTGCGGTGCCAAATCTCACACTGCTCAGAACTACTAGCTCTGTTGTCGGTACTACTGCTCAATGCCAAAAGGGACTGAAATGCAAACTTGTACACCTTTGCATGGCGTACACCTATCACTCTAGCTGAATCAGCTGGAGTGCCCCTGGGATACATCAACACCTGTCCTCCCTTGAATAGTATCTCATATCCTCTGTCCTCCAAAGCTGAGACGGATATGAGGTTCTTCCTCATCCCTGGCACATAAAGAACATCTGACACCTTCAAGGGAGGTTTGGACTCCCTATGAAATGTCAATGTTCCCACACCGACTGCTCTAACAACTCTGTCATCACCGAGTACTACCTCTACATCAGTGCCACTCTCTGAAAGCTCTGAGAAGTACTCACGGACTCCTGTCATGTGACGTGAAGGCCCACTGTCCACATACCAGATACCCGAAGATGCTCCGCTAATCGAGGGAAATGCATGCTCCCTCTGAACCTCTATGGCAGATAATCCTGCACTAGAAGACTCACACGCAATGAACCCAAACTCCCGGTCAAAGCGATCTGCAAAGTCCTCAACCTCTGTTGAAGCTGCCATGCTCTGGTTCTTCCCCTTCTTCTTCTTCTTCTCCGAACACACAACTGCATAGTGTCCCATCTTCTGACAATTCCAACACTTCACTTTGGAATAGTCCTTCTGTGAGTTATCCTGTTTACCTTTACCTTTGCCTTTGCCCCCACCATTGCTTGTGGAAGCCTGCTTCTTCCCTTTGCCCTTCTTGCGTCCTGCCAACAGTGCTACATCCTCATCTTGCTCAACTGGCTTGGCTGCCCCAAGCTGACCTTTCCTGATCTCTGTCTGAATGCAATCATCCCAAAACCTCTCCCATGTGGGAAGGGTCTCACGTGCACAAACCCCATCAGCAAAGTTCATCCATGAACTGGGGAGGCCATTCACTGCAATCCGCACCAACTCAATGGGAGGAATGGCCTCTCCAATCGCTGCCAACTCATCTCTCACATTAGTAATCTTTGTGAGATATCCAGCTGCACTATCAGTCTTAGCCATCTTAATGTTCTTCAGCTTCTCCTTCAGGACCATTTTCCGGTTCTCATTGGTACTCTGGTAGAGGTTGGTCAATGCTGACCACATCTCATGGACATTTCTCTTTCCTCTCACATGAGGAATGCAATGGTCCTTGATTCCGTCTAGAATCAGTCTCTTACCCTTGTTGTTCTTTCTGTTATATGCTGCCAACTGAACAGGATCAGTAGGCACATTAACAGGCTGCTGTGTGGTATGAACCATGATATCCCAGACTTCCGCCTCCTCAAAGATACTTTGCATTCTCTCCTTCCAAACACTGTAATTTGTATGCCCATCCAGCCTATCCTCCACCCTCAATCCCAAAGACATCCTGCTGTCCTAAAACTGAAAAATAACACTGCTGTAGTAAAGGTAAAAATCTGCTGTTTGTGAAAAATCAGCTTGCTGGAATTTTTTGAGTGAAAAATCAGCAAGCTGTAATTTTCTTCCTTGCTGTCCCAAACTGCCCTTCAGCACTCAAGCTCTGATACCATGTAGAAAATTCTAGTTTCCCACCCCGGTTTTCAGTTTTCACCTTATAACTCCAAAATAATTAAATGCCCTTTCCCATATCCATACATTTAATAACTGGAAAATAAATTTTGCTGAAAACACAAATTCTGGAAATTTTTTCAGAATGCTGTAAATGCAGAAATAAAATAACAGCAGTAACAAACAGTCATTCAACACATCATAACTCAGTATTTTTGGTCAAGGTGACCCTGGAAAAACCCCCTACAACTCTTGGGGAAAACCAGTTTGAGAGCTCCTTATTTCTGAAAAATGCTTTTTACAGTGATAGAAATATTCAGCAAAATATATATTCAGCAAACAGACTTTTACAACTTATCTCTTTTTCCGTGCTTAACCACCGCCTCGGAAAACGTGCAAACAGCAAAATAGGAACAGCAATAAATGCTGTACAGATTTCTCGATTTTTGTGCCAAATAACAGCCTTAAATGTTGCTGTACGGCTGCCTAGAAAAGCGTGCAAGCTGTCCAAAATTCTGCTGTACGATTTCTGCCTTGAAATGCGTGCCAAAGGTACAGCCACTTGCTGTACGGCCTCCCTCAAATCTGCTTCTCGAAATCTGTGCAAATCTGTAGTGCAAATCTGCTGTACGGCCTGCTGTATGGCCCTGCTGTACGGCCTAGCTGTACGGCCCTTCTTCCTCAAAAATCGTGCCAAAAATCTGCCTTGCTGTGTGCTAAAGCTGCTGAACTGTCTTGCTGAAAATGTCTTGCTGAAATGCTGCCTTGGAATGTGTGCCAAGCTGCTGCCTCCTTCTCCTCACTACCCAGAAATCTCCCTTGCTCTCTTTTTCTCCTTCTCCCAATCTGCTCATGAAAGAATGAATGACCTTTTCCTCCTTTTCCTCCTTTAACCTAACCCTAAGTGACTTTTGGGAAATCCCTAAATCCAATGGCTGAGATAGATTGAGATCTAGGGCTGAGATTAAATGCTCATTTAAATCTCACTTTCTATTTTTTAATTCACCCCACTTTAATAAAGACCCACTTAGTCTTTTATTTCCAAAGTCACTCTTTCCTTTCTAATTTTACATTGACTTTATTTAAAGTCACTTTAACTTTGGTAACTTTATCACTTAAAGTCACTTTAAAATTAGATTTGACTTTATAACTTTATAAAGTCACTTTAGTAACTTTATCACTTAAGTCACTTTTAAATTAGATTTAACTTTATAAAAATTATAAAGTTACTTTAGGAGAAAAAATTAAATTCTTTTGGACACTTTTCCCTAGGCCAAAGATCAAAGCCTTAGGGAACCACCTATCCTCCGGTACCAAATTTCAACATATCTCTCATTCAAGCTCTGTAATTCCTCTTTCATGGTGCTGATTTGGTCTTTCCAACATCTGTGAAATGTACTCCATGACCATTAATCACTCCAACCACAATCTACCCTGATAGTCGACATGGGTCCACAATTATGTCTTCCACGTCTTTGCTGCAAGGATCCGAAAGCATAGCTGCCATGTTTCCAAGAATTTTGATTCTTGGAAAAATTCCTCTGATTTTTATGAGGATGATAATATGGCATAAATGCAGGCTTAGGTTCTAATTCATTAACAAGAGTAGAATAACCTTATTTACTAGTAACACTCTCATCCTGCAACGACATTGTCAATCATCTCTTCAGCCTGCTCAATATGGTAAGCAGAGGGAAACTCTTCCAGAATCCAGCAACCCAGTTTGAACTCCTACTGCAACAAATAACACCTTCCGGGATTCAACGTGACTAGATGTAGGCAGTGAGTGATGCAGGGGCATCCGAAAATATCTGAATTCAAATTCAGATCCAAAACTGAAGGGGTAGTTATGTGAACCGTTATGTAAACTAGGGCAAAAAAATTCGTTAGAACCGATTCTTGATCTTTGAAAAACATGTAAAAGAGAAGCATGTATTGTGTGAGATAGGAAGAGCGAGCACAATGTAGTAGGGTAAGAATATGTGACTAAGGCTACAATGCCTTATATTGTAAACCAGTTTTGTATTATATAACAGAATCATAGTTGTGTGGAATTATGTGTTCAAATACTGAATCATAGTTGTGTGAGTTTCTGTGTTCAAATACGCTGGTTTATAATTTAGATTTACAAATCGAATGAACTCTGTTTTTCTTTTGTGTTAAGACCGGAAGATTCGTGGTTGTTAGTTAGAAGCAGCGGGAGAAAGCTTTCGATCTCTTTTAGAATTTTTGAATTATATAATTCTGTTGAATTCGCCAGTTGAACAAGACTGAAAGCCAAGTCAAATTGAAATGTTGTGACGTTTAACTTGAATCCGGTTTCACTGTAAAGCAGTTTGGGAAGGTCGAAATCGCTTTTACAAGTGATGGAACGATAAATAGAGTACAGATTCTCAATGGAGAATTGATGAGTTTCTGTCCTTTGATGAAGGATGCAAGCGCTACAAGCTTCAGTTGAAACTCTGTTTGTTTGAAGGCATGTTTGTAATCGATTAGTGTTTGTGTAAATGAAACTTTGATCGGATGAGCTGACGGCGAGGATCGCCGGAGAAAGGTGAAGTTTGAACTCGGTGTGGAGGAGTACTGGGTGTCGTTAGTTGAGATCCTTTGGAAGATCCAAGGTCCTCGCATCAAATAGTTGAATTATGATGTGGTGGTGGAAAGAAATCAATGGTTATACGAATAAGAGATGCTCGGTTTTGGGGCCGGAGAGAGTTAGCGGCCGGAGTTTTAAAGCCAGTTCACCTTACGAAGAACACAGTTTGTAATGGAAGAGGGCCGATATTTTATGAATTGCTATTGGACGGTTTTGGATTCCGAATAGGAGGAGTGCGTGCAGGCATCGAAGTGGCACAGCGGTAGCACAATGGGCCTATACCCATAGGTCTCAGGATAGATTTCAGAGTTTTGGAGCTATGACACTGTAGCTGGTTATGGTTTTTAATAATTCGCTGGTGGTTCTTCTGTAACTGAAAGGTGAATCTGCTCTGTGGCAGATTCATTTTTCATCAAGTGGTATTAGAGCGGGAAAAGATTTCCTGCGGAAAGGGGTTTTGTGTGCGAAGCAAGAAGGATTTTGGGAACGAAGAGGTACAGTTTTATGAAGTTTTGTGAGCTTGTGATTTTCATGTTTCGTGAAGGTAGCATCAGAGGAAGGTGAGAAGATGCAGCAACCTAGAGCACAGGAGTGCTCAATGGTTCCACAAGAGCGAACCAGAGAGATGCCAAAAGACTAAGCTCAGAGAAGGAAGTTTGGTGAGGTATCTGGTAGCAGGGAGGACTGCTATTGCAGAGGTTTTGTTGCAGTTCACAGTGGACAATTCCACAAAGGATGTGGGCAGAATTGTTCAGGAGATGTTGCTACACGAAGATCGCAAGGAGCAGTTCCACAGAAGAATTGCTGACAGCGGTAGAAGCCATATGACCAGGAGGTCATAATTTTTTTGTGCCTCGTGAGTCTGATGCAGGGGCATCCGAAAATATCTGAATTCAAATTCAGATCCAAAACTGAAGGGGTGGTTATGTGAACCGTTATGTAAACTAGGGCAAAAAAATTCGTTAGAACCGATTCTTGATCTTTGAAAAACATGTAAAAGAGAAGCATGTATTGTGTGAGATAGGAAGAGCGAGCACAATGTAGTAGGGTAAGAATATGTGACTAAGGCTACAATGCCTTATATTGTAAACCAGTTTTGTATTATATAACAGAATCATAGTTGTGTGGAATTATGTGTTCAAATACTGAATCATAGTTGTGTGAGTTTCTGTGTTCAAATACGCTGGTTTATAATTTAGATTTACAAATCGAATGAACTCTGTTTTTCTTTTGTGTTAAGACCGGAAGATTCGTGGTTGTTAGTTAGAAGCAGCGGGAGAAAGCTTTCGATCTCTTTTAGAATTTTTGAATTATATAATTCTGTTGAATTCGCCAGTTGAACAAGACTGAAAGCCAAGTCAAATTGAAATGTTGTGACGTTTAACTTGAATCCGGTTTCACTGTAAAGCAGTTTGGGAAGGTCGAAATCGCTTTTACAAGTGATGGAATGATAAATAGAGTACAGATTCTCAATGGAGAATTGATGAGTTTCTGTCCTTTGATGAAGGATGCAAGCGCTACAAGCTTCAGTTGAAACTCTGTTTGTTTGAAGGCATGTTTGTAATCGATTAGTGTTTGTGTAAAACGAAACTTTGAAGTCGGATGAACTGACGCTGAGGGATCGCCGGAGAAGGTGAAGTTTGAACTCGCTGTGGGAGGAGACTAACTACGATTGTCGTTGGATTGAGATCACTGGAAGATCCAAGGTCCTCGCATCGTCAAGTTGGGTAACAGTAATGGTGGTGGAAAGAGATCCAATGGTTAGCACGAATAAGAGATGCTCAGTTTTGGGACTAGAGAGAGTTAAGCGGCCAGGTTTTTGAGCCAAGCAGTTCCTGCTCACGAAGGAGCACCAGTTTTGTAATGGAAGAGGGCCGATATTTTATGAATTGCTATTGGACGGTTTTGGATTCCGAATAGGAGGAGTGCGTGCAGGCATCGAAGTGGCACAGCGGTAGCACAATGGGCCTATACCCATAGGTCTCAGGATAGATTTCAGAGTTTTGGAGCTATGACACTGTAGCTGGTTATGGTTTTTAATAATTCGCTGGTGGTTCTTCTGTAACTGAAAGGTGAATCTGCTCTGTGGCAGATTCATTTTTCATCAGTGAGGCAGGAGTAGCAGTATTATATCCAAGACCTGCCCTGGATTTCTGCATCTAAAGGGCAATAGGATTAGCAATGCCCATCCCACTCTTCCCAAGTCCACCTCCAGTATAGCCCATCTTGCTTAATAGTTGGGACATAATACCTGTAGTGTGCTTTTCAAAGCTGGGAGAAACAACATGATTAGTGGCCAGTAAACCATGCAATGAAACAGAAATGTCAAGATCAACAGTCTTATAATCAACTGGAATATAAGCCATATCATCAATAGATGAGTTTGGCTGCTCAACATTGTCAGTCTTCTCAGCGTTCTACAGCCGACTGACTTCCAACTCAAGGTCATGTTTGCAGTCTTGTAGGTTTTTGAATGGTCTCATCCTTTTCAGTCAGTTGCATCAACAAGGAGTCATGATCTTCCTTCAAAGCCTGGTTTTGATTTCTCAATCCTTCTTGCTCTGTCTATAACTAAGCAACAATAGAGTACAATAGAGTACAATAGACTTCTTGAGGAAGCATATCAACATCCTTCTTCTTCAGATAATAGGCAAAAACTTCATCAATCTGGTCACATACAAAAGCTAAAGCTTTCCACACCTCAACCAAGTTATCTTCAGCTGCTATATGTACCTGAAAACTATCTGAGATAGCTTGACCAATGAGACCTCTTGCTTGTTGACAACGTTCCTCCCATACAGCTAAATCTTTGGCATCAATTGGTTTCTTGTTGACACCACTGACAATCCGCCACAGATTCTTTCCCCTGAGAATGTCAATCATCTTTTGCTTCCAAACAAGGTAGTTAGTTCCAGTCAACACAGGAATGGAGACAACATTTGAAGACATGATGATCAAGCGTAGAAACTGAGAACCTATTGCAAAGAAGGGAAATAAAGGTGAGCCAAGCAACCCGGATCTTAAAATCCTGGGTGAAGAAGCCCATAAATACAAACCCTTGTTGCCATAGAAACTTCTCCGAGGAGATTAGAGTGCTTAGCAACAAAGGGTTCCCAAGAAGCCAAATCTGGTGCAACAGCTCTTAACAAAGTTGTGCAAGTTGTGCAGGCCCCAACAGAAAAAGTCAATGAGACCAATAACGAAGGTACATCAAAAAGACAAATTACCATGTGTGGCACAAACATGTCCATACTATGTAAAGAGGTTTGTACATAACCATACGAAGACATACAGCTCCGATATGAATGAAAATGTGGCCTCAAAAATGTGGTTTTGTGCCCATTCATGAACTCATGGAAATGCTTCAATCCAATCCAGGCCAAAATGAAGATTTCTATGACACTCAGAAGCCTCTCTGAATCTTATTGGACACCAATCAACAACTAAACAAGCCTACACACAAGGGAAGAGCAGCACCGATGAGACACGAGTGCGGCCAAGGAGTTGTTCCATAGAGATCTGTGGGCGATAATGTGTCATTTATGTCTTCCAACTCAGCTTATTTGAGTCCGTCAACTTCTAGTGGAAATCTACTGATCGGGATGCACATACAGCACAATGCTTCAATGCAATCTTGATAATGAAACAATTGACATATTTCTAGCAGCACACTCTTATTTGCTGTGTTATCTCTTTACCAGCAACAAATCCCCCGAGCAAATTCAAAACAGTTTAGGTGCTTCCTAAACCAAGGAACAACAAAGTTCCTTCTCAAGTTAAATACTCCAGAAAACTTGGAGTATAAAAATATCTATGTTGTATTGGTTAATAATTTCGTCAAATGATACTTTGACTATGACACTTATGTATCCCTTTGTAATCTTTGATACCTTTACAAATTCTTTCTTTTTCTTTTTTTTCTTTTGTTCTTTAACACTTTGTATTATAACCTCCCTTGAATTCTTGGATTTCACTTTGGAACCTTTTTTTTAAATATATTCTCTTTAACTATGTTTCCTATTATATTTCCTTTTTATACTTTTTCATCCAATAATTCTCTTTACTTTTAGGCTAGTGGACATTAAAAATTCTTTCTTTCTTTCTTTCTATATAGATTTAATTATATAATTATAAGATTATATTATATAATTGAAAGGTTATGACTCCACCAATTTGATGCACACGTGACCCTTGACCGAAAGAAACCAGGCAGAATCGGGATTTGGTGCACACGTGAACCTTAACCGAAGAAATCAAGCGGAACCGAGACGGTGTAAACGGGCGGTGAGAGTCGTCGGACGGTTGTAAGTTTTATGTTTCTGCTGCTGTTCCCTGGCACGACTGTTCGAAGATCTTGGCAGCGGTGGCAAGGTGGAGCGAATAGCGTAGGGTGGAGCAGTAGTACTCAGAAAAATATATAAATATATATTTTATTGATGAATCGATCTTCAAAATGGTGGTATGGTCGATCTTCAAAAAATGGTGGCGGCGGTGACAGGGTGGGGGATGACAGCGGTTCGACGATAGCGAAGAGTGTGGGCAATGGAAACGGCAACTGTGGAAACAAAGCGTTGTATATATATATTTTTTTAAATAACAGTGATCAGATTGCAGTTGGTTACAGCGTGATCATGGTAGCAAGGGACGGCGACAACAATGGCGAACAGTGAACGCTACAGGAATGTCGACGATTGGCCAGGGATGGTCGACAACGGCTATATGTCCGTCTAGTTGCTGCGACTGTGGCGAAACTCGGCTCCGCTTTCGTGAGGTGGGGCTCCGCTTTCTTGGCAATGATTTGTTTTGCAGTGCAGAACGATCCCAGGTGGTCGACTAAGGTTTTGAAGGGCTGCAGGTAAAAAAAAATCTTTTATCACTGCGATGGCATAAGGGGTGGCGGAGGTTGAAAGCGGGGGAACAGCGGAAGTTAAGGCGGAAGTCCAAGGTGAGGGCACGATGGTCAACGAAAAGTTCAGGGTTCGACTGTAACAGAGAACGGTGGCTCAACAGAACACCGCCGATCGGTTTGCTATCCAGACAGTCAGGTTGTGATGGCGAATGGAAGTGCAGCTGTTGTTTGGAGCGGTCTGTCAGAGGGCTCTGTGCGGCAGAAGACAAGTGGTTGTAACCATTACAGACCTCTAAAGGAATCTTTGGAAACCATGCTGTGATCTAAGAAGAAAGGCAACAAGCTGAAGATAAAGTATCTAGAGCATGCTACAACTCTGCAAAGAGGAGAGAAATTGCAGCTGTACATATTTGTACAAGGACGTGCAAAGTGTGGAGAGATGAGGGAAGCAATCCAACAGCAAAAATCATCTTTACGGTGGCAGGCAGTAAGGAAAATACTCAGGCAACAAAAACCCATATAAATTTGCAGCAAAAAACATAGAGACCAAGACAAAAACATTGCCAGCAGCCAAAAAAGAGGTAGAGGTAGTCGTATGACTGATTGGAGGAAAAGAAAATGCAGAAAATCACAAAGAATGGTGGTCGTACATGCCAATTGGAGCTAAGTGAAGGCTCCACAAAGGGAAAAAAAATGCAATCTAATATCAAAATTGCAGAGAAATGGCTGAGTTGGAGAGAAATGGAGGTCGTACGAATACGTACAAGTTTGTATAGCATAGCAAGATGAGCAAGGAAGGGCCAAACAGGTAGAACAAGAAAAAATGAACCCAACAAAAATTAATTCGCCCAAAACGACCACCTGGTTCAAAAAGTTATGAGGTTTAGAAGAAAACACAGGCCTGGTAAAAAAACAAGCTTGATAATTACGAAACCTAAATATGCCCAAAAATCTTTACGATAAAAACAAATTAAGTTTACCTAAGCTAGGATAGGCAAATTAATTAGATTTTGAACCAACGAAAGCCAAATTTAGTGAATGAATAGTCGATTTTGACTTATTTCCCTATTCCAAAGCAAATGGTGAGGCTAGAATTGTGAAAAAATGCCATCAAATAGTAATTTCTGCTCAGATCTGATGAAAACCTGTGGTTGTCAAGATTTGAATGTATATTTGTAAGATAGAGGAGCCCAAAAAAACATAGATCTACTTAAGTAGGTTGTCAAGATTTGAATGTATATTTGTAAGATAGGGGAGCCCAAAAAAACATAGATCTACTTAAGTCTAACGCAAAAATTTCAATAATGAACTTATTCAAGGGATGGAGCTTGGTAACCCACTCTGATACCATATATATTTCACAAATATGCATTAGCATATGATAAATATCCTATGTTACACGAGTTTCCGGTATGCAAATACTTTCGGTATGGGGGAACGAGTATCTGGCACGGCTAGAAGCTTTGTCCAAATATACAAAAAACTTCATGTCGGGGGCGACAATAATATAATATATTAAAAATTAATATATATTAAAAATAAAAATAAAATAATTTATTTATTTCCATCCAAAACTTGCCAATCAAATTTCATCCTGCAGATTCCATCTTGCAATGAAATATGTAAAAAATTGAACTTTGAAACAATGCCAAAAAAAACCAAAATATTAATTCATCTGCAATTTGCCAATCAAATTCCTTGCCAACAAAGAAACATGCAGAACTCCCAAACTGGAAAAAAGGTTGTTATTACTTGATTATTATGTGATTTCATTCAATGTTATATTATATTCAACTTCAGAATTCAAGCTTGGAAATTTATAAAATGAAACTGACTAACAAGCTACTCTTTCTCTTTATGACCATCACTGTAATTTGTTAAAACTTATCATTAAAGCTTCAAGATATACTTCAAGAAAGTAGACTTATTTGCAATTGTTGAACTTGAAGATTTGCAACAAATGCTGCCAAGGAATGACTGGAAACTGTCTATATTTTGTTGAAACCTTTGCTACATCTCCATGTCTCTGTCGCTTGACAGAGCTCATGTAATTCAGCCCCCTAACCTATCATGTATAACTTAGAAAATAAAAAAATGGCACCTTCTCTGTACAAAATAGGTACCCGAAATGTCAAAATTTGTTGCAGTGAAGCTCCCGAAAAGCTCCAAAGTACCAGCGCCCAAGCTCTCGATGGTTCTGGACCATTTCCTACCAGCGCCCAAGCTCCCAGGAAAATACTCTTCAATGCCTAGGAGCGGTACCCATGTAAATATGTAAATATCTACATGGTCTAACCTCCTATGAAATCATCAAAAAAACAGGCAATAAACAATGCAAGAAAAAAGAAGAGAAAGACAGGGATTACATGGTAAAATCCCAGTGTGGGGAAATATCCACAGAAGCAACTCCTTTATTCTCCATATAACTCCCAATGATACAAGGCTACACCCCAATGTCAGCATTAGAGATCATTACCTTGCACCCTTGCACACTCAGTAGAGCCTCCTGCACCTCAATTATATATGAGAGAGTGAAGGAGAGCTTTTCCCATAGTACATGTGGAATAAACTCATTTTACATCATTAATACATTCACATTCTAACACAAAAACCCCAACCTTGGGCCCTATTATCAACATGCTCTTAGTAAACCTTCAAAATAACTATGAACAATTAGCCTAAGGTCATTGTCAATTACTCAATTTGGACTAGTGCACTTCCAGTCAAAGGGGGGTGCCCCTACTTATTGTAACTTGTTAACATTAAGAAAAATATGTAAATAGCACAAGTGATCAAAACAAAAAATATTTGTCCTCAAGATTGTGAGCAACCAAGGCATAGTAAAAATTTCAGTAAAATATATGAGGGAGATTTGTTAATTTTTAGATAACAATGGTATGTTCTATGCTTAGAGCAATTTACTTCAATCTTTTCTTATAAGCCCAATTTCAATTCCAGATTAGCAATCACATTAACATTGACAGTAAATGTTGATAGAACATAAACAAATAACTACAAGACAAGCCAAGACAAAAGGACACAATATTTGGCGAATGCTAGGGCAAAACCCCAATGTGGGGAAAATGCTTTGATCAAATCTTCTTATTATTCTTCAAAACTTCAGCAAAGAGAGAGTGTACAATATACAAATTTCACTTCAACAAAACAGTAGTCAACAGGATTCCCTAACCAGAAAAGTCAACGTTGGTCAAACCTGCGATAAATCTCCTCCAATGAAGCTCGATCAAACCCAGTCAACTCAAACTCCAAAGACAGTCAAAGTCAACCCAAAACAATCTTGAAAAACTTGGTCAAACTTGGTCAACGAAACAGTCAACTCTGCGGTCAAAGTTTGCGGTCAACCCAAAAGGCAAACTGGCCAGAATTCCTCGGAATGCATGCCAATAGCTGCAGCATTCAAAGATTGGAATTATGCCCAAAAAATCGAAGTTAAAACATGAAGGTTGAACCAAAGTCAACATTGGTCAACACTCTGTTTTCTACCCTAGAATAAAGTCCGAAAATTTGTCCTTCCTTTCACACGTGAGAGGAGAGAGAAAGGCTCTTTTGAGACTGTACGAACAAATGGGAGAGGAGAGATAAAGTGAGATGAGATGATTTCCAAATGAGGAATGAGTGTCTCCAATTTATATCCATCAATGAGGGGTGGAGACACATCTTTTGGGGCTTCTGAGCCTACATCACATTTCTAGCCGACCTTGAGAGAATAAATTCAAAATCTAACTTCTGCTCATCCAAACAAGATGATATTTAGATCAATCTTGCACCTCTCAGAGAGAGGAATCCAACAAAAATATCATCTCCATCATATGAGATGTCCAAAGTGGAGTTTGCCCCTAGTTGACAATTTTAACACTCCCTCTCAACTAGGGAGAACTCCACCCGTCAATCCATCTGTCAACCTGTGCAATCCTGTCATCATGTGTCATCTCATCCTGTACCATCCTCTCATCCTGTGTCATCCCGTTGTCCATGTACTCTACTCTGCTGAACCATGAAGAAATAATGAAGAAGATTTGATCGAGAGTGAGACAAAATACCTTGCCACTCTCCACTGACCTGAAGTCAGTGTAGAGGTAAAAACCTCAATCATACTTGATCCCAGATCAAGTTGTTGGATACAACCCATCCTAGACACAGAGTATATGGCAATACACGATGCATCCATCGGCAATGCTATGGTCTCTATCCTCATTTCCCAACTCATTGGCCAGATGAGAGGTACTTCCCATGAGTCTCAAACTACATGCGTAGGATGTATGTGGGGCATAGATCAACAGAGGGTGAACCAGTTGAATATCATAACAGTGGGGAATTGCACACCAATAAGGAAAGGCGAACCTCGCCCTATGGTTGCTTATAGCTCCAAGAAGCTATCCCCAAGCACCCTGGAGCTCCCAGAACTCAAAGTCCAACTCAAGCGGGACCCTCATAAGAGGGTCTATCCACGATTCCAAGCTTCTCACGGAAAGTTAAGAATTTGACCTTCCCCAAGGGCTTCGTGAGAATATCTACGACCTTCTCATCAGTCCCAATGTGTTGGAGCCTTACAGCGCCTCGTTGTAGCATATCTCGAATAAAGTGGTACCTGATATCAAAATGTTTGGAGCGATCGTGGAACACGAGATTCTCTGAAAGTCAAATCCCAATTTGGTTGTCGCAATGGATCATGGTGGTATCCAGCACATGCCCAAAGAGCTCACTTAAGAGCTGCCTCAACCAAACAGCTTCACAACAAGCTATACTTGCTGCATGTATTTGGCCTCGGCGGTGCTCAAAGCAACCGATTTCTGCTTCCTGCTTATCCAAGAGATCGAAGCAAAGCTTAGAGTGAAGCAACATCCAGATGTGCTCTTACGATCCACCACACTGCCAACCCAATCAGCATCAGTATATCCATGGGCCTCACATTCCCGACAGTGTATCTCAGTCCATGATTGATTGTGCCCCGGAGATATCTCAAGATATTCTTGGCAGCAATCCAGTGTATGTGATCTGGCTCAACCATATATTGACTCTACGTGTTCACTGCAAAACATATGTCCGGACGGGAGTTCACTAAGAACATCAAGGCCCCCACGAGTTGACGATACTCGGTAGGATTTCCCAAATCAGGCCCAACAGCACTTTCACGTAACTTCTTAAAGTTGAGTTCCATCGATGTAGTCATGGACTTGCAGTCCACCATCCCAAATATTTCCAGCAGCTTCACAATATATTTTCCTTGAGAGAGGAAAATCTCACCTGGCTTTTGCCAGACCTCTAGGCCTAGGAAGTAGTGCATTAGTCGTAGGTCCTTCATTTCGAATTTAGAAGA
The DNA here is from genome assembly GCA_034641835.2 of Pinus albicaulis. Taxonomy (NCBI): domain Eukaryota; kingdom Viridiplantae; phylum Streptophyta; class Pinopsida; order Pinales; family Pinaceae; genus Pinus; species Pinus albicaulis. Next base: position 189,014,072 of record CM076579.1, read on the forward strand.
AAACTCCCTCTTAGATGAATGAGAGGGTATGCACCTGTCAAGAAGAGATTATCCACATAGAGTACCAAGATGAAAGGCTTGTCATTACCAACCTTGAAGTAAAGGTTTGGATCAGCTTCACTTCGTGTAAAGCCCAGCTTCATCAGATAACTATTGATCCTCCAATACCAAGCCCTGGGGGCTTGCTCCAACCCATAGAGGGCTTTCTTCAACCTGCATACATGTGTATCTCGATCTCGAACTTCGAACCCCAAAGGTTGTTCCACATAGACCCTCTTCCTTAAGCAAACCATGTAAGAAGGCAATCTTGACTCTTGACATCCATTTGATGTAGACTCCATCCTTGCGAGGTAGCAAGGGCAATAATCGAACAGATGGTGGTATATTGTGCAACAGGTGCAAATATTTCATCATAGTCTATACCTTCCTTCTGCGAAAAGCCTCGAGCAACAAATCTGGCCTTGAACTTTTCAGCACTTCCATTGGCTCCATGTTTGATTTTGTAGAGCCATTTCGAGGTGACAACAGACTTGTCCTTCAATCTAGGGACCACATCCCAAACATGATTCTTCATGATCGATTCATATTCTTCGTTCATTGCATCCTTCCAAAATTGGTGCTTCATGACTTCTTCAAACGTTCCAGGCTCAAATTGGACGATGGTGCTAGTTGCTACTAAGTACCCTTGGTACTTGTTCGTTTTCTTACTTTCACAAAATGTTCCCCTTGGTGCAATATCTCTCTCGGCATCTTCGAGAGTATCTCTCAGCCATGAGGGTCTTCTCTTTGAAGAAGTGGACTCTCTAGGAGGTGGATCAATAGGATCCATCAGACCTTCAACATAGGGCATCTGTTCATCCTTCGGTTCTTCCTGCTTTCCTGCATCTTCCTCTTTGTCTTCCTTTGAGATGGGAATATCTCTAACCTTCCCAAGGGCAGCATCTTTGTCGAAGGTGACATCATGACATATCTCCACTTCCCTTTGACTAGGCACAAATATTCTATATGCCTTCGAGGTTTCACTGTAGCCCACAAATGTTCCCTTCTTTCCAGAAGCATCCAACTTGATCCTTTTTTCTTTCGGCACATGAAAATATACAAGACTTGCAAAAATTCTAAAATGAGAAACATCATGTTTCTTACCAGTGAAGAGTTCTTCGAGAGTTTTGGAGTCCAATGCTTGATGTGGGCATCTATTTTGAACATACATAGCAGTGTTGGCAACTTCTCCCCATAGTAACTTTGGAAGACCTTGGTCATGTAGCATGGAATGAGTAGCTTCAATGATGGTTCTATTCTTTCTTTCGGCAACTCCATTTTGTTCAGGAGTATACGCAGTAGGGGTCTCCCTCTTAATGCCAGCTTCCCTACAATAGTCATTGAACTCATTTGCCTCATATTCGGTTCCATTATAGGTCCTCAAAATTTTGATCTTCTACCCTGTTTGATTTTCAACCAAGGCCTTAAAGGTGCGGAACCATTTGAATAGTTCGTCCTTTTTCTTCAAGAAGTATAACCAAATTTTGTGGGAGAAGTCATCTATGAAAGTGACATAATATAAGCATCCTCCCAAGGATGTTACACGCAACATACCAGATAGATCAGAATGAATCAATTGTAGAATGCCGGTAGTCTTGGTATCACTTGAGGGGAATGGTCCCCTTGTATGTTTCCCTCCGGGACAACCCTGAGATACACCTTCATGATCAACTTTGCAATCGGGCATACATGTGACCACCTTCCTTGCTTCGGGAAGAGCCTTATAATGAAGGTGAGCAAACCTCTGGTGGCATAATTCGGATTGAAAAGTTGTGTTGCATGTCACGACTCCCAACGGAATTCCTTCAACCTGATAAGGTGTATCAAACCTAAAACCAAGAGTGAATGCTTCTCTAAAATTCTTCTTCCAAGTGCGTACCTTTCCATCAATGAATGCCACCTTGAATCCTTTATCTTCAATTGTCGAGATAGACACCAAATTCTTCTTTAAGTACATATAGCACATCTTGTAAATGAAGGACTTGACCTTGATTTAGATGAAGAGTCACAGTCCATGTCCCTTTCACGGGATAGGTGGCGTTGTCTCCAAGCACGATCTCCAATTAGTTTCCTTTTCAATCAAATGAGAGAATGCCTCTTTATATCCAGTGAAGTGCCTTGAGGCACCACTATCAATCAACCAATTATCCAAGGTGTTGGGAGGAGATGCAGCAAAGAGGGCAGATATAAGAATAAATTCATTTTTCTTGTTATCAACAATATTAGATTCATCATACACGAAGTTCCTTGACTTCTTGAAATGTTGACCATTTCCATTTCGTGTAGCGGGAGCCTTTCTCATTCCTTTGTTGTTGAACCTGTTGTTCCTTTGATTTCTATTTCCCCTAAAGTTGTTGTTATTGTTGTAGTCATCATCTCGGGGTGAGTCCTTTTTATTGGGACACTCTCTAGCAAAGTGGCCAAACTTGTTACAATTGTAACGGCTACCCTTCCTTCCTTTGGGTCCTGCTCTTCCTTGACCTTGATTTCTAGGACCAGCATTATTCTTATTCTTTGTATGAGCGGAGAAAGCAGTAGGTTCATTTCCATTTGAAGGTTTGTCTATCTCCATCATCCTTGTCTCCTCTTGAGTGCATATTGTCAACAATTCATCAAAATGAGGAATTATGTTATTGTTGAGAATAGTGGCATTGAATACATACCATGCCTGGGGAAGACCTCCAAGAGCAATAAGAGTGAGCTCTCTGTCAACTATGACCTCTCCAATAGATAAGAGATCATTTTTTATTTCGGTAATCCTCATAAAGTAGGACTAGATGGATTCTCCCTTATCCATCTTGATGTCCTTCAGCTTGTTCTTCAGAAAAAGAACCTGATTTGCATTGCTAGCCATGAACATGCCAACCAACCTATCACACATCTCCTTAGATGTGCCCACGATGTCTTATGTGTATATTTTTCTTTGCTCAGTTTCCTTGTTTCGGAATTATATTTAATTAAGTGTAGGCTGCTTCAGTAATTTACTTCAATATTTCATGAAGAAATCATGAAATAATTCTGTAATGTAATTTACAAATAGGAGAAGTAAATTCAGCTGGTTGCAATAGGATTCTGGAGATCATTTAGATCTAGGAATTTTCATAATAATTATGAAAGAGGATGTTGTGACTGTAATGGGTGATTGCAAAGGTCTTCCTAACCTTACTTATGAGATTGTTCTCTTGCAGTAGGTACTTTATCACCTGAATACCTTGAGAGATGACAGATCTATGTTCGTGGTGTCATATGCAGAGATATGAATAATTGTTGCAATTGTTAATGAATTGTCTTTTATTTGATTTGTATATGTTGAAGGGTGTATATGAAAATTGATGATATGGGTATGCAAAGATAAATGACAGAGATCCTCTTGCTTTCTTGTTTTGTAATTCGACAGACAACGTAGTGTGTAGTTGCAGGCATCTTTGTGTTGTGTGCAGAGACCTTTGGTTATCCTTGACAGTGTCACAGTATGCAGAGATCTTCCTTAACAGGTTCAGAGTAACAGAAGTTCATAAGTGTTGCTTTTGATTTTGTAGGGATTATTCTATGTATGCAATGAGATTGGGCTTGTATACTTGATGACAGTAGTGTAATGATGATAATGATGTATGATATGCACGACAAAGACACATATGTTTTATATTTGTGACAGAGATCTTATATGCATTGACTTGTCGTTGGAAAATGATCACATAATAAATTAATATTAAATATGTTGTTGTTGTCTTTGATCTTATCCAGTTGTGTAAGGTTTGATGAATTTGCTTGTGGCTTGACACTAAATAGAGATCACTGTATTGCAGTGTTCCACGAGGCCACGTCACCCAGGGTAAGGTGCACGCACCCCTTGCACCCGGGACAGAGAGTCTCCTGGGGTGCGTTTCCCCACGCACCCTTTTGGGGAGTCTCGAGGAGACGCAAGGGGGTGCGTTTCCCCAGTGTGGGGGATGTGAGTCCCCAAAAAAGGTGCTTATGGGCGTCCCCCCTCAAAAGGGGTGCTTCTAGGCATCCCCTTCAAAAGGGGGACGTGTCCCCCTTTAAATTTGTCTAATAACACCTAAGTTAAAAACAAAAATGAAAATCTGATTTTATAAAGTAAAAAAAATTTTAAAATTTTAAAATTGAAAAAAATAAAAAAAATAAACAATAATTTAAAGAAAATAAAATTTAAAAAAAAATATGAAATCGTAGGTTTTGGTAACTTACCTCATTTCACCTAAACTCTATTGAACCCGCTGCTCCCACTGCTCGAGCTCTGAGACTGATAGCCATCTGAACTTGCTACTTCTCCCATTGTTCGCTGTCGTCGTCAACTACCCAGACTACAGAGACTCAAGCTGCCGTCGACTACTGAGACTACCAAGACTCAGGCTGTCGTCGACTGTTCTCGTTTTCTCATGCTGTCGTCGACTGCCAACTCCCGCTTGCTGCACACTACCGAGACTACTCCCGTTTGCTCAGGTCATCATGACTACCGAGACTGCTGCACGCCGTGACTGTTGTCGCTGTCGTCGACCGAGACTGTTGCTATCGCCGTCACTGTCGTCAACATTGTTGCTGTCGCCTTCGATATCACCTGCCACCTTCGATATCACCTTGTTGCTACACGTTGCTCCTCAACTGTACGATGTTTCAACTTTCAGTTTGCTGCTGTTTGAACTTTGAAGTTTGGTGTTGCCGAATAGTCCTTCATTGCTGCCACCATCAACCTCACGATTCCAGCACCTCGGTTTGGCAGCAAATCCACATTGTGCATCCTCTGTCCAGGTTGAGGTAAGTTCTTAATTTCAGATTTCTCTGTTATGTGTTGTTTTTAAAATTAAAATTAAATTACATGTAGAAGTTAGAACAATGAACAGTGTTGTAATTTTTTATTTTTTATTTTTAATTCCAGAACTCTATTGTAATGTTTTTTAAATTTTAATTATTTACTTCTAGTAGTTTTAGAAAATCAAAAAATGAAATTCAGTAGGTTAAAATGTAGATTTTGTATTTTAAATTTTAATTTACATTATGAGAAATTTATTTTTTTTATAAAACCTTCCCTGCAGGGCACAAAAAATTTAAAAAATTAAAACATAGCAAATGTAAAATCAAAATGATTGATCGGAACAGCATGAGTAGCGACAGTGCTACTGACGGTGATAATGAATATGATGTTGAAACCCCATTTGGATCTGAAACCCCATCAACAATGAATGCAACACATGGCAGTAGTGCAGCTAGTGTTTCGCCCAGTGCAACTGCAACCCCATCAAAGTCATTGGCAGAATATGAAAATGGGACATTTAATCCATGCAAACCTCTTTTGTTATACGTTGCCAAAATGGCTGACTTTGCAACCCAACCAAAACCAAGGAAACAAAGAGGTGGGACATGTTGTTGGAAATGCAATGTTTTTGGTCATTCTTGGGTTGGGATTTATAATCGGATCAAGATGCATCTTTTGGGTGTAGGTGGCAAAGGGGTTAATATGTGTACAAAATTAACCATATTGCAAAAATCAGAGCTCTTGAGGATGCAAAAGGCACCTTCTCAAGTAGAAAATTCATGGCCGAAACTCATCAAAATATTGATGAAGCCACAAGCTCCAAAATAAATTTAAACGATAGGAAAAATATGCCTCCACCATCTCCTATTGGGACTAAGGGTTCCCATTCTTGTGCAGTGGGACCAACTCTTGCAGGGATGTATGGTAAGTTGAACTGTGATGATACAGATGATGCTATTGGAAAAATTCTTTTTGCCAATGGCATTCCTTTCCATGTTAGTCATTCTCCTTACTACAAGGAGATGGTCAAGGAAATTGCAGCAGCAGGACCCTCATATGTGCCCCCAGGTGAACATAAGTTGAGGACAATGATATTAGAAAGGCAAGTGCGCAATATTAATGTGCAAAAGGAAAAACTAAAGCAAACATGGGTGAGGGAAGGTTGTTCTATTGTTATGGATGGGTGGACAGACATTGCCAAACGTCCACTTATCAACATCATAGTTACGAGCTGAGAGGGGCCTTTCTTTCTTAGAGCTATTGATTGCTCTAGAAAGCGCAAAGATGCAGCGTTCCAATTTGAGCTTCTTCGTGATGCTATAGAGGAGGTTGGCTCTATAAATGTTGTACAGGTTGTGACAGATGCAGCAGCAATGTGTAGATCAGCGGGATTAATGATTCAAAGTAAATACAGGCATATTTTCTGGACCCCTTGTTGTGTGCATGCGCTCAATAATGCATTGAAAGACATTGACAAAATTGAGTGGGTATCTAACTTGGTGACAGCTGCAAGAAACATGCAAATGTTTATTTGCAATCACCACATCTCTTTAGCCATGTACAAGTCTCATGCGAGGAAGGAATTCCTCAAGCCTACTGATACCAGATATGCTAGTTATTTTCTTTTATTAGAGAGGATGTTGGAGGTGCAGTGAACATTGGAGGCAATGGTTGTGACTCCAGATTGGAATAGATGGGCAGAATCCAAGATAGAGGAAGGGAAGAAAATCAAGATTCAGATATTGGATAATGATTGGTGGACAGATTGTGGTTATTTGGTATCACTCTTACGTCCTGTAGTTGAGGTCATTTGCTACACTGACACAGATTCTCCTACTCTTGGAGAAATCTATGAGACTTTTGATAGTATGTTGGATCAAGTAAGGGTGGCCATTCGTGAGAAAGACCCTTCCTTAGAGTTCTATACGACCCAAATTCGACCCATTATTCAGTGTAGGTGGAATCGAATGAATACACCTTTGCACATGGCAGCATATGCACTCAACCCAAAACGGTATGTGCCAAGGACTAGTAGAATTCTTCCCATTGAAGATCTAGAGGTCAAAAAGGGATTTCGAGCTGCCATTACAAAGATGTATAGTTCAGCAGAAAGGAAAACAATTAGGAGACAATATATGAAATTTGCAAGTCTCAATGGTCCCTTCAACAAGTGTGATGCAAGGGAAGATCGCAATGATTTAGGCCGAGTGACCCCATTGGTTGGTGGACCATGAATGGGGATGATGCTCCAGAGATCCAACAACTTGCTATTCGCTTATTGTCTCAGATTGCTAGTTCCTCTGCAGCAGAGAGGAATTGGTCCACATACAGCTTCATCCACTCTATCAAGAGGAATAAACTTTCCTCTAGGAGAGCAGAGAAGCTAGTTGCAGTGCACAGTTCTCTACGTCTTGCACATAGGAAGACTCCAGAGTATCGGAAGGGACCGACAACACGATGGGATGTGGATCCAGAGGACAGTGCACATATAGATGATGAGGATGGACCAGATGAGCTGCAGCCTAGTTTGGTTGGAGTTTCGTTGGTTATTCAAGAGAGTGACTCTGATTCAGACACTGATATTCCCATTGATGGTCCCGATGACTTCATGCCGCAGATGGATGTAGAGGACCAATCATTGAGATTGAGTCTTTGATGTTATTTTCAATGCTCATTATCCATTTTTACTTTTCAGTTGATGAACTCAGACTGATTCTTGACTCTTCACTCTTAACTATTTTTTAGTTTGAAACTTTGAGTTATATAAATTTACTATTTACTATTTAGCATTCAAACTTTAGTTACTAGTATCTACTATCTACTTCTAGACTTTTAGTATGTTCACTATTTTGCTTTCAATTTCGATTCTAGAATGATGAACGATGAAATTAATTTTTAAATCAATGTACATTGTAATTGTAGAATGATGAATGATATGGAATCATGGATCAATGTATTTGAAGATTTCATTATTGAATTTATTTATTGAATGATCATTGATTATGGATGAATATTGGAATAATGAGTGTCATATGAATGATGTATGTATCAAAATGAATGATGAGGATGGATCAATTTATGTCATTATTCAATTCAATTATGAATTTAAATTTTATCATGTGTAGATCAAATTTCAATTTTCAATGTATATATATATATATATATATAATTAAAATTTATATACCCCGACGACTCCTCGCACCCCCGAAATTTGCCTAAAATTTCAAGGTACTCCCACATGTCCCCCTTATGCGTGTCTTCGCAGCCGCGTCTCCCCGCACCGGAGTCTTGGTGAAACATTGTTGTATTGTGAGATATTGGTTGGATCTATGAGAAACAATTGTGAGATTGATATGGCTTTGTTACAACGTGTTGATTGTTTATCTGTTGTTGCTCGTCCTCTAGGCCTATGATAATGACACTTGGTGGCTAGGCTAATTGACAGAACTATTCAGAGGATTTGATACATCCACTACTGCTCATATGACAGTGTTATGGTTGGATCTACTTGATACTTGGCTATATTGATTTGGTTTGAGTTTGCTAGGGCATGTTGGCTTGACTTCATTGGCTTGGATAATTGGTATTGGTCATGACTCTTGATCTGCTTGGTATTCGGTGATGACATGATTTATTTCCTTACGTTCATTATGCCATAGTTATTCACGTGTATATATTACATCTCTTATGGTATTAACGTTTTATTTCTGTCCATAATTTTTCATGCTTTATACTGCTGTTAACTGATCAGTGTCTTTGTCCCAGATTACAGTAGGCAGCCCGGGCATTTGCACATAGTTTTACAATGACTAATGACATGGAATCAATCTTGTCCTTCTGCTGATTTATTTTTCTTAGCTTTTAATTCCAACACTGTTTTATTTATTTCAGTTTTGTACATTTGCTTTATTAGTTAGATTAGATATTAAATTACTCATGTCATTATCAATTACCTCCGAAAACCATAGCGAGACTAATGGTGAGGGATTGAAGTATGAGTGTGTAATTTGATATTAGTTTATTTTTCTGCAAATTAGATATCAGATTGCTCAAGTTGTTTATGATTACCTCCGAAAGCCATAGCGAGACTAATGGTGAGGGGTCAGAGTATGAGTTGATGTAATTTGATTTTAGCTTTACTTTGCTTGCAATTCTTGGATTTCTTTGAGCACAGTTTCTTTTGTATTTAGACAGCAGCAAGGGTAATGGGTTTCATGATCAATAGTTCATTGTTTGTTTGACTAGTATAGTGGCACATTTTCATTTTCTTTTAGGAATTAATTTTGTCATTGTATGTTTTAAACCCTTTTGAAGTTTGAAGTTTGGGAAATCATTATAAAGGACATCATTGCCTTGAACATTTATATCCATACTTGTCTTTTAGAATTTCCATCTCACATTAGGAAACCAACCAAGATACCCCCAAGATAAAAAAAAAAAAACCCAAAAACGACAAAAAGTAAGAGATAGGTTATCTTGCACATATAGTGCGCCACACTTCGTCAGCTTACGAATCCCGGATTGACAAATTAATGTAGCAATTTAGGACACACTAAAATGACCAAACAATTTTTCTGTGTGGTTGTTATAATTTCTTGAGTTTTATTTCTGCAATTTCCAGCACTGTGAAATTCCTACATTTGTGTTTTCAGAAAATAATTTCATTTCCAAAATTTTGAATGTATGATTATGGTAATAAGCATTTAACTATATGGGAGTGATAAGGTGAAACTGAAAACCGGAGTGGGGTCTAAAATTTCTACAAGTATATAATATATACTATATTACTATTAGTCTATTTAATATTTAATACTTATGCTATCATTATTTAACAATGAATATGAACTTGAATTTTATATATATGTAAAGTTAACGTAGAGCACTTGTTCAATAATGATTCAACCACAATGTCAATTAGATCTTAATGCCTAAGTGACTTAAACAATTTCAGCAAGATTAGAGGATCTAGAGCTTAGATATGTGAGTGATTTAAGTGCAAAATTTGATCATTTTTGTAGCCAAGACAAAACAAACAAATATTAGATTCAAAATAACCAATAACTACAGTAGCACTTTAGAATTATTAACACTTATTAATGAACAAATCACTCTAGATCTAGGCAACAATAAGCATATATGAACCAGAAATGAACAATAAGGTGCCTAACAACTTAACAAGTGAAAACATAAGTTACTTATCCTTCTTATGATGAGTCACTCATAGTTATATAAGATCTGGAACATTTATTACATTAGTAATAAAAGTGAACAAACAATGAGTTATTGATGTAATAACATGTGCCAAAATTTTTCCAAATGCTAAAGTAAGTTTCCCAAATTGAAAATTTTGATTTTTAAGCCCTTCAAGATGTGATATTTAGAAAATATCAGATTTGATCCAGTGATTATGCAGAAAATTTCCAGCAAGCAAATGAATAGATCTAGGCCTAATGAAAAATTCCTAAGTATCCAAAACACAAGTAAATTTTATCATAAATTTTTTAGTGCATCTAAACTATTTAGAATAAATTTTAGGGCACTTATATCACTGTTATGAAGAATATGTTACAGCTAAAGTAAAACATAGATAAAGTGAGGGTTTAAAGAGAAAACCCTAGGCCAAAGGCCTTGTAACAAACTTGCCCAAAATGCCAAAATTTCTCCAATGATTATGCCACCTGAAAATACAAATTTTGAACCAATTTTCTATGCAAAACACACCAAGTATTTAGAGTAGAAATTTTAGACATGAGTAAAGGGAAGATTAGGGCCAAGGAGGGCTAGCACTAGGCCCAATAGAGCTAGCTTGGGCAAGAAAAGGCCAAGAAGGCCTAGCGGCTAGGGCTTGAGGCTAAAGGAGAGATGAAAAGGGTCAACAAAAAGGACAAGAGGGAGAACGAAGGGTAGAGGAGGAGGCCGAGGTAGGAAAGAGGGAGGTTGAGGCAAGGAAAGAGCTTGAATATCACATAGCAAGCCTAAAAGGTTTCCGTATAAGGTAAATGAGGGGAGCCGAGTGGCCTAGAGGCCATGACGAGGACTAAAAAGGCCTTAAACCCTCAATGCTGGGCAAAAAAGGGAATGCTAAGAGACCTAGAGGCTACGACTAGCCCTGGAAGGGTTGAAAAGGATGACGTTGGGGCCAAAAAGGCTGACACAGGGCTAGGAGAGGATGACATTGGCCCCAGAGGAGGTGTATCCGGACATGGAATCCCCAAAACTTGAAACCCTTGCTCTGAAAAAAAAATTCCTCAGATCCAAAATTTACTACAAATTCTTCAATGGCTCACCCTGCAAAATTTTTTAGAGGCTAGATCTTACCCTTAAGGGCCTAGATCTAAATCTAATCCAGTGCTTTCCTCTTGATCCCACTTGCAAAAATGGAGATAAAAATACCCAAAATCCCCAATATATACAAAAATTCTCAAAACCCCAGTTAGAAAAATAATTTATACAAATTTATATACAAATATTCAAGGATTTTGAAATAAATTTCAAGAAATATGTTTTTTTAGAATTTTTTTTGATAAATGGCTAAGTGTATTTCAAAGAATAGATGCGAGCTACAGCCTTAGTGAAGTTAAATAAACCATAAAAATATTCGGAGTCAAAATAAGGTTAGCCTACGTCCACAGTTTGTGAACTTGGAGCCCAAGGACTAGGGAACCTGCAAACACTATATATCTTCTTCAAGAAAGCTAGTTTGACAAATGGCGAATCAGATCACCTAAGATAAGCCCAAAATCTACCAATAGAATGTTCTTATCCCCATCTAATGAAAAAAAAAAACTTTACAAATTCTTAGGCATAATATAGGAATGTCCGTACCCAACACATACCACAAATCAGTAGACAATAAACACCATGAATTGCACCCCAAAATCTTTATTATGATTCAAAAAATGTTCCCAGTAGGATAGTAGCATTACATCAGCTTTTCTGCCAAATTTTCTTAGCCAAACATCATATGGCATTATGTTAAATTTAGACAAGCATGGTATGTTCTATGCTTAATGCAGTTTTACTTCAATCTTTCTTATAGGCCCGATTCAATTTAGCAATCACATAAACATGAAACTAAAATGTTGATAGAACATAATAATATATCAACAGAAAACAAGTCAAATAATATATCACAATTTGAAATTCTTCCTTGTCCAGCAAATGAATAGATAAATGTTTGTTATAGCAGTCAAAAGGATGCCCCAGCCAACAAAGTCTTTAGTTGGTCAAACCAACTTCCCCAACAGCCAAATCAGCCTTCCACAAGTGTCACACAAACACCTCAAAGACAGCTCCAAAATTCAACACAATTCAACCCAAACTAGCCAACGCAAAAGTCAACGCTACAGTCAAAGGGGCTTTGGTCAAAGTCAACATTCAACCTCGATTTTTGTGCCTAGTTGTATGGAATTAAAAAATTGGAATTTCTGCCCAAAAAACGTAGTCAAAGTCCAAGCGTTGACCCAAAGTCAACGTTGGTCAACACTGTCCAGAAACCCTAAAAACGGTCCAAAAATTGCAACATCTTTTTCAGGTTCAAATTCACACGTGTGAAGGGGGGAAGCCTCTCCTAGGCTGTATGAACCAATCAGATCGCAAGATGAATGTGTGTGTTGAATTGATGATGAAATGGCATCATCTCTCTCCAATTTATATCCATCAATGAGGGTGTGTGACACATCTTTAGGGCTTGTGAGCCTACATTAAAAATCTGGCCGACCATACATGTGTGGAAAATAAAATCAAAATATATGTTCTGCTCATCCAAACAAGATGAACTTTAGATCAATCTTTCACCTATCCGAAAAAGGATCCAACAAAAATATAATCATCATCATATGAGCAGTGCAACATGGAGATTGGATCTAGTTTCCCAAAATTAACACTCCCTCTCAACTAGGGAGAACTCCATCTGTCCACTTGTGCCATCCAGTGATTAGTACCATAGTGTACTATCATCATCATCATGCGTTCCTGCATCATCCTGCTATAACATGCTTTGTCGGCTCAAGGGAAAACAAACGAGAGTGAGTCACAAAGACATCACACTCCGCTGATCCAAAGTCAGCCTAGAGGGTGAAACCTCAATAGACTCAAAATGAGTCACATACTAACCCAAAGTTAGTTTATTGACCCGAAGTCAGTTTAGAGGTAATAACCTCATCAAACTTGATCCCAGGTCAAGGTGTTGGATGCAACCCATCCTAGACATAGAGAGTATGGAAATCTTGAATGCATCCATCAGTCTTGCTATGGTCTCTATCCACATTTCTCACCTCATTTTCCAAATGAGAGGGACTTCCCATGAGTCTGAAACTCCATGGGTAGAATGCATGTGAGACATAGATAAATTAGAGGGGTGAACCAACTCAACATCATAAAGGTCAGGCAGAAGCACAACAAGGTTCAACAAGCCTAGCCCCGTGTGTTGTTATAGCTCCAAGAAGTTATCCCCAAGCCCCCTAGAGCTCCCAGAGCTCATTTTCCAACTCAATCAGAACCCTCGCAATAGGGTCTTTCCACGATTCCAAGCTTCTCACGAAAGGTTAGGAAAATGACCTTCCCCAGGGGCTTCGTGAGAATATCTACGACCTGCTCATCAGTTCCTATGTGATCGAGCCTTATGGCGCCTTGTTGTACCATATCCCGAATGAAGTGGTACCTGATATCAATATGCTTGGATCGATCGTGGAACACGAGATTCTCAGAAAGACAAATCCCACTCTAGTTATCACAAGGGATAACGATGGTATCTAGCACATGTACAAACAGCTCACTGAAGAGCTTTCACAACCAAACACCTTCACAACAAGCCATACTCGCTGCAATGTATTTGGCCTTAGCAGTGCTCAAAGCCACCGACTTCTGCTTCCTGCTCATCCAAGATATTGAATCAGAAACCAAGGTGAAGCGACATCCAGATGTGCTCTTGCAATCCACCGCACTGCCAGCCCAATCAACATCAATATATCCATGGAGTCTCAAACTCCAAGCAGTGTATCTCAGCCCATGGTTGATTTTTCCTCTAAGATATCTCAATATATTCTTGGCACCTATCCAGTGAATTTGATGAGGGTCAACCATATGTTGACTCAAAGTGTTCACTGTAAAACATATGTCCGGACGGGAGTTCACTAAGAAAAGCAGGGCCCCTACAAGTTGTCAATACTCGGTGGGATTTCCCAGCACAGGCCCAGTAGCGCTTCCACACAAATTCTTAAAATTGAGTTCCATCGGTGTCGACACAGAATTACAGTCCACCATACCTAATCTCTCCAGTAGCTTCATGACATATTTTCCTTGAGAATGGAAAATATCACCTGGCGTTTGCCAGACCTCCAAGCCTAGGAAATAGTGCATCAGTCCTAGGTCTTTCATCTCAAACTCGGAAGCTAGCTCCCTCTTACATTGATGAATGAGAGGGTTAGCACCTGTTAGGAAGAGATCGTCCACATAGAGAACTAGAATGAGAGGCCTTTCTTAAAATAAAGGTTTGGATCATCGTCACTTCGAGTGAAGCCCATCTTCATCAAGTAGTTATTTATCCTCTCATACCAAGCCCTGGGGGATTACTTCAACCCATAGAGGGCTTTCTTCAACCTGCATACATAGGTGTCTCTATCTTGGACTTCGAACCCCAGAGGTTGCTCCACATAAACCTCTTCCTTTATTGAACCATGTAGAAAGGCAGTCTTCACATCCATCTAATGGAGACTCCATCCTTGCATTGCAGCAAGGGAAATGATAGATCGGATGGTGGTATAGCGGGCAATAGGTGCAAATATATCATCATAATCTATGCCTTTGTTTTTAGACAAGCCTTGGGCAACAAATCTTGCCTTGTACTTTTCAGCACTTCCATCGGCTCCATGCTTGATCTTGAAGAGCCATTTTGAGGTGACAACAAATTTTTCCTCCGGCCTTGGGACCACTTCCTAGACATCATTTTTCATAATGGACTCATATTCTTCATGCATAGCATCCTTCCAAACTTTATGCAGCTTCTTCAAATGATCGAGGCTCAGATTGTACAATAGTACTCATGGCTGCAAGGTACCCTTGGTACCTATTCGGCTTCTTTCTTTCACGGAATGTCCCCCTTGGAGCAATATGTCTCTCAACATCTTCGAGAGTGTCCCTAAGCCATGAGGGTCTCCTCTTATTTGAAGGAGGTGGATCAATAGGATCCATTGGTCCTTCAACATCGGGCATGGGTTCATCCTTCGATTCTTCCAACTTCCCTACTTCTTTTTCTTCTTCTTCTTTGTCTTCCTTTAAACTAGGAAGATTTCTTACTTTCTTGAGGGAAACATCTTCATCGAAGGTGACATCGTGGCATATCTCCACTTCTCTTTTACCATGCACATAGATTCTATATGCCTTCGAATTTTCACTCATATTATTAAAAACCGGTCGGGTCAAACCGACCGGTCGGGTCAAACTGACCGGTCAAACCCTTGGCCGGTCAAACCGGTCAAAAAACCCGATTGAACCCCCTACTTCGCAATAAATTCCGGTCAAACCGGTGCTGACCAGCCGGTTCCATTCTTAACCGGCTGTTGGGACCCACGCACGGATAGAATGTTGGTTTAGGGTTGATTTGG
Organism: Pinus albicaulis; assembly: GCA_034641835.2. Taxonomy (NCBI): domain Eukaryota; kingdom Viridiplantae; phylum Streptophyta; class Pinopsida; order Pinales; family Pinaceae; genus Pinus; species Pinus albicaulis. The sequence goes on from CM076579.1 coordinate 189,029,489, forward strand.
AGGGAAGGGGAGGTTTTTTTCCCTCCAAAAACACCCTCCCCAATCCTTCATAAGCAGGGGCAACCTCTCATTTGTCTCACACCATCTCATTAGTAGCTTTTGTGAGTTTGATTGAGAGCTTGGAGAGTGTTGAGTGTTTGTTGGAGTAGTGATCTTGGAGGCTTGGAGTTGGAGCTATTTTGGCGATAGTTTGGAGTTGTCAGTAGAGTTGGCATCTTCAAGAGGAGACTAAGGAAGCTAGTTTGCATTGCCAGGTAAGGATTTTCACTTGAAAAATCCATCATTTCATTGTTGTTCATGTATTTATTTTCTTATGTTTTTAGCTATGCTATTTCTATCATATCTCTAGTCCTATGCTATCAACTTTTGTATGTTTGAATGTGCATTTTGTTTTGTAAATTTAGCCTTGGTTGTCCATTTATCTTAGCTGCAATTTTTTTAAAATGGCAGATTTATTTCCAAATTTTAATTATTTCAAGTCAAGATGGCTCCAAAATCCAATGACAGTGCATGGGCCCATTGTGATGTGGTTGATGGAAAAAAGATATGCAAATTTTGTGAAAAAAATATTGGAGGTGGGGGTATTCTTAGATTGAAACAACAATTGGCTGGGATAAGAGGCCAAGTAAAGCCATGTGATGCACCTAAGGAAGTGATAGGTCCTGTTAGGGCAAAATACCTTTCCAAGTTTGAAAATTTTGAGGAGACTAAGGCTAGGGAGAAGGCTATCCAAGATGAAATTGCAAGGAAGAGGGAACTAATAGAAACCCTGAGACGGAGTGGCTATGATGATTATGACATTCAAGATTCCACTTCTATCCCTTCCACCAATGACCCCTTTCACTATGTTCCTCCTGTTGGCCAAAAATCAAAACGAACAAAGAGACCCAACATCCAGAGTTATTTCTCATCCACCGCTAATCCCACAGCCACTTCCTCCCAGTCAAGTTGTCAACCCACTTTGGATCAACATTGTTAAAAACAATGCAAAGAAATTTCCTATCAGTACATTGCTAGATGGTAGTATGTTGCAGATATCCCATTTAATGTTGCTCACTCACTTTATTACCAAGCTATGTGGGACTCTGTTTTAGCTACAGGAAAGGGCTTCAAAGGCCCTACTATGCATGACTTGAGGGGATCTCTTTTGCAAAAAGAGATTTGTTCCACTGATGAGTATTTGGCTAACTTTAGAGAGTCATGGCTCAAAACAGGTTGTTCCATCATGTCAGATGGATGGACTGATGGAAAGAACCACACTATCATTAACTTCCTTGTTTCTTGGCCTCAAGGAACTATTGAGAATTTGGAGGGGTGGTGATTAATTCAAATTCTCTTCTTGATAATTACTTGTGAGCTTACTTAATTTACTTTTGTCTTCTCTTCTTAGCTTATTTAGTCTTTCATCAAGTCAATTACCAAAACACAAGAGACACAAATTTAGGTTCTTCAAGCCAAGGCAAAACCTCTCCCTCTTAGAGTGGAAAACCCACGAGAAAATCTTCTTATATACTTTCAGATGACAAGTACCATGACCAAGACTTAGACCCTTGACCCTTGTATGCCTCCAAGACCTTGTCACTACTTCTTCATTCACTTCTTTAAGCTGATCCTTCTTTTCTACACTGTCCTGCACCGTCTTGCACTTTTCTACACCAGGACTAGAGAGCTTAGTCTCTAACTGTATTTCCCTTCTCCGGTAGTATGTGATCCTTACTTAGATATCAGAACCTTGTTATAGAATGTCCTGCGCACACCTTGCACCTTCACTTCACCTTGTTGGCTGGTCTTCAACGTACACACATATCTTGTTTCCTTTTCGATGAACAATCCACCCTTTTCATACTCTAATGATACCCTTACTTGTGCTGCATTACTTTGCTGAGCACACTTATTATACGTAGCACTTCATAGTCTTGTAACTACTAAACACAGTCCTGTAACTTCACATATATATAACAAATTTACCCTTGATTACTTTGTTGTTCCACCTCTAATTCTGCACTTTTTTTCTGTCCTAACCTTCGCATTAAATTACAGAATTGTTCCTGAAGTCACCGCAGATTTTGTTGCTGAGATTTTGTCCAAAAATCTCAGAGAAGTCAGGTTTTGTTCTGTCACAGTTCTGCGCAGTATAGTGGCCTATTTATAGTGGTCATACCCTGTAATAAGCCGACCTGACCATGAAGAGATGTGATGGTTTGTGAGCCAAATCTGCTTGCTGTTTATAGGCCGACTTGTAGAGGAGTTCTTCCAGCCTATTGTAGGATGTCTTGAGGAGTATTTACATCAAGTAGTATCACCATTCTTGAGCCATGTCTTCAAGCTTATTTGACAAGGTCTTGAGGCATACCATCATTGACTTTACTTCATATACACGAATCTATTTATGACAATATGAAAAATCCATAAAAGACATCAAGAAGAAGTCTTTTGACCCATAATAAAAATCCTTGCTCATGAAATCCATGAAGCAAGCTTAAAAAAAATACATTTTATTACCTTTGTCTTGTATTTTACATAAATGCATAATTACATAGTCAATATGAAGACTGATCCTAGTTACACTTTTCAACACTCCCTCTTAACTAGGGGGGTATTTATACAGGTACATGATCACTTTCAAACTGAAGAATCTCATAAGAAGAATCGGATTGGTAATCACATATGTATAACATCATATCAACCAGCATTGTCCTAGTGCAAGGCCTTGACTAACAGTCCCATCTCTCAATGAGACAATGGGCTACAATGCTGGCAAGACAAATGACTTATAGACACCATAGTCATTGTCTCTCCAAGGTACATACTCCACCCAGGTGTTCACAAAGTATGACCTTCTTGGAATATTCTTCTCTTGGGTAGCTAGCCCTCAAAGAACATCGGTCCACGACTACTCTTATCTTGAATGCCTTATCTCATTCTCAAAGAGTATCGGATGCTAGATGATTACCCAATCCTCCATTCTATCTTCCTAGTTGAAGACCAGAATGATGTGTCTGTCTCTCCCTCTTAGCCAGGGAGGACCTATTCCATAAGGGAATGTACTCATTCCTATACAGGGAATGTACCTAAGCTCATTCTTAGGAATTACTAGGTTTTTTCCAAGTAAGAAACTTACCACCAGGCTCCCTCTTAACCAGGGATCCACAACAACAATGGTGAGACACCCAACTGCTCATGAAGAATTCCTGCCCTTGATGTCATGGATTTCGATATTGAGGAATCTTTAACTTTAGCTTCATAGGGCACAGATCATTAGTCACTTTCATCCATGAGTCATGTCATCTACCAGAAAGTGATTTATCAGATTTTCTCATCTGGTCCACCTTTATGCCATGCTGCTTTACTTCGAACCATCTCCAAGGATCTTACATCCTTTCACATGATTGGCAGCCCTGCATAAATTCATTCAGATAAACATATGAACTTTTAAATCAAAAGCTACCTCAGTAATGATCTTTCACCATGACATCTTCTTGTAGGCATCAACATCCTCTATTTAGATTGACACATCTCCTAATGATATTTCTTGTCAAAGGTCTTCTTCTTTACCAGAATTCTATCAGAGTCTACATATCTTCCCAGGAGATATTCTAGCCACATCTTCTTGGCTTCCGGATGATAATTGCCTCTTGACATGGTTGCACTTCATGATCTCTTTCTTTCTACACATCTTCATTCCCAGGAACTTCCAATTTCTAGTTCCTTGTTCATATACAACCACCTCATATTCCATATGAGGATATATATGTTGATTTCATCTGTCAATGCACTGCGAGAGATCCTCCTCCATAGATCATACTTATAAATATAGAAGTCCATTACCTGCAACCATATGACATGACTTCACAACATCTAGTGTCAGTCAGCATATAAATTCATACTTCTAAATATAGAAGTCCATTACCTGCAACCATATGACATGACTTCACAACATCTAGTGTCAGCATATAAATATATATACCTCATACCTTTTTCCTTTGAGTCATCTTGTAGAAATTTTACTAGAATGAAGAACTTCATTCCCTTGACCTGCTTCATCAATATGTCATCACATACTAGAATTCTATAGCATAGAATTCTTGATGAAACCATTCTGCTTTCTTTATAATCAGTGAATCCATAGAGAACTCCATTAGAAAATGTCAACACCAGTTTCCATGATGACCTTTGATTTTGATGTCTGCCTTCCAACAATATTGTTGTCAGTGAGGTTTTCCAGGAGCTATTTCACCAAGAGCTCCTACCATGCTCTTATCATGATGCTATTAATATACATTGCTTCCTATCATATTGTTTTACAACCAACAAAGATCACTTAAAGAAGATGATGATCTCAATCATAATAGAGATTCCTCACTTCTTCTTTCTTAGATTTCTTTGCATCAGGTTCTTCCCTTATATTTGTGACACAGGCTTCTTCCTTTTTCCTCTTGTCCTTTCTAGATTTAGGACAATCTCTTTTATAATGCCCAATTTCATTACATCCAAAGCATCGTACTTTGTCCATATTTCTTCTTTTATTCTAATGACCAAATTTTCTGAATCTTCCTTTCTTCCTGGATATGGCTGCAAAGGCTTGATTCCCTTCACTTGATCCTGTATCATCTTTGGCTTTCAATCTTGTTTCCTCTATTTTACATAGAGACCATAAATCATGGAATGGTGTGGCTTCTTTCTTCCTGTATAAACTTGAAGTGAAGTTTCCCCATTCTTCTGGTAGAGCATTCAGTACCACTGTAGTCATCTCAGTTTCAGACATTACTTCTCCCAATTCCTGCAGTTGATCTCTTATTTCAGAAATCCTCATAAAGTATGAAGTGATTCCTTATTCTCTTGAAAATTTAATTTTGTATAGTTCTTGTCTCAGCGAGATTGCTTCTCCTGCAATACTCACAGAGAATAGCTCTACCAGTTTCTCATATATTTCTTTTGCAAACTTTAGTTTTGATACATGGGGAGTGAGTGAGTCCTTAATGGATTCTATGAGAATCCTTTGGGCTCTGCTCTTCCTTCATGTACTTGGCATGAACTGGAGCATCTTCTTTTGAGGGTTGAATTGTAGATCCTTCGATGTAGTCCATAACTTCGTCTTCAGTTAGATTCAAATCTGTCCTCTTCTTCCAAGCACTAAAGTTTGAAGACCCAACCAATTTGTTGCTCTCTTTACAATAAGTCATCTTGACAGATTTAAGTAAGTTCATAGATACCTACTTGAGTAGAGTGACTTGCAGCTTCCTTAATGATGAAGGATATCTTCAAAAGATGATGATTCTTCCAACAATGTCTTGAATGCAAATCTTTCATGGCAAAGATGATTTTCTTGAATGAGTTGATTTTTTGAATGAGATAGCTTGAGAGTCTACCTGGTAAATTGATTTGACTTTTCAACACAAACTTTGATCTTCGCTTCCTGGAGTGTCTTCTTGTCAAGTAGCTATTGTGTTCAACACCTTAGCTCTGATACCATGTTGAGAATTTGGAGGGCTGGAGATTAATTCAAATTCTCTTCTTGATAATTACTTGTGAGCTTGCTTAATTTACTTTTGTCTTTTCTTCTTAGCTTATTTAGTCTTTCATCAAGTCAATTACCAAAACACAAGAGACACAAATTTAGGCTCTTCAAGCCAAGGCAAAACCTCTCTGTCTTAGAGAGGAAAACCCACGAGAAATTCTTCTTATAGACTTTTAGATGACAAGTACCATGACCAAGACTCAGACCCTTGACCCTTGTATGCCTCCAAGACCTTGTCACTACTTCTTCATTCACATCTTTACGCTGATCCTTCTTTTTTGCATCGTCCTGCATCATCTTGCACTTTTCTACACCAGGACTAGAGAGCTCGGTCTCTAACTATATTTCCCTTCTCTGACTGTATGTGATCCTTACTTAGATATCAGAACCTTGTTATATAATGTCTTGTGCACACCTTGCACCTTCACTTCACCTTGTTGGTTGGTCTTCAACCTACACACATATCTTGATTCCTTTTCGATGAACAGTCCACCCTTTTCATACTCTAATGATACCCTTACTTGTGTTGCATTACTTTGCTAAGCACACTTATTATACTTAGCACTTCACAGTCCCATAACTACTAAACACAGTCCTGTAACTTCACATATATATAACAGATTTACCCTTCATTAATTCGTTGTTCCACCTCTAATTCTGCACTTTTTTTCTGTCCTGAACTTCGCATTAAATTACAGAATTGTTCATGAAGTCACCGCAGATTTTGTTTTTGAGATTTTTTCCGAAAAAATCAGAGAAGTCGAGTTTTGTTCTGTCACGGTTTTGCGCAGCACAGTGGGCTATTTATAGTGGTCAGGCCCTATAATAAGCCGACCTGACCATGAAGAGATGTGATGGGTTGTGAGCCGACTCTGCTTTCTGTTTATAGGCTGACTTGTAGAGGAGTTCTTCCAGCGTATTGTAGGCTATCTTGAGGAGTATTTACATCAAGTAGTATCACCATTCTTGAGCCATGTCTTCAAGCTTATTTGACAAGGTCTTGAGGCATACCATCATTGATTTTACTTCATATAAATGAATCTATTTATGACAATATGATAAATCCCTAAAAGACATCAAGAAGAAGTCTTTTGACCTATCATAAAAATCCTTGCTCATGAAACCCATGAAGCAAGCTTAACAAAAATACATTTTATTATCTTTGTCTTCTATTTTACATAAATGCATAATTACGTAGTCAATATGAAGACCGATCCTAGTTACACTTTTCAACAGGAACAATGTTTTTTAGATCAGTTGATGCATCTGATAAGGTGAAGGATGCAACCCCTCTATTTAAGCTTTTGGATGAGATTATTCAGGAAGTGGGGGAGCATAATATTGTGCAGGTCATCACAGATAATGCCTCAAACTATGTTCTTGCTGGAAAGATGCTTGAGTCCAAGTATAGGACCATATTTTGGAATCCATGTGTTGCACATTGCATAGATCTCATGCTTGAGGATATATGCAAAGTGGAGTGGGTAAAAAAAATTGTAGAGAATGGCAAGTGCATTACAAAATACATTTACAACCACTCATGGGTATTGAGCCTAATGAGGAAAAATACTGGGGGCAAAGAGCTTGTTAGGCCTGCAATTACGAGATTTGCAACTCACTTACTCACGTTGCAATGTCTCAATTCTTAACAGAAAAACCTGCAGAAAATGTTTTCTTCTGATGATTGGACTGAATCTTGGTGAGCTCAAAGACAAGATGGAATAGAAACCAAAAAGAAAGTCTTTGAAAGTTATTTTTGGACAAGGTATTTAGAGCTTGTAAAAATTATTGAGCCCCTTGTTAAGGTGTTAAGGATGGTGGATGGGGAAAATATGGCAATGAGATACATTTATGAGGCTATGGATCAGGCAAAGGAGCAGATACGGCCAGTTTATAAGGACATATTAGCTAAATATGGCCGTATATGAGAGATCATTGATAACAGATGGAACAATCAACTCCATCGTCCTATACATGTTGCTGGGTATTTATTGAACCCAAAGTATCATTATAAAGCTCGACTGGGAGATCAGCAGGATGGGGAAGTCAGATCTGGATTGATTGATCGCTTGGAGTGCATGGTCCCTATCCATGCAGACCTGTTGGAAACACATAAACAACTTACTCTTTTTAGTATGCCAGCTGGTACCTTTGGAAAGAACTTGGCGAAAATGGAAAGAGATGTGGATCAACCAGGTAAGCAATTCCAATTTGTTTTTCTTTTCAAGTTAATTGTTTGTAAATAAGTAATGAAATGAACTATGTTACTAATTAATGTATTTTTATTTGCAACACATTGGTGGGAATCATTTGGCGGCCAATGTCCTCAATTGCAAAAGTTTGCAATTAGAATCCTCAGCCAAACTTGCAGTGCTTCAAGTTGTGAGCGCAATTGATTTGCTTTTGAGTGCATACACACAAAGAAGAGAAACTGTTTGGAATGGAAATGGTTAAAAGATCTTGTTTTTGTGCAATACAACCTTCCCTTGAGGCAGAACCAACTGATGAACAAAACACTTCATCTAGATCCCATTGTGTTGGACGATATTGATCCAACATCAGAATGGGTGGAGCGGACTGAAGATCCAGCGTTTGAGGTAGATTTTGATTTTGATGTAGCATTAGTGGGGGATGAAATTGAAGAAGATTTGGTGGCGCCATCAGACAGAGACCCGGGATTGGTAGTTGCATCAAGAAAGGCAAACAACCAATGGAAGGCACTAGACATGCAACGCGAGTAACTCATCCTTCAAATAGGTCCACTTCTATTGTTATTGGTGGCAGTGGTATTGAGGTTGCAGATGAGCCTGAGGCTAAGGAATCCTCAGAATCTGATCCAGATGATGTCTATGCAGCTGCTGATGTTGATCCTGTGTCTAGTAGTGGTGATGAATTTGATGATTGATCATGATTCATGTGTACACTGTAGAGTCTAGACTCTAGACATGTAGTCTTGTATTAGGCCAATGGCCTTATATCTTGTAGCATTTTTTTTCAACTTTATGGTCCATTTGGAGCCTCATTGCTTATGTACTTTTTGATGACATGTATTGCACTCGGTGCCATTTTGATATATTCACCTTTACATGGTATATAAATGAGAAAACTTGCATATTTTATCTCCATTGGCTTGGAATCATGGTTGAAAATATTAAAAATAGTTTTTTTTATTAAAAAATAATTATTTAATGTATTTTTTAAAAAACTGATTCGTTTAGACCTTACCAGTACCGGTTAGACCGGTTCTGGTCAGAAACCCGGTTCATTAGGTCCACCGGTCCAGTCACCGGTTCCAGTTTTTAATATTATGGTTTCACTGTAGCCCACAAACATTCCCTTCTTTCTAGAAGCATCCAACTTGCTTCTCTTTTCTTTCGGCACATGAAAATAAATAGGACTTCCAAAAAATCTGAAGTGGGAGACAGTAGGCTTCTTACCAGAGAAGACTTCTTTGGGAGTTTTGGAGTCCAAAGCGGAATGTGGGCATCTATTTTGAACGTACACAACAGTGTTCGCAGCTTCTCCCCATAGAAACTTCGGAAGACCTTGGTCATATAGCATGGCACGTGCAGCTTCCACAATGGTCTTGTTCTTTCTTTCAGCAACACCATTTTGCTCAGGAGTATACACAATTTTGGTCTCCCTCTTAATGGAAACTTCCCTGCAAAAGTTATTGAACTCATTTGACTTGTACTCAGTCCCATTATCGGTCCTCAAAATTTTGATTTTCTTCCTGGTTTGATTTTCCACCAAGGCCTTGAAGGTACAATACCATTTGAATGCTTCGTCCTTCTTCTTTAAGAAATATATCCAGGTCTTGCGGGAGAAGTCATCTATAAAAGTCATGTAATAGGAACTTCCTCCCAAGGATGTTATAGACATCATACCAGTTAAATCAGAATGTATCAATTGCAAGATATCAGATGTATTTGTGACACTTGAGGGGAATGGTCCCCTTGTATGCTTCCCTTTGGCACAACCCTCACATATACCTTCATGATCATCTTTAAACTCAGACATCCCTGTCACCACCTTCCTTGCTTCGGGAAGGGATCTGTAATGAAGATGTGCAAACCTCCAATGCCATAACTCGGTTTGAAGAGTTGTATCACATGACATAGCCCCCAACAAACTTCCTCCAACATGGTAGAGTGTATCAACACTAAAACCAATAGTAAGAGATTCTTTGAAGTTCTTCTTCCAAATGCATAACTTTCTATCAATGAATGCCACCTTGAATCCTTTGTATTCCATTGCCGAAATAAACACAAGGTTCTTCTTCAAATCATGTACGTACAACACATCTTGTAAGCGGAGGACTTGACCTTGAGATAGATGAAGGGTCACAGTCCCTGTCCCTCTCACGAGATAGGCGGCATTATCTCCAACAATAATTTCTAAATTAGTATCCTTCTCAATCAAATCAGAGAGGTCTTATTTATAACCAGTGAGGTGCCTTGAAGCACCACTATCAATCAACCATACATCCAGGGTGTCGGGAGGAGATGCAACAGAGAGGGAAGATACAAGAGTATATTCATTTTTCTTATTATCAACAACATTAGATTCATCATACCTGGAATTTCTTGACCTCTTGAAAGGTTTCCCATTTCCACTACCTTCAGAGGGAGCCTTCCTCTTAACTTTGAACTTGTTGTTCCTTTGATTTCCATTCCCACTAAAGTTTTTGTCATCATCCCACAGAGAGTCCGTTCTATTGGGGCACTCCCTTGCATATTGACCCATCTTGTTACAAGTGTAACATCGTCCCTTCCTTCCTTTGGGCCCCACTCTTCCATGGTTTTGATTTCTCGGGCCACCATAGTTCTTCTTTGCATGAGCGGCGAAGGTAGTAGGGTCACCTCCATTTCCATTAGAGGGATGATCTCTCTCCATAATTCTTGTTTCCTCTTGAGTGCATCTCGTCAACAATTCATCAAAATCAGGGATCACATTATTATCAAGAATCGTAGTGTTAAATACATACCAGTCTCGGGGAAGTCCTCCAAGATAAATGAGGATGAGCTCTCGATCAAGCTACTTCTTCTCCTATGACAAGGAGATCATTCTTGATTTCTGTGAGCCTCATAAATATGATTGGTTGGATTCATCTTTGCCCTTCTTGATATTCTGCAACTTGTTCTTGAAGAAAATCACTTGATTAACATTGCTAGCCCTGAACATGCTAACCAGCTTATCATACATCTCTTTAGATGTGCCCAACTTGGAGATGTAAGCAACCAAGTGCTTATGAATAGAATCCTTGAAAATCATCTTCGCTTTGATTTCCACTTTTCTATATTTTGTCTTTGTGGCAGCTGGAGCATTTGATGGAGGCTCATGCATATTCTCCTACACATAGTCCATGACATCTTGGTCTTCCAAAGAAAAATCCAAGGACATCTTCCATGCATGATAATCAGCTTGTTAGTCAACTTATCATCAGACTTGAAACACTTTTATGTGGATGCCATTGATCCTTGATAGGATTTCTTCTTCGGTGATTACTTTTCACACTATCTTGGGCTTTGTCTTCACCTCAACTTTGATACCATGTTAAATTTAGACAAGCATGGTATGTTCTATGCTTAATGCAGTTTTACTTCAATCTTTCTTATAGGCCCGATTCAAATTTAGCAATCACATAAACATGAAATTAAGATGTTGATAGAACATAATAATAGATCAACAGAAGACGAGCCAAATAATATATCATAATTTGTAATTATTCCTTGTCCAGAAAATGAATAGATAACGTTTGTTACAACAATCAACAGGATGCCCCAGCCAGAAAAGTCTTGAGTTGGTCAAATCAACTTCTCCAACAACCAAATCAGCCTTCCACAAGTGTCACACACACACCTCAAAGACAACTCCAAAAGTCAATGCAATTCAACCCAAACTGGTCAATGCAAAATTCAACACTGCAGTCAAAGGGGCTTCGGTCAAAGTCAACATTCAACCTCGATTTTTGTGACCAACTGTACGGCCTTCAAAAATTGGAATTTCTACCCAAAAAACACAGTCAAAGTCCAAGTGTTGACCCAAAGTCAACGCTGGTCAACGTTGTCCAGAAACACTAAAAACAGTTTGAAAATTTCAGCAGCTTTTTCAGGTTCAGATTCACACGTGTGAAGGAGGGAAGCCTCTCCTAGGTTATACAAACCAATCGTATCACAAGATGAATGTGTGTGTTGAGTTGATGATTAAATGGACATCATCTCTCTCCAATTTATATCCATCAATGAGGGTGTGTGACACATCTATAGGGCTTGTGAGCCTACATTACGAATTTGGTCGAATATGCACATCTGTGGAAAATAAAATCAAAATATATGTTCTGGTCATCCAAAAAAAGTGATCTTTAGATCCATCTTGCACCTCGTCGAAAGGGGAATCCAAAAAACATATAATCATCATCATATGAGCAGTGCAACATGGTGTTTGGACCTAATTGCCCAAAATTAACACATTAGACTCAAATGACTCCTAATTTATCGATAAATCCTCCAAGAGGAAATATAATAGCTATTTGGCTAGATCCTCGTCAAAATAATCTTGGTCGTTGAAAGATATTTGATCATATTTTAATCTCCAATGTTGAAAATATTTATTTTGAGGAATTTTTGAATTTATCATTAAATACATTTTTTATTAGCTCAAAAATAATTATTTTCAGCTAATTTCCTCAAATATTTGACTTTAACTTAACTACCAAGGTCCAAGAGTCCAATTTTTCTTGAAATTTCCAATATTCCCTTAGTGGGGGATCTCCAAAGATTAAAATCTTTGATACCCAAGAATTTTTCCACTTGGTGAATTTAATTTCTCTAAGACTCTAATTAATTAATTTTTTGGCTTAGGTTAATTCAATTTTTGCTAGAAAATTTAATTAATTGACACTTGAGAGGATTTAATATTTTTTCCACCCTCTAATATTTTAGCCATGGTGTCTAAGTATGAGGGACCATGCACTAAAGTGTTTTTTACATAAGACTTTTACATTTCAACCCTCAAAGGGGGAACACCCGTTCGGTATAGACCCTCAAATTACAAACCCATTTTTGCGACACAATATGATCTAGTAGATAAAGTTATTTGTAATAAAATAATTTAGCCAACTAGCTTAAATTATTTCCAAATCACTTTTACATAAGACTTGACTAAAACACTAGGACTCACGTAAAACTTTGACGAAGAATTCCACCCTAGATTTGGGGTGAGGTTGGAGGGAAAAAATCGACCGACCATCCGTTGTTAGAAACACAAATGAGTCAGTGAGACGAAAAACCTCCTAAGATGAAATTTTCGCCAAAACAATAGGCCTACTGAGGTTGCTACAAATATACACGGTCTTACTAGCATCATTTACATTACATATTTGCAGAATGGGTTTCCAATAACTCAATAAACAACTAATTGATGATCCGATCCTTTTCAAAAAATTGGTACATCTGCTTCCTTGGAACTTTGACAAACATGAGTGCAACACTGTGAACTCTAGGAGGGAGTGCGTGTAGCAAAACAGACAACCAAGCAGGAGAAAGGAGGAGATTCCCATTTATTTTGCCAGTTTTTGAGTTACACAGATTTTGCAGCTTTGCAGAGATGGTCGTACGAGATTGCCAGAGGAGGTCATGTGAGTTATCTAGAATGAAAATATGTGCAGCATATCGAATTCCAGTTGTTGGAGACAGGTGTTAAAGGAAGTATGAGTTATCCAGTGTGAGTTGCAAAGTGAAGAAGGGTCCAAGCCAGGGACTAGGCTTAAAAGGAGATAGTGCAATACTAGATCCAAGAAGAGGAGGAGTATGAGACTTCAGTGTGCCTGATGGGTAGGATCCATTGTGGAAGTAGCAAAGAGATTAGTTAGATTAGTTCCAGTTGTTGCAATAGGATCATCATGAGCCCACAGTATTTAGTAGCAGGAGGATTAGTGTTAGATGATGCAGTTAATTCCAGAGTGACAGTTGCAGACTAGATGCAGACAGATGCTGAGGAGCACGGAGCAGTGTTGACAGTAGAGTAGGAGGCTCAATGCAAAGTCAGCAACAACACATATTTCTCAGTTGACAGTGCACAGGATTGTAGCAGTCAGATGCATAGGAGACAATTGCAACATAGAGACACAAATTATTCAGTATTTCAAATGTTTCTCAGTTATAATAGTTGCAGTAGCAACAACAACAGTTGAAAGGGAGTTGTAGTGCAGATGCAAATTTGGCAACAGTATAGCTGTGTCAACAACACCATAGATGCAACATCAAAGTTGCGCATTGGTAGGTGGGCAGTGGCAGGGAGACACAGTGACCAGACTCAGCAACATTTATGGAGGATGAAGCAAAGACATGGTGTTGTAGCAGTACGATACTAAAACACCTTCCTCACTAAGAGGGAGTGACAGTTTTTGTAACATAGGATAGTGTTCTATTCTCGACAGTCGTTAATTAAGTTAACTAATGCCTTAATTAAGTTAATTAATCAGTAGTTAATTTTTTTTTCCTACGTCTAACTTATGGAAAATGATTAATTAACAACAATTAATTGAGGAAGGTGAGATTTCTCTAGAAATTCACACAGATCGACTTGGAAATGATCTTAGCCATTGATAAGTTTTAATCATAGCCGTTGGAGTCCCAAGCAAAGATTATAAGAAGAAGTCGATGGGTAGATGGAGGAATACACTTGAGATCGATTCTCTTGGGCAGTTCGATTGTGCAAAGATCAACATTATTTTGTCGGAAGAGTTTGAGCCAAAGAGGGGTATAGACAATGAGTCTAAAGGAAGTCTTCCAGTTCTGGAGAGTAGCTTGCATAGAGGCTGAGATAGCCACAAAGAGGCTGATGCAAGGGTTGCGCAGAAGCCTCTAGAGGGAAATTCAATATTTTGTTGGAGAGAAGCTTGTTTTCAGTTCTAGAGGTTGGAAAGTTTTTCCAGAGTACTAGAGGGAGTTTCTCAATCAAAAACAGACAAGACGACTTGAGTAGCAGTTGTTCCAGGAAGTTTGTTTGGAAGGCTATGTAGAGGTGATGCAGGGTCTATGCAGGCCAGTTTGGATGACGCACTTGGAATTGGTCCACATATAGCTTCATCCACTCTTTCAAGAGAAATAAACTTTCCCCTAGTTGAGCAGAGAAGCTAGTTACAGCACACAGTTTTCTACGTATTGCACATAGGAAGACTTCAGAGTATCGGAAGGGACCGAAAACACAATAGGATGTGCATCCAGAGGATAGTGCACTGATAGATGATGAGGATGGACCAGATGAGCTGCAGCATGGTTTTGTTGGAGTTTCGTTGGTTACTCAAGAGAGTGACTCTAACTCAGATACTAACATTCCCATTGATGGTCCCGATGACTTCATGCAACAGATGGATGTAGAGGACCAATCATTTAGATTGAGTCCTTGATGTTGATTTTATTTTCAGTGCTCATTATCCATTTTTACTTTTCAATTGATGACCTCAGACTGATTTTTGACTCTTCACTCTTAACTATTTTTGAGTTTGAAACTTTGAGTTATATAAATTTACTATTTACTATTTAGTGTTCAAACTTTAGTATCTACTATCTACTTCTAAACTTCTAGTATGCTTTTCTTTCAATTTCGATTCTAGAATGATGAACGATGAAAATAATTTTGAAATCAATGTACATTGTAGATTGTAGAATGATGAATGATGAATGATATGGAATCATGGATCAATGTATTTCAAGATTTGATTATTGAATGATTATGGATGAATAATGAGTATGTCATATGAATGATGTATGTATCAAAATAAATGATGAGGATGGATCAATGTATGTCACTATTCAATTCAATTATGAATTTAAATTTTATCATGTGTAGATCAAATTTCAATTTTCAATGTATTGGTATTCATATTAGTATATACTATATATACTATATTACTATTAGTCTGTTTAATATTTAATATTTACGCTTTCACTATTTAACAATGAATATGAACTTGAATTATATATATATATATATATATATATATATATATATATATATATATATATATATATATAAAGTTAATGTAGAGCACTTGTTCAATAATGATTCAGCCACAATGTCAATTAGATTCTAATGCCTAAGTGACTTAAACAATTTCAGCAAGATTAGAGGATCTACAGCTTAGATATCTGAGTGATTTAAGTGCAAAATTTGATTATTTTTTTAGCTAAGACAAGATAAACAAATATTAGATTCCAAATAACCAATAACTGCAGTAGCACTTCAGAATTATTAACACTTATTAACCTTAAGGTAACAATGAACAAATCACTCCAGATCTAGGCAACAGTAAGTATATATGAACCAGAAATGAACAATAAGGTGCCTAACAACTTAACAAGTGAAAATACAAGTTAGTTATCCTTCTTATGATGAGTCCCTAACAGTTATATAAGATCTGGAACATTTATTATAGAAGTAATAAAAGTGAACAAACAATGAGTTTTTGACGTAATAACATGTGCCAAAAAATTTCCAAATTCTAGAGTAAGTTTGCCAAATTGAAAATTTTGATTTTTAAGCCCTTCAAGATGTGATATTTAGAAAATATCACATCTGATCTAGTGATTATGCAGAAAATTTCCAGCAAGAAAATGAATAGATCTAGGCCTAATGAACAATGCCCAAGTAGCCAAAACACAAGTAAATTTTATCATGAAATTTTTAGTGTGTCTCGACTATTTAGATGAAATTTTAGGGCGCTTATATAGTTGTTATGAAGAATTTATGACAACTGAAGCAAAACATAGATAAAGTGAGGGTTTAGAGAGCAAACCCTAGGCCCAAGGCCTTATAGCACATTCTCCAAAATGCCAAAATTTCGCCACTGATTATGCCACCTGAAAATACAAATTTTGAACTAATTTTCTCTGCAAAACACACCAAGTATTTAGAGCAGAAATTTCAAAAATGAGTAAAGGGAAGATTAGGGCCAAGGAGGGTTAGCACTAGGTCCAATAGGGACAACGTTGGGCTAGAAAAGGCCACGAAGGCCTAGCGGCTAGGGCTTAAGGCTAAAGGAGTGCTGAAAGGGCCAACGAAGAGGACAAGAGGGAAAACGAAGGGCAGAGGAGGAGGTTGAGGCAGGAATGAGCGAGGATAAGGCAAGTAAAAGACTTGAAAATCTTAGATCAAGCCTAAAAGGTTGTCATCTAAGGAAAAGGAGGGGGGCCAAGTGGCCTAGAGGCCATGACCAGGCCTAAAAAGGCCTTAAACCCTCAACGTTGGGCAAAAAAGGGAAGGCCAAGAGGCCTAGAGGCTACGACCAGCCCTGGAAGGGTCGAAAGGATGACGTTGGGGCCACAAAGGCTGACGTAGGGCTAGGAGAGGATGACACTGGCCCTAGAGGAGGTGTATCCGGACCTGGAAGCCCCAAAACTTGAAACCCTTGCTCTGAAAAAATTAATTTTCTTCAGATTTGAAATTTACTGCAAATTCTTCAATGGCTAGCCCTGCAAAAAATTTTAGAGGCTAGATCTTACCCTCAAGGGCCTAGATCTAACTCTATTCCAGCTCTTTCCTCTTGATCCCACCTGAAAAATTGGAGATAAAAATACCCAAAATCCCAAGATATACAAAAATTCTCAAAACCCCAAAACCCCTGGAAAAATAATTTATACAAATTTATTTACAAATATACAAGGATTTTGAAAAAAAATTCCAGAAATAATTTTTTTTAGAATTTTTTTTGATAAATGGCTAAGTGAATTTCAAAGAATAGATGCGAGCTACAGCCTTAGCGAAGTTAAATAAACCATAAAAATATTCGGAGTCCAAACAAGGTCAGCCTACGTCCACAGTTTGTAAACTTGGAGCCAAGGACTGGGGAACTTGCAAACACTATATATTTTCTTCAAGAAAGCTTGTTAGACATATGGCGAATTAGATCACCTAAGATAAACCCAAAATATACCAATAGAATGTTCTTATCCCCATCTAATGAAAAACAAACTTTAAATTTTTTTAAGCATAATATAGGAATGTTTGTACCCAACACATACCACAAATTACTAGACAATAAACACCATAAATTGCACCCCAAAATATTTTTTATGATTCAAAAAACATTCCTAGCAAGACAGTAACATTACATCAACTTTTCAACAAAATTTTCTTAGCCAAACATCAGATGGCATTAGACTCAAATGACTCCTAATTTATAGATGAATCCTCGAGGTGGAAAAATAACAGCTGGTTGGCTTGATCCTCGTCAAAATAATCTCGGTCGTTGAAAGATATTTGATCATATTTTAATCTCCACTGTTAAAAATATTTATTTTGAGGAATTTTCGAATTTCTCATTAAATCCATTGTTTATTAGCTCAAAAATAATTATTTTTAGCTAATTTTCTCAAAGATTTGACTTTGACTTAACTACCAGGGTCCAAGAGTCCAATTTTTCTTGAAATTTCCAATATTCCCTTGATGGGGGATCTCCAAAGATTAAAACCTTCGATACCCAAGAATTTTTCCACTTAGTGAATTTAATTTCTCTAAGACTCTAATTAATTAATTTTTTGGCTTAGGTTAATTCAATTTTTGCTAGAAAATTTAATTAATTGACACTTGAGGGGATTTAATATTTTTTCCACTGTCTAATATTTTAGCCATGGTGTTTTAGTATGAAGGACCATGCACTAAAATATTTTTTTACATAATATTTTTACATTTCAACCCTCAAAGCTGGAACACACGTTCGGTATAGACCCTCAAATTACACACCCATTTTTGCAACACAATATGATCTAGTAGACCAAGTTATTTGTAATAGAATAATTTAGCCCACTAGCTTAAATTATTTCCAAATCACTTTTACATAAGACTCGACTAAAACACTAAGACTCGCATAATAATTTGATGAAGAATTCCACCCTAGCTTTGGGGTGAGGTTGGAGGGAAAAACTTTACCGACCATCTGTTTTTAGCAACACAAATGAGTCAGTGAGACGAAAAACCTCCTAGGATGAAATTTTCGCCAAAATAATAGAATTACCGAGGTCGTTACATATATACATGGTCTTACTAGCATCATTTACATTACAAATTTGCAGAATGGGTTTTCAATGACTCAATAAACAACTGATTGGTGATCTGATCATTTTGAAATAATTGGTACATTTTCTTCCTTGGAACTTTGACAAACATGAGTTCAACACTGTGCACTCTAGGAAGGAGTGTGAGTAGCAAAACAGACAACTAAGCATGAGAAAGGAGGAGATTCTCGTTTATTTTCCTAGTTTTTGAGTTTCGCAGGTTTTGCAGCTTTGAAAAGATGGTCGTAGGAGATTTCCAGAGGAGGTCGTGTGAGTTATCTAGAATGCAGATCTGGGTAGTAGATCAAATTTCAGTTGTTGGAGACAGGTGTCAGAGGAAGTATGAGTTATCTAGTGTGACTTGCAAAGCGAAGAAGGGTCCAAGCCGGGGACTAGGCTTGAAAGGAGATAGTGCAGCACTAGATCCAGGAAGAGGAGGAGTATGAGACTTCAGTGTGCCTGATGGGTAGGATCCATTGTGGAAGTAGCAAGGAGATCAGCTAGATCAGTTCCAGTTGTTGCAGTAGGATCATCACCCTTGCTATAGGGGCCCACAATATTTAGTAGCAGAAGGATCAGTGTTAGATGATGCAGTTAGTTCCAGAGTAACAGTTACAAACTAGAGGCAGTCAGATGTTGAGGAGCACAGAGCAGTGTTGACAGCAGAGCAGGAGGCTCAATACAGAGTCAGCAGCAACACATATTTCTCAGTGGACAGTGCATAGGCTTGTAGCAGTCAGAATCTTAGGAGACAGTTGCAGCATAGAGACACAAATTATTCATTATTTCAGATGTTTCTCGGTTGTAACAGTTGCAGTAGCAGCAACTATAGTTGAGAGGGAGTTGCAATGCAGAGGCAAAGTTGGTAGCAGTATAGCAGTGTCAACAACACCATAGATGCAACATCAAATTTGGGTAGTGGTAGGTGGGCAGTGGCAGGCAGTCACAGTGACCAAACATTAGCAACGTGTATGGAGGATGATGCAGAGACATGGTGTTGTAGCTGTTCAACACTACAACACCTTCCTCACTAAGAGGGTGTGTTAGTTTTTGTAACATCGGATGGTGTTCTAGTCTCAACAGTCGTGAGAGAGGCTAAGAAATACTAGGACTGAAGAACCTAGAAAAAGTTTCAGGAAAATCCACCTAGAAATGCCTTAATTAAGTTATATAATCAGTAATTAAATTTTTTTCCTAAGTCTAACTTAGGGAAAATGATTAATTAACAACAATTAATTGAGGAAGGTGATATTTCTCTAGAAACTCACACAGATCGACTTGGAAATGATCTCAACCATTGATTAAGTTTTAATCTTATCCGTTGGAGTCCCAAGCAAAGATTATAAGAAGTCAATGGGTAGATGGAGGAACACACTTGAGATAGATTCCCTTGGGTAGTTCGATTTTCCAGAGAACAACAACATTATGCCAGAAGAGTTTGAGCTAGAGAGGGGACACAGAGACAAAGAGGCTAGATACAATGAGTCCGGAGGAAGTTTTCCCGTTTTGGAGAGTAGCTTGCAAAGAGGAAGAGATAGCCACAAAGAGGCTGACGTAAGGGTTGCGCAGAAGCCTCTAGAGGGAAATTCGATCTTGTTGGAGAGAAGCTCATTTTCAGTTCTAGAGGTTGGAAAGTTTTTCCAGAGCACCAGAGAGAGTTTCTCAATCAGCAAAAGACAAGAGGACTTGAGTAGCAGTTGTTCTAGGCAATGTGTTTGGGAGGCTATGCAGAGGTGATGCAGGGTCTATGCAGGCCAATTTGGACGGCTCACTTGGAATTGGTCCACATATTTCTTCATCCACTCTTTCAAGATGAATATACTTTCTTCTAGAAGAGCAGAGAAGCTAGTTGCAGTGCACAGTTCTCTACGTCTTGCACATAAGAAGACTCCAGAGTATCGAAAGGGACCGACAACACGATGGGATGTGGATACAAAGGATAATGCACAAATCGATGATGAGGTGGACTAGATAAGCTGCAACATGGTTTAGTTGGAGTTTCGTTGGTTAATAAAGAGAGTGACTATGACTCAAATACTAACATTCCCGTTGATGGTCCTGATGACTTCATACAACATATGGATGTAGAGGACCAATCATTGAGATTGAGTCCTTGATGTTGATTTTATTTTCAGTGTTCATTATGCATTTTTACTTTTCAGTTGATGACCTCAAACTAATTCTTGACTCTTCACTCTTAACTATTTTTGAGTTTGAAACTTTGAGTTATATAAATTTACTATTTACTATTTAGTGTTCAAACTTTAGTATTTACTATCTACTTCTAGACTTCTAGTATGTTTTGCTTTCAATTTCGATTCTAGAATGATGAATGATAAAATTAATTTTTAAATCAATGTACATTGTAGATTGTAGAATGATCAATGATCAATGATATGGAATCATGGATCAATGAATTTGAAGATTTCATTATTGAATTTATTTATTGAATTTTTATGGATGAATAATGGGTGTGTCATATGAATGATGTATGTATCAAAATGAATGATGAGGATGGATCAATGTATTTCATTATTCAATTCAATTATGAATTTAAATTTTATCATGTGTAGATCAAATTTCAATTTTCAATGTATTGGTATTCATATTAGTATATAATATATACTATATTACTATTAGTCTATTCAATATTTAATATTTATGATTTAATTATTTAACAATGAATATGAACTTGAATTTTATATGCATATAAAAGTTAATGTAGAGCACTTGTAATGATTCAACCACAATGTCAATTAGATTTTAATGCCTAAGTGACTTGAACAATTTCAGCAATATTAGAGGATATAGAGCTTAGATATGTGAGTGATTTAAGTGCAAACTTTGATCATTTTTGTAGCTAAGACAAGACAAACAAATATTAGATTCCCAAACAACTAACAACAGACACTTTAATTATTAATGACTTTTATTAACCGTTGCATTATACAACAACCTTCCTTTTTCTAAATTTTAGAAATAAAATTTAGAAATAGGGTCCCTTTCTTTTTAGAAATAAAACACTTAGGAATAAAATTGTTTGGAAATTTCATATTCAATATTTGTAAAAAACTTATGGTCCCATCTAATATACACAAGGCTTTATCATAAAACAAATCAGTTAAAAGCTCAATTTAAATTTGAGAATCGGAGATAATACCCAAAAGAAATATCATATGCTCCATTTCAAATCTTCTCCTGCTGCGATTAGCTCAATCGAAGATTCTAATCGCTAAGAGTTTAAAACACCGTAAAGCTCAAGGTGGACAAAAGCCAATCGCAACCCATCAATTCCGGGACAATTCTAAAAACTCCTTTACGCTTAGTTGAAATTCTTTATCCGATGTACATTTGAGAACAAGCACTTTTAAAAGAAAATCGAATATTTGTTTAAAAAATATGGTAGACCCCACTACCGTAGAGATCGGAAAGATCCGTAATCGCAATCGCATCAATTTGATAAACGTATTGTGATACTCATTTGCTATTCGAAACTTCCCGATGCGATTCATCTATTTTATATACTTAACATTTTTGTTGAATACATTAATATATCACAAGCGCTAAATCTTTATTGGTACGAAAGGCATTCAATAACGAATCAAATGAATATGGTTGTGATTGGTTTAAACACAAGTGTGACCTAAAAGGAGCACGCACAACAAATGAATGAAATCATAAATTCATAACCATTCCGTTTGAATGACTTGTTGAGCACGATCGTAGAGTTTATTGTCTTGCAGCAGCCAAAGAACACCAAGTTCTTTCAATTAAGCGTACAAAGAGAAGCGGTAGCAAGTATTTAGAAATGTCAAAAAAGAGGGAGAAGAAACAAGACCGTTCTACCAAAGGAAGTTTGCAGAGACTCCTACAGCCTCAAAAGAAAAAGCTCATAAAGCTAAGGCTAGGTCACAGACATACTGTGCCAAGGTTCTAAAAATGACATGGGACATACTACAACCCGTTGGAAAAATTAGACCCCAAGGTTATTAGTGAGAAGGTGTCAGCTCCGTACGAGGATAGTTTTTTTGATTCCGACCTCGACACTCAATGAAAGAACACTTGGTAACTATTTCTACATCGAATCACAAATGCGTAGCAAGCATCATGCCTTACTATGATGTAGTTCGGGCGGATTGACAAAGGTAAAGACAAAAGAGAATGCTTGTTCAAAGATTCTAGTGCCTTTCACTATTTAAAGCGTAAGACCTTTAAGGCAATGTATCATCTTCCAGACCCGTTGTAGAAGGTATAACAAGGAATTTATCAAAGAATTCTGTCGATGATAACAAAGTCTAATCCGACCCTATCGTAAATTGGAGAAAAAACCTGTAGAAGCACCGAAATGAAGCATCCGGGTATGTATTTCGTAGATTTTCTTCGCTCTACATTTTAAGTGCAAATGCCATGATGTGTAGGTTATTTGGCAATGATAATTCAGCTAGGTTTTCTATACAAATGGTCCCATTAATCCTAGCAATTATGGAATTCCGACATTATGGATTGGGTCGTTATTCTTTCCTATAGAACAAGCAATAGGATCCTTGATACGTACAAGAAAAGATGGCCGGAAATTCTACCTCTTTTTCTTTGTGCCTATATTCTTGATGCTATTTGTTTCAATTCCGAATTTCCTTATTTGGATGGAAAATGACTCCCTAATAACCCCTTCCAATCCATATTTATCATAAATTGCTTTGGAAGATCAGCTTCAAGATAATGTATATAGAACTGTCATGGCTTCTCTATTCTGCTTTCCAAAACCATTTTTAACGTTTTCAGGATTTCCATAAAGTCAAAGCCGACTCGTCCCTCGCAATCGTGGAGATTGGGTTTGGGGAGGAAAATTTACTTACATCAGGGTTTTTGTATAGGGGAGCCGCATGTTCTTCCGTTGTCCCGTACAAACTTTCCGCTCAAGAAGTTTCTTATCAATTGACAATTGAAGGTATATCTGGTGTCTTCGAACAATAGTAAGAAGAAATGCAAATTTCAATCACACCAATTTAACAGCCTTCACTCCAAATGATTTCGCTACGCAAAGGAAGTTTTCAAGATAAGAGGTTGTAATTTGCAACCATTTCGGAAGATGATATCCAAAAAAAGATAGCATTTGATGTCACCGTTCTGGCCCAATTGCTCGTTTTGAGCATGAAAACCGTATATGTTCAAGATGATTTGTTTATTTCATTAGATACCTTTCCCCAAATTTTTGACTTGATTGTCTACATTTCAATTGTGAGGAAATAAATAAATTTCTCTTATTTAGAAGCCAAGAGATTGGCAGGGCCCTCTGGATCACCCGAGGACCCGAACACAAAAATCAGTAGACAGAAGGTATGACCGTCGGCCAAACGCTAGTAGAAACATCTACCAAACAAATCATTACAATAAATCGGGTCGTCAACCACTCGATTGTACATTCTCAAAAAAGTGTCACTATTGACAAACTCGATGTCCCGGCATGAAATACCGTTCAAATGATAGACAAATGCACAACATCAATGATGAGTGTGCATAATCAAAAGGATGGATCGATGACAAAAGCACGAAGTGAGTATAGATAAAGAGAAACAAAAATAGCCACCAAGGAGATTACGGTTTCAAATAATCTTGATATTTCTTTCAAAATGACAAATCAATATGACTCGCCTTGCTTCGTCAGCTTGGATTGTTATGATAAAGGTTCTCGTAACAAACAGAGTGATGTTGGAATCATTCCCCGAACATCCCACAGTCATATTGTATTAAAATGTGAGTGAAATCCTCTTTGACGTGTATTTCTACACTTAAACATACAATGCGTGTCAAGAGACAAAGAAAGAAAGAAAAGGCATTGCAGCATATTTCACTCCACTGTGAGGTGAGTTTATGAATATTAATGAGAAGAACAATGGAATGAATCTATTTTGAAGACCTTACTAAATTGTCACAAAGATACAAGAGCTATAGTGTCGTTAAATGATAAAGTTGTAGAAGTTTTTCAAACTAATAACCCGTAAAGACTCTCACATAGCTTCACCCGGAAGAAAAAGCTAAGGAGAATCAAGAACGATCAAACCAATCAAGAACAAATTAAGGTGATCGTATATTCAAAGCCCAAAGAATTGGAGAAATAAAATGTACGAAGAAAATAAAAGAAGGTCGATGAAAAGTTTTTAAGCAAACAAAAGCAAATGGTAAACACAAATTTCTTGTTGCAAGTAGTTCCGTTACAAAAATGACAGAAAAGGCAAAAATGACTCAAGAAAAGGGATTTCCACAACTTTGGATAAGTTTTCTTAAAGATTATCCAAAAGTTAAATGAATTCAAATCGGAAGCTCCTTGAAGCTAATAAATTATTGACTCAGTTAAAGCACTGAATTTTTGCTCAAAATCGCTGGCGTTAACCCTTTTGTGAGATTACTTCGACTTTTGATCCAAACTATCATAAATTTAGACAAGAAATAGATGATGTCAAGAAAAGATTTTGTTTCTCAACCGGCAGATAAGGTAAAAGGGAAAAGAAGCAAATCTTCCTAGATAGAGGAAAGTACAAAGAAACTTCAATAAGGGGTATCGGGAACACTAATTAATGAAATCAAGAGCAATATCAAGAGCCATAAATATAATGAACAATCTTTACTAATTACAAATGACAAAATTTCTATATTCAATTAATCCTATTTCGCATCGTGTTCTCGGGCAAGCCACAAAGATAAAAGAAATCGAAGACAGAGTGAGAGAAGAAATGGAAAGAAAAGTCAACAAATTTACAGACGAAACTACATCTCGGGAGGTATAGACCTGGTGATCGCTCAAACAACCGTCGTATTGTGCTCATCAAAATTCTATCAAACGCTATCGATTGTTCAATTCTGCACTCTTTCCGATGCTACCTATGTCGGGATAAACAGACAACGTAGGATGAGTCATCCACCAAAGACCTTAGACATGTTGAACATTTGCAACTTGCCTCCATCGTCGTACGATAAAACAATGAATCAAATTTTTATTCAAAATAGCATTTCGCCTTTAAATTGATAGATTGTAGCGTAGTATTAGGATTTTGTTATGTAATTTTATTATTTAAATCCTCTCATGCATTTAGAGAGGGACTCAAGTTGTAATATTTTCGAGGATTTTGGAACAATATCGTACTATTCCTTAATAGTATCATGAAAGATCACATCTGGTGATTTTTGTGCTCAAATTATCTTTTGAAGTGTTGCATTTTTGTGCTCTTGGAGTTAATTTCACATTTTAGTTACCAGACTGCAGTATCACATTGTTTGACAACAAAGAATATGAATGGGAGGTATTTTTATCTCTGTTCATTGTTAATTGTTCATGTTATATGGTATTCGTTTGAAGAATTTGCTATCATTTATATATTTGATTTTCATAATATTTCTCTTATATTATCATTTTAGCATACTGGGAATATTATCATTTATATGTTACACATGAATGGTATATGATGATGAATGTAATATGTTGATTATAACTCGTTTAATTTATTAAACAAGTAGTTATCTTTTATTCCGTTTCCTCGCACATTTCAACTTAACTAATAATACATTTTCATGTTATTAGATTGAAACAATCCTAAGTTGTATTCGTTATTATTACCTTTAGTTAAAATTAGAATTTCTTTATCAAAAGATTAGTTTAGATTAGATAGTTTTTATTATTCTCGTCAATTTAGTCCCATTTTCACCTATTCAATTCAATCCACTTAGTTACATGAAATCGTCCTTTGGGGTCCAAATGGAGCCACCATCCCAAACGGAAAAGGAGTCGTCTTGTTGTCCCGATCGTGGTGGTTTTTTCTGGTCGTTTGGGCCGTTAGGACTTTCTAGGCTTCAATATTTTTGGCGCCAGAAGGAGGGCATCCCACCGTGAATGGCAAGCAAACCCACCCACAAACCATTCTAAGAGTAATTCTCCCTCCTACCTCGCATTTCAAATTGTTCCGTCGATTCTCAAAGATCCAAGCAAGAAGAAGAGTAATATCCACTATCGCTCAAACTCACCATACTTCGAACAATAATTAAGTCTTAATCTCCAAGTTCAGCCTCTCATCCGTAAACTTCTTCGCAGCCTTTTCGTACTTACCTACGAACCGAGCTATCTCACAAAGGAGATTGCAATTCAATCTACCCCACCCTCTACCAGACCCCGCAGGAAAAGCCTTGGGATTTAACCCATCAATTTCCTTTACCTAAAAGTGAAAAGGCAAAGAAAATACCGAAGATTCTCGACAAAGGAAGCACTTTCATCCACATCTTCCATCTCATCTTCTCAAAGGCGTAAGTCAACCATCCACTCCTCATTACATATCGTTGTTAATCGTGAATTGAGAACTTCAACATCTCAAATTATTCACTCCTCAATATCAATTCTTCCGTACATCCTGAATTCAACAGCAGATTGCACTCATCATCGGCATACAATGGCGTATCCATGTGACCGTACCTCGGGTACCAATATGCCCGGCACCATTACATGCATTACCCGATGCTCCCCCGAAAAATGGCGCCCAAGTTAATCCGCAAAAATGGAACCCAAGCGAGGAACATATCAACAACTTCATGTTAAAGGCTAATTTGAAGGAGTGACTGCGAATACAGCGTTAGGCTTTTTCTCATAATATTGTGGTGATCAGTAGGATCCCGGTATTTTTCCGTCTTCCCATTCTATTACCAACAGATACTTCCACAATAGTCAGCCACTACATGGAGACGATAGATCTTTAGCCACACTAATAAATGATTCCTCCAATCTTAGGACAGACATAGAACCTATTAAAGAATTTAATGCTCAAGCTTCAACAAAACTTTGAATAAAATCCCAACGACTTCAAACCAGTGAACAAACTTATGAGTGGTATATTATCGCCTACCCGCTAACATAGCTATTTTTAAGATGGTGGCCGCAAAACCAACACTTGCTGAAAACATGAGAAGCACTTGCTGTGGAAAAACGTATTGCCTAGAAAAGAAAGTAAAATTTCTCGAGGAAAGGAAAACCAAAAAAGTTTCATTCAAAGAAGACTCAAAGAAAATCTCAAAAGATCCATAAGGATATGGAAGGCCTCCAAAAGGTTCTCAAGACTATGTCAAATGAAATGATTGAAATTAAGAAACAAGTGAACAAACTTCAACCAAGAGGCCCTTCAAGAATTATAAGAAAACCTAATCAAAACCACCAAATATCGTATCTTAAAATAATCAGACCAAGAAGAGGAAGGAGGAAACAATCTCATCAATCGATAATGAAGAGGAAATTGTTGAAATGTCATGGTATGTGATTTCACATCACTTAACTCCGATACGTATAATGACCAAAGAAGCTTTTTACCGTCTTCATCAGAGTAAAGGTACTCCCGAACTCGTTCGTACAACTTCAAAGAAACCAGAGGTGTCGCTACAACAAAAGAAAAGTACCTACAAAGAAATCACCCGTTGTTACTTTCCCAAAAAACTCACCTTCACAACTTTCAAATACTCTCTTTTCCAACATCCAAAACATTACAGGTGGTTCTATCTAATGGATTACAATATTGTTGATGATATGAAGAAAATTAAGGCAAACATAACTATGTTTAACTTAGCAAATTAAAACACGATAGTAAATTGCTTCGAAAGAATTGAACGCTCGTTCTCGTTCACCTCTTCCCGTTAAGCAAGTCACAACAATTTCGGTCAACCACTCGGTATGATAGAAGCTACCTATCTGCATTCGTATGATCAATTCTCACACTCCACCCTTCCTTTTGACTTCTTCGAGATCTACAACAATAAAACCTACACAATTGTTTGATTGACTCTCAGGCATCATTCATTATAATGCTACCATTGTTCAACCTAACATAGAACCTCAAAAGTCTTCCATACACATTGTACAGTTTATACAAGGTCCAGTGTTTTAGGGAGAGATTAACTCCGTAACTACTTCTGTGTTAGCAATAGATTCACTAGTAGTTCAACTAATTGATATCTTTAATAGCTCTATATACCGAATTTTATGGGTTGATTTTGGCGTAGAGAGACAGTCCTAAAAAGCCCACGGATATATTTCTACCGATTGGTCTCACATGGTTACCTTATGGAGGAGCCAAATCGATAAAAATCAATTTAGAGAAACACATGGACCTATAATCGTAGTCGTATTTTGAACAGAAAATCAACCAATTGCATTTAATAACAACATCTTGGAATTATTCATCGTATTCTATTTTTTGGAAATCTCACCGCCCAACCATCCCTTTCTCAAGAAATGTCGAACATCACAGATTGAAAACTATTCACAAACCGATAGGCCGTATATGTTTTAGTGATACCGGGGGAAATTGTAAATAATCTTGTTAACATTTATTTTGGTCTTTATATTTTGATATTCTAAATCTAACGGTATGTCTGTGGAGTTGTGGTAAAATTTTGTTAGCCCGCAAGGTGAAAGACAATGTTCCGTAGGTTAGAATTTGAATGCACGAACAATACAAAATTTATATGAAGCTCTAGTCCAAGGTTTGTATAAAGCAAATTGGCCTTAAAGTGCACACGAAAGTATTCGCGATTCTCGAAATTATCGTCAAAACATGGAGAATACACCCACCTGCCTTTTCAAATCACCTCAAATATCAATCGCTCGGTTCAAGAACCTACCACACACTTTTCCGCATTCAATATTTCTTCCATCCCCAGGTCTCAAAATCTCGTAGCGTACCTACAGTCAATGTTGTTTCCGTACTCATACCTTTCCAAGATTTTAGCCCGTATAGATTTTCAATAGAATTACTTTTAGACCATCCGTCCTGCATAACGTTACAAATTGGAGAGTTTTTACCATGATCAAGATATCTTGAACTTCATGACTTCCTAAAATCATATGATGATCAAATTATCGACGAAGAAGAACATGACTTACAAATTTCTTCGAAAAGTAATGAAAATCCCATTCCGAACTGTTAGATTGGAGGACTTGTATGATATTAAAGATGTATTCAAGAAAGTCACTACTACCAAGTTTCAAAGTTCTACTTTGAAATTTGAATTAGTGAATCTTGGGTTCTCGATTCAAAACCTCAAAATGTTAATTTAGGACTTAATTTAACACCGCAGGAAAGGGATGCCTTCATTAAATTATTAAGCAAGTACAAAAATGTCTTTCACAATTATGATGATTTAAAAACATATGATACTTCAAATTATTCAAGACAATTCCAATGCTTCCTATATCAAACTCGAAGCCCACTGCAGCCAAGGAAAGTTCATCTAAATTTAAGATCAAATCAAACTTAACTTAATAAACTTTTGAAAGCCAAAATCATTTTTCCCCGTCAGCATTCCAATTGGGTTTCCAATATGGTACCCCGTAAGGAAGAAAAATGGTGATATAAGAATTCGTATTGATTTCAGAAATTTGAACAAGGTATCTTTGAAAAATAATTTTGACACAACCATGGAGCAGACATTTGTAAGAATGGTTTCGAAATTATGTCTTTCTTGATGGATTCTCGTGCTATAATCGTCTTAGTTCATCCAGATGATGATTAAAGACAATCTTCGTAATTAAATGGGGAACTTATGCTTATCAAAAAATGCCTTTTGGATTAATAAATGCAGATAACCTTCCAAAGAGCCATGACATAAATATTTAAAGGTCCTGACCATTAAATCATTGTTGTTTATTCAAGATAGTAGCGTATTCTCTAAAAATAACCAATCATCTACATGATCTTGGGTAACAAATATTTGAAAGATGTAGGCGGTTTGGTATTTTCATTAAACCAAAATCTTTCTTTGCTTTAGGTGAAGGAAACTTTTAGGATTTGTTGTATCAAAGATGGTATATACATTGATCTGCATGCAGTTAAAGAAATTCTATATTTCTTTACCTCATAACAAAATCCATGCAATCATTTCTTGGATGTATCAATTTGGTAAAAAGATTCTTATCTTATTTTTCTTTAATTGTTTTACCTATGCAAAATATGATCAAGAAGAATTCGTATTTAAATGGGGGCATAAAGAGAAAGAAGCCTTTGAGTTAATCAGTCAGCAATCATTAATGCACCAACATTGCTACCTTGTGATTTTTCTTAAAGATTTTATTTTGTATACTTTAGCCATGCAGACATCTTATGCATCGTTTTTAACACAACTCAATGACTTCGGGGGAATTGAAGCACCAATTTCTATTCTTTCACCAAATTCCAAGGAGTTTAATCTAAATTATTCCGATGTTGAAAAACAAGCTTCTCGTCGTGTTCAAATCAATCAAGTATTTTAGACCTTTTCTGAAAACTCATACAAAAATCATTGTCCCATTCTCTTAAAGAGGCAATTATTAATTCGCAGAGGCGAGGAGAAAACGCAGCGAATCGGTAACAACCTTGTAAGAATATGATGTTGATATTAAACCACCTAAGATTGTTAGAGGACAAGGTTTTGCGCATTATTAAAGTGTGAGCTCATAACATACTGCAGAATGATCATTCAAACGAAGACATTCAAGCAACCGTATAAGTGTTACTGTGATTCCCAGTCCCGTGATTCGATCTCATCTATTACCAAAAAATGGTATGCTCTTCCGATCTCGCTATAAGAAAAAACGTGCTTTAAGATTGCGCCGTTAAATATGAGACCGTTGATGATGTTGTTTAGAAAAATTATGATTCAATTTTTGTTGAGATGTCTAGAAAAGACCAGGTCAAAAGGTTTTGCAGAGGCCGTATGACGTACCGCGAGAGGGTCATTTTGGGAGGTGACACCACCTCACAAAATAATTCGTAATGGCCGGCTATTATTGGCTCACTCTTTTTTAAAGACACATGAATAAGGTAAGAAAGTGCAAGAACTGCGAACCCATGGAAGGCAAAGAAACCGCCTTTTCTCTTGCAACTAAAGAATATTGAGCAACCATTTGAACAATGGGGACTTGACATTATTGGTGAGATAGGCACCTATTCTTTCCAAGCATACAAGCATATTCCCGGTCGCAACCGATTATTTTACAAAGTAAGAGGCAATCCTTTGAAGGCAGCTAATTACGCAATTATTGGATTTTACAGATCAATTTACCAACTGTGTTTGGTGTACCTCAAGTTTTGTCTTTGATAATGCATCTTTATTTCCGTGAAAACAGCTTTAATTGAATTTGCAATTAAAAGAAGTGAATCAAATATTCAAGAATTATTACCCACAAGGTAATGGATTAGTCAATCCACTAATAAAATTCCATCAAGATTATTAAAAGGACTATCGATCAAAATCAAAAGAATTGGTATAAATTTAATCTTGCACTATGGGTTGATCGTATTACGCAGAAAGCTTCAATTTTAACTTCACCTTTAATTTAGTTTATGGAAAAGAAGTCGTGATACCATCAAATTTAACTCTTCATCATTAGCTCTTGCATACTTATTGAAGAAAACTTTCCATCCATTCAATCGAGATATGATCAAACTTTAAACTAGAAGAAGAGAGAGAAAGCTAGAATTGTTCAAGAAAAACATCAACAACTTGTGAAATCAAGGCAAGTTCTACCGTTCAAAAATTTGTCAATTGGTGATCTTGTTCTAAAATGGGATAAGGTACATAACAGTGTACAGTAAACATACCAAATTTCAAAAGATGTGGCTGGGACTATTTCAGATCGTTGAAAAGATAGGTTTCAAGTTACATTCATGCTTCAAGATCTAACAGAAGAGAGAATCTCTTCCGTAAATGGGCTTATCTTAAAGAAATTCTTTCTCATAAGGAGGTAACCCTTCTTAAATTGTACATATTCCTTTTTGCAAAAGTCTTTTATTGTTTTTATAAATAAAGGTTGTTAATAAGTCTCTAATCGACTCACTCGATAGAAAATTTCAAGGAAAATATTACAAATATTTACTTTTTGTGTAAATAAGAATTTTTAAAAGAAATGATTATATTCCCTTGATAGTTTTAACAAGATGTTAAACTTTGAAAGATTATACCAATTATTTACAATCTTTGAAAAACTTTCAGAGGAAAAACAAATCGCTACAAGTTTATTATTATGAGAGAAGTATTCATAAAAGCAAAGATTATTCAAGTCTTGGTAATTAAAAACCTTAAAATTGTCATCCATCGATTTCAAGGATAAGACTAGTTCACTCCCATTCATTTAGGTTGTGATTTTTTTTTAATATAATTCTAAGAAATTATTGAAAACATTTTTTAAGAGATAAGAGGTCTCATCATTGTTCTACTTACCATATTCATAAGAAATAATAAAGCTGACATTACCACATCGCCTATCAAAACAGGGTAATGGCTTATTAATATAAGATGTAGTGTGGTCCATCACGAGCTGCAAATTTTTGTTCAGCTTTTAATTATAACTATTGAATGGTATTGTTAATAACCTGTTACCAAACTGCAATAAATACCTCTTAAAAAAGAAATAAAAAATAAAAGACAAAAACATGAGATAACATATCTTATGAATTTATCTTTTAAAAAAGTCATAATCTTAGTTGAATGGGACAATGAATAAATAATGGTTAAAAGGTAAATTTTGGTTTAGACTATGAACGTTCAGGGCAAGAGAGGCAATGCCTATGACAATAGAGTATATTATCAAACCAAACTTGAAGAAATCCACTTACTCTATTATTAATAATTAAATCAAAGCTAACATTAAACTCAAAATGTTTTTATCTTTTATAAAACTAGAAAGAGATTGTTAATAATTTTATTCTTTTTCACAAGTTAGATTTTATTTTTGACGTCTTAGGATAATTTTTATTTACCTTTAAATATCTTTACCACTTAAGATACAGTATTTATTCTATTTTTCAGAGATAAATCGGTTCTTTCAAGTGAATCGCCAATTGTTGTACCATACAACAACCTCCTTTTTTCAAATTTTAGAAATAAAATTCTAGAAATAGGGTCTCTTTCTTTTTAGAAATAAAATACTTAGGAATAAAATTCATTGTTTTGAAATTTCATATTCAATATTCAAAAACTTATGACCGATCTAATATACAAGGCTTTATCACAAAAACAAATTTGTGTTAAAAGCTCAATCGCAACCTGAGAACTCTGAGATAACACCAAAGAATATCATATGCCTGGCTTTAAATCTTCCGATGCTATTAGTCCAATTCCAAGATTCTCAATCGCTAAGAGTTTAAACACCAAATGTTTTCCGATGGCAAACATGGTCAATCGTAAATCGATCAACTCAGATAATCTTTTAAAAACTTCCTTACGCCTAGTTGAAATTTCATCCGATGTAATTAATAAGTACTTTTAAAAGAAAATCGAATATTTGTTTAAAAAATATGGCAGACCCCACCATCAAGAGATCTAAAGACTGGTAATCGCAATCGATCAATTTGATAAACGTATTGTGGGATACCTATTTGCCATTCGAAACTTCCGGGCGTTATTCATCTATTTTGCAGACACAAATATTTTTGTTGAATATATTAATATATCACAAGCGCCAAATCTTTATTGGTGACGAAAGGTATTCAATAACGAATCAAATGAATATGGTTTGTGATTTGGTTTAAATACTTAATATGTGACCTAAAAGGACATTTACGCACGAAATGAATGAAAACCATAATCTACAAATCATTCCGTTTGAATGACTTGTTGAGCACGATCGCAGTTTATTATCATAGCCAAAGAACACCAAGTTCTTTCTATTCACAGAACAAAGAGAAGCGAGTACGTAGAAATGTCAAAAAGAGGGAGAAGAACAACGAAGCCACTGTGTTGAAGCCATAGACTCCTACAGCTCCTCAAAAGAAAAGCCCACAAAGCCAAGGCTAGCCACGATACATCATGCCAAGGTCTTTGAAAATGACATGGGACATACCATAAACTCGTTGGAAAAATTAGACCCTCAAGGTTACAAAGTGAGAAGGCATCAGCTTCCGTACTTAGGATAGTTTCTGACCACTCCGATATCAATGAAAGAACACTTGCACTCATTTACATCGAATTGCAGCGCAGCAAGCATCATGCCTTACTATGATGTAGTTCAGATGGATTATCACAGCAAAGACAAAGAGAGAATGTCATTTCAAGACCTGAGTGCCTTTCGCCTATTTAAAGCGTGAAGACTTGAAGGCAATGGTCATCTTCAGTACCTCCATGTAAGGTGTATAACAAGGAATTTATCAAAGAATACGATGATAACAAAGTCCAACCGAATTATCAGAAACTTTGAGGAAAACCCAGAAGCACCGAAATGAAGCATCCGCATGTATTCCGTAGATTCTTCTTCTCGCTTCTCCATATTCCTTGTAAGGCAAAATGCTTATGATGTGTAGGTTATTTACAATGATAATTCGCCTAGTTTTCATACAAATGGTCCCATTAATCCTAAAGAATTTTCAGAATTTCGACATTAAGGATTGAAGCTGTTATTCTTCCGACAGAAAATAGGATCCTTGAGTATGACAAGAAAAGATGCCGGAAATTCTACCCCCTTTTTCTTTTGTGCCTATATTCTTGATGCTATTTTGTTTTAATCTTAATTTCCTTATTTCCTGATGGAAATGGACCCTGAATAACCCCCTTCCAATCCATATTTATCATAAATTGCTTTTGGAAGATTCATTTCCAAGATAATGTATATAGAATCGCTGGCGGTTTTCGTCCCGTTTTCCAAACCGTCTTAATCGTCTCCCTATGTGATTTCGATAAAGCTAAAGCCGATTCGTCCGCAATCGGAGATTGCTTGGGGAGGAAAAAATCATTTTCTACACTGTGGTTTTCTTAGTATAGTGGAGCCGTATGTTCTTCCGCTTTTGTTCTTATAAACTTCTTACCAAGAAGTTTTTATCAATTGACAATTGAAGGTATATCTGTGTCTTTGAACAACAAAGAAGAAGAAACAGCCTCGACCTTACCTTCAATTGTGGTTTGCCTACCTAAATGATTTGCTATGCAGAAAGGAAGTTTTTAAGATAAGAGGTTGTAAATTTGCAACCATTCTCGAAGATGATGATCCAAAATATAGCATTTGATAACACTGCCTGGGCTCAATTGCTCGTTTTGGAGCATGAACCGTATATGTTCGATGATTTGTTTATTTTCATTAGATAATTTTCCTCGCATTTTTTTGACTTGATCAAGTCTACATTTCAACAGAGGAAAGCTGTAAATAAATTTTCTTATTTAGAAGCGTAGATTAAGGAGAGTACCTTCCGGGATCACCGAGGACCCAATGATAAAAACCGCAGATAGAAGGTACACCGCCAAACGCTAGCAGAAACATCTACCGTTAAATCATTATGTTAAATCGGTCGTCAACTGTACCGATTGTACATTCTCAAAAAGTGGTCACTATTGACAAACTCGATGCCCCAAAAAAGGAATACCCGCTCAATGACAGACAAATGCACAACAACAATGATGAGGTATAATCAAAAGGATGGATCGTACGAAAAAGTACCAAGGTATATAGATAAAGAGAAAGAAAAGAAATAAACGTACGATTACGGCTTTCCACTAATCTTAATATTTTTCTCACTATTAAATCATGATCACTTGTCGGGTCACCTGACTGGCAGTGATGGTGTTGTTCGTACGAATAGAGCAGGATGTTGAACTATTCTCGAACATCCTGCTGTGTCATATTGTATTGTAAAATGTGAGGAAATCTCCTCCTTTGATGTATTCTACACTTAAACAGGCACGCGTTGTCAAGACAAAGAAAGAAAAGAAAGCAGAACAGGTATATTCTCTACTCCATCAAGAGGAGTTTATGAATATTAAGCTATAAGAATAAAATAAATGAATTCATTTGAAGACCTTAATAAATTTTCACAAAGATACAGGAGTTTATGGTCACAACAGCTGATAAAGTTGTAGAAGCTTCTCAACTAACAACCGTAAAGATCTTCACATAGCTTCACCGAAATAGAAAAAAGCTAAGGAGAACTCACCGATCGCCCAATTGCAGCAACAACACAGACGGAAGATATTCGTGCTCAAAGAACTGAGAAACACCGCTCAAGAAAAGAAGAAGGTCGATGAAAAGCTTTTGCCAAACAAAAGCAAATAAATGAAGAAATTTTTAAGTTGCGAAGAGTCTGTTACAAAAATGAGGAAAAGGCAAAAAATGACCCAAGAAAAGGAGTCGACAACTTCTTTGGGATAAGTTTAAAGATTATCCAAAGTTAAATGAATTCAAATCGTAAGCTCTTTGGAAGCTAAAATTATTGACTCAAACAGCTAATTGAATTTTGTTTGGGTAACGAATATATAATCCTTTTTGAGAGATTATTTATCTTTGGTCCAAATTATCATAACTCTTAGACAAGAAATAGATGATGCCGATGAAAAGATTAAGTTTTCAACCGGGCAGATACAAAAGGGAAAGAAGCAAATTTTCCTAGGATAGAGGAAAGACACAAAGAAACTTCACACAGCATTTGGGAACATCAATTAATGAAATCGTATAGACAAATATCAAGAGCCGAAATATAATGAAATAATCCTTGCACCATAAATGACAGCCCTATATTCAATTAATCTCATTTTAATCGTGTTCCCCGGCGCCTTGCAAAGATAAAAGAAACCTAAGATGATGAGAGAAGAAATGGAAAGGAAAAGTCAACAACCGGCGTACTAAACTATATCCTCGGGATAGTATGGACTCATGCACTGTCAAATAATCAGCTTATTGCCTATCAAAATTTCATCAAACGCTATCGATTGTCTAATTCTGCACCTTCGGCGTTACCTATGTCGGGATAAATACACCGAGATGAGTCATCCACCAAGACCTTAGATATGTTGAACATTTGCAACTTGCTCATCAAGCGTAAGGAGAAAAACAACCGCTTATTCAAAAATAGCATTTTGGCTTTAAATTGAGTGATTGCAGCGTAGTATTAGGATTTAATATGTAATTTTATTATTTAAATCCTCCTGCTACTTAGAGGATCGGAAGTTGTAATATTTGAGGATTTGGAGCCAATACTTCGTACTATTCTTTATTATATTTCTACAGCATCATATCCTGGGTACTTCTTGTGCTCAAAATTATCTTCGAAGTGTTGTATTTTTGTGCCTTTGGAGTTAATTTTACATTTTAGTTACTAGACTTATATCAATACTGCTTGATGTATCCATTATGAATGAGGTATTTTTTTATCTACCATTGTTAATTGTTCATGTTATATGGTATTCGTTTGAAGAATTGCTATCATTTATATATTTGATTTTCACAATATTTTCCTTTATATTATCATTTCTAGCATAATTGGAATATTATCATTTATATATATATGAATGGTATATGATGATGAATGCAATATGTTAATATAACTCTGTTTAATTTATTAAACAGAAAGTTATCTTTATTCGTTTCCTTATTACTCTAACTTAATTAATAATACATTTTCATGGTTATTATTAGATTGAAACAATCCCAAGTCATATTCACATATTATACCCGGTTAAAATTAAATTTCTTTTTTATCAAACATTTCAGTTTAGATTAGATAGTTTTATTATTCTATTGAATTTAGTCCCCATTTTCACCATTCAATTCAATCCACTTAGTTATAAGGAACTGTCCTTTAACCACGCAGCCACCATCCTAAATTTTAAAAGGAGTCGTTTTTAAGGTCCTGGACTTAAGAGCCAATGTTTGAAGCAGAGATTTTCTAGGCTTCAACATAACCTTAAGGCAACAATGAACAAATCACTCCAGATCTTGGCAACAATAAGCATATATGAACCAAAAATGAACAATGAATTGCCTAACAACTTAACAAGTGAAAACACAAGTTAGTTGTCCTTCTTATGATGAGTCACTCACAGTTATATAAGATCTTGAACATTTATTACAGAAATAAGAAAAGTGAACAAAAAATGATTTATTGATGTAATAACATGTGCCAAAATTTTTCCAAATGCTAGAGTAAGTTTGCCAAGTTGAAAATTTTGATTTTTAAGCCCTTCAAGATGTGATATTTAGAAAATATCAGATCTAGTGATTATGCAAAAAAATTCCAGCAAGAAAATGAATAGATCTAGGACTAATGAACAATGCCCAAGTAGCCAAAACACAAGTAAATTTTATCATGAAATTTTTAGTGTGTCAGGACTATTTAGATTAAATTTTTGGGCACTTCTATCACTGTTATGAAGAATTTATTACAGCTAAAGTAAAACATAGATAAAGTGAGGGTTTAAAGAGCAAACCCTAGGCCAAAGGCCTTGTAGCACACTTGCCCAAATGCCAATGATTATGCCACCTGAAAATACAAATTTTGAACCAATTTTCTCTACAAAACACACCAAGTATTTAGTCCAGAAATTTCAGAGATGAGTAAAGGGAAGATTAGGGCCAAGGAGGGCTAACGTTGGGCTAGAAAAGGCCAAGAAGGCCTAGCGGCTAGGGCTTGAGGCTAAAGGAGGGTTGAAAAGGGCCAACGAAGAGGACAAGAGGGAGAACAAAGGGCAGAGGAGGAGGCCGAGGCAGGAAAGAGGGAGGTTGAGGCAAGGAAAGGGCTTGAAAATCCCAGAGCAAGCCTAAAAGGTTTTCGTCTAAGGGAAAGGAGGGGGCGAGTGGCCTAGAGGCCACGACCAGGCCTAAAAAGGCCTTAAACCCTCAATGCTGGGCAAAAAGGGAAGGCCGAGAGACCTAGAGGCTATGACCAGCCCTGGAAGGGTCGAAAAGTATGACGTTGGGGCCACAAAGGCTGATGCAGGGTTAGGAGAGGATGACACTGTTGATTTTGTACCATTGGAAAGTGTTCCAAGTCTCATATTTTGGGAGGAGGCTTGGACATCAGTATATCAAATAACCCAGAAACCATTTGTGGAAATTCCATTCAGATCATGCTTTATTAAAATAATTAATTATTTTAAAGTGATCCCTAAGTCTAAACTTAGGGAAATTAAATAATTAAAGGGTATTAATAAAGCAGAGTGTGAATCTTCTAGAAAACAAAGGTCAAGTCATTTTTCAATCTCAGCCATTGATTAGAGATATAATCTGGGCCATTGATTCATCAACGAAAAGACTATAAGAGAAGGCTTGAGGGTCATTTGGAAAGTAAGCCGGGCACACTCTCAACACCTGAAGGAAATTGATTCTGGAGCAAAAGAATTTGATTTCAGAGGGAGAGGGTGTAGAGGTGGAGTTGCAGAGGCAGAGGAAGGAAGGGGAAGTCAGCAAAGGAAGAAGAAGGCAGAAGGAGGACGCATAGGGGACAACGCTGAGCAGCAACACTGGTCCTCCACGCTGAGTGACGCAGTCCAGCGTAGTGACTACGCAAAAGGCCACGTAGAGTGACACAGAGGGAGGAAGGGTGCCTCCAGTGTGTCAAAAATTCTTCCAAAGGGTTCAGAAAATTTATCTCAGGTGTATTCTAGACATATGCTTGTCTAATTTCTGTAAATGATTTCCACTGCTGAAGAATAATACAAACCCTCATCTGTTGCACCGATTTTCCCACATTGGGTTTTTCCGGGGACAATTGTCCAAAATAACTGTGTTCATGTGATTGTTTCTACGTGTACTATTTTTATTGCCTTCTCATGATTAAGTGAATACTTCAGTTGTCTTAATTTCATAATTTACTGGAAGTATCTGTAAATAAATTATCATAAATAAGTAGGTGAAATTAATCAATCACCGCACTAGTATTTCAGCTTGAAAATTTCACATGGTATCAGAGCGAAAGACGAGAGATAGAAGAGGAGGTTATGCAATGGAATGATGGTTTGACAACGATGCATCATTAGATTAGAAGGGTTCACGCAGTCCTCCAGAACGCATGGAGAAACAGAGGGATCATGGCATTTCAGTTCTGGCGTCCAGACTAGAAGAGGATTTTGCGTGTGTGCCAAGCACGACCTCTCCAGGGGTCTGGTATATTGACAGTGGAGCATCTACTCACATGATGGGAGTTTGAGAATGCTTCTCGAGCTACCAGGAAGAGTAGATGAATTTTCAGATCACAATGGGAAACAAAGCCAAGTGTACCCCCATTGGAAGAGGGACCATAATATTTCAAACAGAAGCTGGTAACAAGCTTTGGGCCACCAACGTACTACATGTACCGGGATTGGGGATGAACTTTCTCTCGGTGTCTCAACTTCAAAACAAGGGTTCAATGTATACTTTATTGGCAACAAAGTTTATGTCAAACACCTTAGTTGGAAAAGGAAGGCACAAATTGGAGTAAGGAGTCATAAACTGTATAAGTTATAGCTCGAGTCTCTAATGGCACTGACAAGCAGTACTGATCAAAGGGATTTGAACGAATTATGGCACAAAAGAATGGGGCATCTACATCATGGAGCCTTGAAGATCCTCAAGAAGACTGTCACAGGAGCTCCAAAACTTAGCACCGAGAAAGATGATGTCTGCAGGGGGTGCGTATTAGGGAAATATTCCAAGGCAACATTTCCAAGAAGCAGCAGTAGGGCCAAGAGTGTGTTGGAATTGATAGACTCAGACATCTGTGGACCAATTTCCATGAATGATCTTAGTGGTGCAAAGTATTTTGTCACCTTTATTGATGACCATTCCAGGAAGACATGGATCCATTTTCTGAAGACAAAAGATGAGGTCTTTGAGCAATTCAAAGAATTCAAGGCTTTGGTAGAAAATCTAACTAGAAAGCGGATCAAGAAGTTGCGATCAGATAATGGTGTAGAATATATTGATAAAGACTTCACAAGGTTCTATGCAAAGGAAGGTATCAAGAGAGAATGGAAAGCTCCATATAATCCAGAGCAGAATGGGTTTGCAGAGAGGAAGAACAGGACCATTGTGGAAGCTGTGAGTGCGATGTTGTACAATCAATACATGCCCAAATTTCTGTGGTCGGAAGCTTGCAATACAACAACGTATGTGAAAAATAGGGTGCCTCATAGACCACTAGGTAAAGTTACCCCTAAGAGTGTGTTCACTGGAAGCAAGCCTGAGGTGAGCCATTTTAGGATATTTGGCAGTATAGCATATTGCCACGAACCCGATGAGAAGAGGAAGAAGTCAGATCAGATTGCAGAGAAAGGATACCTTGTGGGATATAGCGAAAATGCGAAGGCATATCACATTTGTATTCCCGAGAACAGGAAGATCGTAGTAAGACGAGACATGAAATTCATGGAGGAGAGAGCCTTCAAGAGATCCCGGGAAATGTCTACAGATACGCAGTCTGAGGAGGATCCACTAGTTCAGCCACAGTGGCCTACAGAAGATGGTTCTAGTGCCTCTCCACAGCACAAGGATTCTCAGGAAAGTTCTTCTGAGGAAGTGTAAGAAGGGGAATAGGCTAATCCACCCACCACTAGTGGAAGGATGAGTAGAGACCTCCAACAGACTTTGAGGGATGTAGAGGAATTTATTGGAGCCCCTAGAAATGAGAAAGGGTACGCAGACAGCCAGATAGGTACCAGGCATTGGTAGCATAGGTTGGAGAACACTCTAGTTTTCGAGAGGAATCTCAACATCAGGTTTGGGTAGACGCTATGGTGGAGGAGTACAACTTCATCATGACAAACGATGTATGGGAAGTAGTCCACAGACCTCAGAACAGATCGGTTGTAGGATCAAGGTGGATCCACAAGATCAAGTATGCTGTAGATGGCAGCATAGAGAAATTCAAAGCCAGGTTTGTGGCTAAGGGGTATGCACAGAAGTAAGGGATCGATTATGAAGAAACCTTCACCACTGTAGCTCGGTACACTTCGATTAGATCCGTCATCTCCCTTGCAGCACAGATGGGATGGGAAACTCACTAGATGGATGTCAAGACAACATTCTTG
This sequence comes from Pinus albicaulis, assembly GCA_034641835.2. Lineage (NCBI taxonomy): Eukaryota > Viridiplantae > Streptophyta > Pinopsida > Pinales > Pinaceae > Pinus > Pinus albicaulis. The sequence continues at coordinate 189,071,837 of CM076579.1, forward strand.
AATGGAGTGATAGAAGAGGAAGTGTACATAGAACAACCACAGGTATTTGAGATGCATGAGAACAAGACTCATATATGCAGGCTTAAGAAAGCCTTGTATGGACTGAAGCAAGCCCCTAAAGCGTGGTATCGGTGAATTGATACTACCTGCAGAAGATGGGATTCGTCAAGAGTGATGCAAATCCCAATCTCTACTATCTAAGAGTAGGGGATGAGCCACTATTTCTGGTATTATATGTAGATGATTTGTTCTTGACTGGATCATCTAAGCTCATCAAAGACTGCAAGGAAAATCTAGCTATAGAATTCAACATGAAGGATATGGGGCACATGCACTATTTTCTTGGTTTGGAGGTTTGGCAGCAGAAGGGAGAAATCTTCCTTGGGAAAGAAAGATACATTACAGAGATTCTGAAGAGGTTTTAGATGGAGGACTGTAGACCCATGGCTACGCCAATGATCACGAACTGGAAGAATATCGACACGTTCGAGGATGATGAGGCTAACCCTACCTTGTAAAGGCAACTCATAGGATCATTGATGTACCTAGTCAACACTAGACCAGAAATCTGTTATGTCATGAATACCCTCAGTCAATTCATGGTAGAACCAAGGAGGGCTCATTGGGCAACAACCAAACATGTTCTTAAATACTTTAAGGGGACAGTCGAGTATGGGTTGAAGTACACCAAGGGAAATGAAATCTAATTGAGTGGGTTCACTGACACAGACTGGGCTAGAAGCCCAGTGTATCGGAAAAGTACCAGTGGGTTTTGTTTCAATCTCGGATCAGGAATGACTTTCTGGTGCAGTAGGAAATAGAAATCTGCGGCACTGATCTCAACCGAGGCAGAATATATGGCCGCTAGCATAGCCTCGTGAGGCCATATGGCTTCGTAAGCTGCTCATGAACTTGCTCAAGAAGAGGATGGAACCAACCAGAATTTTGTGTGATAATTAGAGTTGCATCAAGCTCTCTGAGAATCCTGCGTTTCATGACCGGTCGAAGCACATTGACATTAGGTGCCACTTCATCAGAGACTATGTCCAGAGGGGAGTTGTACAGTTGAAGTACATTCCTATAGGAGCACGGGTGGCAGATATCCTCCCAAAGGCTCTGGGTAAGATTAAGTTTACTTACTTCAGGGAAAAGATGGGGTTGATCAAGAACCCATTCCAGTAGAGGAATGGGTGGACTTGAGATTCAGAGGGAGCTGCAGTACGAATGAGGCAGTGGCAGAGATAGTGTCATAGGAAAAAGTACAGAGGGCAACAACGCAGAGATGAGGGGCAACAGCCAAGACATCAACAACACAATAGATGCTTTAGGTCAGAGTAGATGCAGTTGGTATTTTGCTTAGACACTTTCCTCGCTAAGAGGGAGTGTTGATTTTGTAGCATTGGAAAGTGTTCCAAGTCTCATATTTTGGGAGGAGGCTGGACATCATTATTCCAAAGAACCCAGAAACTGTTTGTGGAAATTCCACTCGGATCATGCTTTATTAAAATAATTAATTATTTTAAAGTGATCCCCAAGTCTAAACTTAGGGAAATTAAATAATTAAAGGGTATTAATAAAGTAGAGTGTGAATCTTCTAGAAAGCAAAGATCAAGTCATATTTTAATCTTGGCCATTGATTAGAGATATAATTTGGCCCGTTGATTCATCAATGAGAAGATTATAAGAGAAGGCTTGAGGGTCATTTGGAAAGTATGCCGGGAACACACTGAGTACCTGAAGGAAATCGATTTTGAAGTAATATAATTCGATTTCAGAGGGTATTAATAAAGTAGAGTGTGAATCTTCTAGAAAACAAAGATCAAGTCATCTTTTAATCTCGGCCATTGATTAGAGATATAATCTGGCCCGTTGATTCATCAACGAGAATATTATAAGAGAAGGCTTGAGGGTCATTTGGAAAGTAAGCCGGGCACACACTGGGTACCCGAAGGAAATCGATTTTGAAGTAATATAATTCGATTTCAGAGGGAGAGGGTGTACAGGCAGAGTTGCATAGGCAGAAGAAGGAAGGGGAATTCAGTAGAGGATGAAGAAGGCAGAAGGATGATGCAAAGGGGACAGCGCTGAGCAGCAACATTGGTCCTCCACACAAAGTGACGCAGCCCAGCACAGTGATTGCGCAGAAGGACACACATAGTGACACAGAGGGAGGAAGGGTACTTCCAGTGTGTCAGAAATTCTTCCGAAGGGTTTGGAAAATTTATCTCAAGTGTATTCTAGACATCTTCTCGTCTAATATCTGTAAATGATTTCCACTGCTGAAGAATAATACAAACCCTCATCTGTTGCACTAGTTTTCCCGCATTGGGTTTTTCCGGGGACAATTGTCCAAAAATCAGTGTTGCGAACATCTCGATAACATCCAATTTTATCTCGAAATCACGATTTTTTTGTTTAGCCGATGTTTGTCGATTTTTAAAGAAATTTTTATGGTATCTTCATTTTGCCGATGTTTGCAGATTTTTACTGATAATTTCTCAATTTTTACAATATTTTGATTTTCCGGACCCTTGCCGATGTTCGCAACATTGCCAAAAATAACTATGTTCATGTGATTGTTTCTATTGCGTTATATGCGTTTTATTTTGATTGTCTGCTCATGATTAAGTGAATACTACAGTTGTCTTAATTTCAGAATTTACTGGAAGTATCTGTAAATAAATTATCATAAATAAGTAGGTGAAATTAATCAATAACTGTAGTAGTATTTCATCTTGAAAATTTCACAGACACTGGCCCCAGAAATATTTTTTTTTAGAATTTTTTTTTTATAAATGGCTAAGTGTATTTCAAATAATAGATGTGAGCTATAGCCTTAGCGAAGTTAAATAAACCATAAAAATATTCGGAGTCCAAAAAAGGTTATCCTACATCCACAGTTTGTGAACTTGGAGCCGAAGGACTGGGGAACCTGCAAACACTATATATTTTCTTCAAGAAATCTTGTTATACATATGGCGAATCAAATCACCTAAGATAAACACAAAATCTACCAATAGAATGTTCTTATCCCCATCTAATGAAAAACAAACTTTAAATTTTTTTAAGCATAATATAGGAATTCCTCTAAGTTGCATGAAATGGGGAAACGGGAAGCGATATGAAACGCGACCTCCCCAAATTTTGGAAACGGGAAAACGCGGTATATATATATATATATATATATATATATATATAATTTAAACTTATATTATAATTTAGGACATTTAAGAAATGTTATGTGAAATCATACAAGTTTAAAACATACATGATAAATCATAAATTCAAAGCATAAACTATTACAAATTTACAAGTTACAACACATTTACTCATGAATGATCATTGATAACAGACACATAATGAAAATAGAAATATCGGAATATCCAAAACCAGCCTTTATTATATATCAAAATCCCAAAATCAGTCTTTATTATATATATGAGGCTGCAAGTACAATAAAGTCAAAATACTAATACTCATTATCAAAATCCTCATCAAATATAGCAGCAAAAGCATGCTCAGCAATGGACGGTGTAGTTGAAGAAGATGTTTGGCCAATTCCACTTCTATGATCCTGGTCTTCAATATTTAAGGTAGCAAGAGAGAGATCCAAATCAGGATTTTCTGGATCCACATCCCACTCCTTAGAAGGACCAGTGCCATATTCTGGACCCCTACGAGATACAAGTCGAAGGTTGGAGTGCACATAAACAAGGTCCTCTGCCTTCTGTGAGCCCAACCTGTTGCACTTCACAGAATGAATAAAACCATAGGCGCTCCAATTCCTTTCTGCTGAGAAGACCCTGCCACTTGTAAAAGAAGGCGAATGGCAATGTTTTGAAAATGTACACCATTTTCTCCATGAAAAATCCACCACCTAACTGGATTCATGGTGCTTCTCTCCTCCAAAGATGATATATCTGAATAATCATCTATTCCTATAGCAAAACTGGCAAATTATTCCTTCACCTCCATGTGTAGATGAGCTAGAAAAATTCTCATAGGGGCTTTTTTCACCCCATTAGCCACCTCTCTATCCTTATGGGGTGCCTTCCTCTTCCCATTGCTTTGAGAAATAAGTTCCTCATCATAAATTTTGGGTTCAAGGCATGTGCTAAAATATGCAATGGAATGTTGAAATTGTTCCACCTGTCAACAATGATTCTCTTGATTAATTCGGAAAAATGACCATCTACAAACAAAAGCTATGGAGACTCTTGTGAAATGATTTCCATAGTTTTCTTAACCATGGAATCCATGCCATCATATACCTCTCCTAAGAAAGGTTGGTCGGTGTCAGCATTCCGAAGAAGCTCAAATGCAGGGGTTGTGAACATTAGAAAGAAATCTATCTTGCTCCACCAATCCTCATCAAGGCACAATCTACGCAATGTAGATCCCCGCTCTGAATCTGCTTGTCTCCACTCAGCCCAAAGATGACTCACCACCATAGACACTAATGCTTGCTTAACCTCAACAAGGCGGTGCAACATTATGAAGTTTGAGGCATATCTTGTCCCAGCAACTTTTAACAACTCCAATTTGGAGTACTCTCAAAATATTGCTTGAGACTAGTGGTGGTTGGTGATGAATTTAACAATTTCCCTTACTTCCCCTGTGAGTTCCTTTATCTATGGAACTTTATTGTCGATCTCCTCTAAGAGCAGATTTAGATTGTGGACAGTGCAGGGTGTCCAAAATATGTGTTCATACCTCCCCTCAATAATCAAACCTACAACTTTGCATACCGGTGCATTATCCGTGATAACTTGCACCACCCTATTAGGACCAAACTATTCAATATATTTGATAATGACATCAGCAATGAATTGTGCATCTTTTACCTCTCCCGAGCAGTCTTCCACCTCTAGAAACATTGCTCCTTTTGGTGAAGTGGCAATGATATTTATCAATGGTCTACGCCTTGTATCTGTCCATCCATCTGAGACTATGGTAACCCCATAGCTACTCCAAGAAGAACAATTGGTGATAACACATCCTCTACAAGATCCTTCTCATTTTTTAGAAGCTGAGTTATAACTTTCTCATAGTTGTGCCTCTTGTACCCTTGAGGAGCTTTGTTAACTACCCTTATCATATCTTGCCAGTAAGGAGACGAACAACATTGAATGGGAGACCACATGCATAGATGCACCGAGCCACTCTGGAATCAACTTCTTCTCTTCCTTGCACATTCACCAGTTTAGCAATTCTGCTATTTTGAACTGTACCGGATTCCCCTCTGGATGGTGGTTGTTCTAGATGTTGAGTGCCTCTCCTCTTCCTTGCTTCAATTACAATCTTTGGCTCAATGTTCGCTGGATTTTTAGCTTGACTAAAATCATCATGCTTTATTTTAATTCCATCAGCATGATCTTGCTCTCTTTGATATTCCTTCCTTGCCATAGGGTCTGATGCTTTCATGCAACCTGCAATCCCCTATCCTCCTCCATGCAAAAGATGTGCCTTCACTCTTGGGTAAGAGCCCTTGTAAGAATTATTGCAAAGAGTACACCGCCATTGCCATGTGCCACCACCTCCACATCTTTGCAGCTTCTCAACATGCCTCCAAAGAGGATAATATTTAGCCCTTGGGTTGGCCTTGGGGTTTGCACTTGAACCTTGGATGGAAGAAGCCATTGCTGCAAAAAAATTAAAAAAATAAATCTATAAATAAAAAAACGTTTTTTATAATTTTGGTAGCATAAACCCTCGAAAAATAGACAAAACAATGGGAAAAAACCAAGAAATTGAATGCTTCTTACCCAAAGTAATTTTCTGTAGCTGACGCTACCCCAAAATGCCATAAAAAACAAGAGAAATATGGTTGTAGCTAAGCCAAAAACCAATAATGTTGTAGCTGGAAACTTCGCACTCCAAATATGCTTTTCAAATCTCTCTCTCTTCTTGTTGAAATCTCCTTTGCTCAATGGTGAAAGCACCCAAGCTTAAGCACTACTCTCTGAGTCTCTTCTTCCTTTCTCCTTGCCAAAATCACTCCTCCAAGTGAAACGACTTGCTCAATTCGTGTGATGAGAGAATGAGGCGAATCGCCTTTTTATAAGTTTAGAAAGCCATCTAGAAGCATGCACAAGAAAAATACAATAATTAAAATAATAATACATTGCACGAAAACCAAAAAAAAAAACCAAAAAAAAAAAACAAAACAAAAAAAAAAAAAATCAAGTTAAGTCATTTTTTTGGGAGGAAATGCGGCTGTACGGCCGAGAAACGCGTTTCCGGCCATACTAGCAACGTTTTCTGTACGGGAAATGTACTAGTATGGCCGGAAACACGTTCCCCGGCCATACGATATGAGTTTCCACGTTTTCGTTTCGTTTTTTGCCAGAAACGGTGGTGGGGCCCACGTTTCCTGCAACTTAGGAATTCCTGTACCCAACACATACCACAAATCAGTAGACAATAAACACCATGAGTTGCACCCCAAAATCTTTATTATGATTCAAAAAACGTTCCCAGCAGGACAGTAGCGTTACATCAACTTTTCTGCAAAATTTTCTTAGCCAAACATCAGATGGCATTAGACTCAAATGACTCCAAATTTATAGATAAATCCCCCAAGTGGAAAAATAATAGCTAGTGGGCTTGATCTTCGTCAAAATAATCTCAGTCATTGAAAGATATTTGATCATCTTTTAATCTCCACCGTTGAAAATATTTATTTTGAGGAATTTTCGAATTTCTCATTAAATCCATTTTTTATTAGCTCAAAAATAATTATTTTGAGCTAATTTCCTCAAAGATTTGACTTTGACTTAACTACCAAGGTCCAAGAGTCCAATTTTTCTTGAAATTTCCAATATTCCCTTGGTGGGGGATCTCCAAAGATTAAAATCTTTGATACCCAAGAATTTTTCCACTTAGTGAATTTAATTTCTCTAAGACTCTAATTTAGACTCTAATTAATCAATTTTTTGGCTTAGGTTAATTCAATTTTTGCTAGAAAATTTAATTTTTATTTATTTTTTACGTTGTGTTTCACGAATCCAATGTGCCCACACACATATGTAGCCGCTACGTCCACTGGAAAATCTCAGCAGACCCTCCCAAGGGGATCTAACCATCAGCCTTACACGCAAGGCCTAACCCCAAGGGCATCAAGGAGATTTGATCCTGTGACCTCGCAACTGGCAAAGTACTTAACAACGAGGACTCGACTAGTTGAGCTAACTCTTGGGGCTCTAGAAAATTTAATTAATTGACACTTGAGGGGATTTAATATTTTTTACACCCTCTAATATTTTAACCATGGTGTCTAAGTATGAGGGGCCATGCACTAAAATATTTTTTACATACGATTTTTACATTTCAACCCTCAAAGGAGGAACACCTGTTTGGTATAGACCCTCAAATTACACACCCATTTTTGCAACACAATATGATCTAGTAGAGAAAGTTATTTGTAATAAAATAATTTAGCCAACTAGCTTAAATTATTTCCAAATCACTTTTACATAAGACTAGACTAAAACACTGGGACTCATGTAAGACTTTGACGAAGAATTCCACCCGAGCTTTGGGGTGAGGTTGGAGGGAAAAACTCTGCCAACCATATGTTTTTAGAAACACAAATGAGTCAGTGAGACGAAAAACATCCTAGGATGAAATTTTCGCAAAAATAATAGGCCTACCGAGGTTGCTACATATATACACGGTCTTACTAGCATCATTTACATTACAAATTAGCAGAATGGGTTTACAATGACTCAATAAACAATTGATTGATGATTCAATCCCTTTGAAAAAATTGGTACATCTGCTTCCTTGGAACTTTGACAAACATGAGTGCAACACTGCGCACTCTAGGAGGGAGTGCGAGTAGCAAAACATACAACCAAGCAGGAGAAAGGAGGAGATTCTCGTTCATTTTCCCAGTTTTGAGTTTCGCAGATTTTGCAGCTTTGCAGAGATGGTCGTACGAGAATGCCAGAGGAGGTTGTGTTAGTTATCTAGAATGCAAATCTGGGAAACAAATCGACTTCCATTTGTTGGAGACAGGTGTCAGAGGAAGTATGAGTTATCCAATGTGACTTGCAAAGAGAAGAAGGGTCCAAGCCGGGGACTAGGCTTGAAAGGGGATAGTGCAGCACTAGATCCAGGAAGAGGAGGAGTATGAGACTTCAATGTGGCTGATGGGTAGGATCCACTGTGGAAGCAGGAAGGAGATAAGTTAGATCAGTTCCAGTTGTTGCATTAGGATCATCACCCTTGCTACAGGGGCCCACAGTATTTAGTAGCAGGAGAATCAGTGTTAGATGATGCAGTTAGTTCCAAAATGACAATTGTAGACAAGAGGCAGTCAGATGTTGTGGAGCATATAGTAGTGTTGACAGCAGAGCAGGAGGCTCAATGCAGAGTCAGCAACAACACATATTTCTCAATGGATAGTGCATAGGCTTGTAGTAAGCAGATGCTTAGGAGACAGTTGCAACATAGAGACACAAATTATTCACTATTTCAGATGTTTCTTAGTTGTAATAGTTGCAGTGGCAGCAACAACAGTTGAGAGGGAGTTGTAGTGCAGATGCAGAGTTGGCAGCAGTATAGCAGTGTCAACAACACCATAGATGCAACATCAAAGTTGTGCAGTGGTAGGTGGGCATTGGTAGGTAGTCACAGTGACCAGACATCAACAACGTGTATGGAGGATGATGCAGAGACAGCGTGTTGTAGCAGTACGACACTACAACACCTTCCTAACTAAGAGGGAGTCTTAGTTTTTGTAACATCAAATGGTGTTCTAGTCTCGATAGTCGTCAGAGAGGCTAAGAAACACTAGGACTCAAGAACCTAGAAAATGTTTTAGGAAAATGCACGTAGAAATTCCTTAATTAAGTTAATTAATCAGTAATTAATTTTTTTTCCTAAGTCTAACTTAAGAAAATGATAAATTAACAACAATTAATTGACGAAGGTGATATTTCTCTAGAAACTCACACAAATTGACTTGGAAATAATCTCAGCCATTGATTAAGTTTTAATCTTAGTCGTTGGAGTCCCAAGTGAAGATTATGAGAAGAATTCAATGGGTAGATGGAGGAACACACTTGAGATCAATTCCCTTCGGCAATATGATTTTCCAAAGAACAACAGCATTCTTCCGGAAGAGTTCGAGCCAGAGAGGGGACGCAGAGACAAAAAGGGGTAGAGACAATGAGTCAGATGGAAGTCTTCCAGTTCTAGAGAGTAGCTTGCAAAGAGGCAGAGATAGCCACAAAGAGGTCGACGCAAGGGTTTCACAGAAGCCTCTAGAGGGAAATTCGATCTTGTTGGAGAGAAGCTCATTTTCAATTCTAGAGGCTGGAAAGTTTTTCTAGAGTACCAGAGAGAGTTTCTCAATCAGCAACAAACAAGATGACTTGAGTAGCAGTTGTTGCAGGCAGTGCGTTTGGAAGGCTACGCAGAGGTGATGCAGGGTCTATGCAGGGCAGTTTGGACGACTCACTTGGAATTGGTCCACATATAACTTCATCCACTCTTTCAAGAGGAATAGACTTTCCTCTAGGAGAGCAGAGAACTAGTTGCAGTGCACAGTTCTCTACATCTTGAAAATAGGAAGACTCCAGAGTATCGGAAGGGGTCGACAACACAATGGGATGTGGATCGTGAGGATAGTAAACTGATAAATGATGAGGATGGACCAGATGAGCCGCAACATTGTTTGGTTGGAGTTTCGTTGGTTACTCAAGAGAGTGAATCTAACTCAGATATTGGCATTCCCATTGATGGTCCCGATGACTTCATGCAACAGATGGATGTAGAGGACCAACCATTGAGATTGAGTCCTTGATGTTGATTTTATTTTCAGTGCTCATTATCCATTTTTACTTTTCAGTTCATGACCTCAGATTGATTCTTGACTCTTCACTCTTAACTGTTTTTTAGTTTGAAACTTTGAGTTATATAAATTTACTATTTGCTATTTAGTGTTCAAACTTTAGTATCTACTATCTACTTCTAGACTTCTAGCATGATTTGTTTTCAATTTCGATTCTAGAATGATAAATGATGAAATTAATTTTTAAATCAATGTACATTGTAGACTGTAGAATGATGAATGATGAAATATGGAATCATGGATCAATGTATTTCAAGATTTCATTATTGAATTTGTTTATTGAATGATTGTGGATGAATAATGAGTATGTCATATGAATGATGTATGTATCAAAATGAATGATGAGGATGGATCAATGTATGTCATTATTCAATTCAATTATGAATTTAAATTTTATCATGTGTAGATCAAATTTCAATTTTCAATGTATTGGTATTCAAATTAGTATATAGTATATACTATATTACTAATAGTCTATTTAATATTTAATATTTATTCTTTCATTATTTAACAATGAATATGAACTTGAATTTTTTATATATATAAAGTTTATGTAGAGCACTTGTTCAACAATGATTCAACAACAATGTCAATTAGATCTTAATGCCTAAGTGACTTAAACAATTTCAGCAAGATTAGAGGATCTACAGCTTAGATATGTGAGTGATTTAAGTGCAAAATTTGATTATTTTTTTAGCTAAGACAAGATAAACAAATATTAGATTCCAAATAACCAATAACTGCAGTAGCACTTCAGAATTATTAACACTTATTAACCTTAAGGTAACAATGAACAAATCACTCCAGATCTAGGCAACAGTAAGTATATATGAACCAGAAATGAACAATAAGGTGCCTAACAACTTAACAAGTGAAAATACAAGTTAGTTATCCTTCTTATGATGAGTCCCTAACAGTTATATAAGATCTGGAACATTTATTATAGAAGTAATAAAAGTGAACAAACAATGAGTTTTTGACGTAATAACATGTGCCAAAAAATTTCCAAATTCTAGAGTAAGTTTGCCAAATTGAAAATTTTGATTTTTAAGCCCTTCAAGATGTGATATTTAGAAAATATCACATCTGATCTAGTGATTATGCAGAAAATTTCCAGCAAGAAAATGAATAGATCTAGGCCTAATGAACAATGCCCAAGTAGCCAAAACACAAGTAAATTTTATCATGAAATTTTTAGTGTGTCTCGACTATTTAGATGAAATTTTAGGGCGCTTATATAGTTGTTATGAAGAATTTATTACAGCTGAAGTAAAACATAGATAAAGTGAGGGTTTAAAAAGAAAACCCTAGGCCAAAGGCCTTGTAGCACACTTGACGTAGAATTCCACCCTAGGCTTGGGGTGAGGTTGGAGGGAAAAATTGTGTTGACCATCTATTTTTAAAAACACAAATGAGTCAGTGAGACGAAAAGTCTCCTAGGATGAAATTTTTGCCAAAATAATAGGCCTACCGAGGTCGCTACATATATACACGGTCTTACTAGCATCATTTACATTACAAATTTTCAGAATGGGTTTACAATGACTCGATAAACAACTGGTTGATGATCCAATACTTTTGAAAAAATTGGTACATTTGCTTCCTTGGAACTTTGACAAACATGAGTGCAACACTGCGCACTCTAGGAGGGAGTGCGAGTAGAAAAATAGACAACCAAGCAAGAGAAAGGAGGAGATTCCTATTTATTTTCCTAGTTTTTGAGTTTCGTAGATTTTGCAGCTTTGCTGAGATGGTCATACGAGATTGCCAGAGGAGGTCGTGTGAGTTATTTAGAATGCAGATCTGGGTAGCAGATCGACTTCCATTTGTTGGAGACAGGTGTTAGAGGAATTACGAGTTATCTAGTGCGAGTTGCAAAGCGAAGAAGGGTCCCAACCGGGGACTAGGCTTGAAAGGAGATAGTGCATCACTAGTTCCAGGAAGAGGAGTATGAGACTTCAGTGTGCCTAATGGGAAAGATCAAGTGTGGAAGCAACAAGGAGATTAGTTAGATCAATTCCAGTTGTTGCAGTAGGATCATCACCCTTGCTACTGTAGAAATTTTTGAATCTTAACACTTATGCAGAAATTATTATTGTTAATCTGGTTAAGCTCCTCCTACTTATATAAGTTATCAATTGAATAAGTTCAAGTTAACATCGAAGAAAAACACATAACAAATCTCTACCAATTCAGATCTAGCATAAGCACATGCACACATTGACAAAGTGACGATTATTTCTGGACAAAATTTCCCCAGAAAAACCCAATGTGGGAAAACCGGTCTCTAGCTGTTGGAGGGTTCTATTATTAATAATATTTATGAATACACAACTCCGAGTTCCAGATCTGGAAAACCCGACAGAGAAAACTCTAGATCTACAGCTCCTGGCTAATCTAGGGCCAAAACTACTAACTGATCCACACCCTCAAACGGGATTTACAGAACTCAACCAAATCTAGGCCTAGAAACCCCAGCGCTGCCTCTGAAATGCACTGCGTTAGCCTCTGAAGCCCCTGAAAGCCTCTGCGTCAGCCTTGGATGGGCTCCAAACCCTCATCGCTGCTCCTGGAAGGGACTGTGTTACCCCAAAATGGGTGACGCAGTCACTACGCTACCCCTAAGGGTCTCTACGCAACCCCTGAAGGGTTTCCTGAAAATGACACTATCCTTGTTGCCGTTATTGCTGTTGTCTTCCTCTGTGCTGCCCTTGAGCTAATCTCTTCTCTGCCTCTTGTGTATTCTAGACCCTGGGATCAGATCATCCCCTTAGTCTAAATTCCCCTTTCTGCAGCTGAAGCACTTTTGAGTATTCTTAGCAACCCCGCCCTAGAATCACAGCTTAGCTTCAGTGCTCTACCTTTGTGTGTCTTTACAAATGACCCCAAGCCTTTCCTTTATACTTTTCTCGTTAACAAATCAAAGACCATGATCAGATCTTGAATCAATGGCTAAGATTAAAAGAAAGCTTGATTCATGTGACTTAAGACAATTTCATCACATGTTTAATTAAATTCACTTTAATTATTTAAGTTTCCTAAGTTTTAACTTAGGAAATACACTTAAAATAATTAATTAATTTAACATTCTCAAACCAAGATGAATTTTCAACCATTTTCAGGGTTCTAGTATCAAGTGAACTCTTCAGTCCTTCCCACAAATTCTGGGACCTAGAGCACAACCGAGCACCAACACACAAAATCTCAACACCCTCTTAGCATCAAGGGTGTGCTCTAGCAACACATCACACCATGCATTATACGACTTTGAGTAACGTTCCGTTGTTGAAGCTGTTCGCTAACACTAACCCTGCACTGTCGCTTATTTTGCATCGCTGTTTGCGACCACGGTAATACCACCGCAATTGCATCGGAGAGCCTTCAATATGTTGCATCTGGGCTGCTCATAGCACTGCCACTGCTGATCTGCTGCACTACAACTTCAGCTGTTGAGAGAAACAATTGAATCTCCTACCCAATCTTTGAAAAACAAGTTTGATGTGCTACATCCTCATCACTGAAGCTCCATAGGCTACAAATCTGTGTTGGCATCTAAAGAACAATGCACAACTACAACCCCGCTTGCATAATCAAACTCCCTCTGCACTACTGAAATCACATCAGCTCCTTGTGCTGAAATCTATCACACTGCTGCTGCACTGCGCTGTCCCTCTGAAGCTTTCTACGTTGCTGCAGCTTTGCATTGTGTAAGCAGCACTGCTCTATGCTACTGAAGTCACATCAGCCTCTGCGATGCTACTGCTGCTTTTCTCTGTGGCGGTCCTCCTAGCCTACAGATCTGCCTCTGCTTCTGCCTCATCTGTGATCTATGCACCCACTTCTCCACTTTTCCCGCTATTGTCTTAAGGCTGTCGTAGCTCACTTGTGATCCAAGAGATGAGCTGCTTAAGGATCCCGCCTTACTTCCATGTAGCTCCTCTACATGTCCATGTCACCCCACCTCCATGGTTCATGAGCACTCATGGCTACATCATCTCCTGACCCATCATCTGCCACCGCTACTTTGGAAGAAGATGCTTCCTTGTCCTTTTTCTTTTATGGACAATGGCTGGAAAAATGTCCCATTTCACCACACTGGAAGCACTTGATCTTTGAAATATCCTTCTTCTTCTTCGGTTGCTTCTTCGATGCCAAGGTTGCATCTTCCTCCTCTTCCTTCTTTACTTTTCTCAACCCAAGGTTGTGTTGCTTCTTAGTGAATCTGCGTAATTCTTCTTGCCGCAGGATTGACCACAAGCTATCCCAATCTAGGAGGTCCGCTCTGCCCAAGATACTTTGGACAAAGGTTTCCCACTCATCCGTGACTACATTGAGAGCGGTCCTACTATCACTGCATCATCTACGGTTGCACCCGTTTCAGTCATCTGATCCCTAATTGACTACAATATGAAGAGGAAATGCTCGATGTCTTCTCCCTTGGTCATCATGAATGACCTCATTTGGGCCTCCAACAACATCTTTCTTTGGACTGATTTTCCCTCATATAGGGAAGTCAAGGCCTTCCACATTTCATTAGATGTCCTCTTCTTAGCTATGTGTGCTACTATATGGTCCTTGATACTGTCCATTATCAGCCGCTTGGCATGCCCAGCAGCTTCCTTATGCTTCCGTAGGAGATCCGCATCTGTCGGTGTGGCCAGAATCTGCTCTGCGTGGTGTCTTAGACCGTATGCCTCAAGGACAATCAGGATCCTTGCTTTCCACACTGAAAATTTTGAGAGGCCCTCTAGCCTATCCTGATCATGTAGTCCATGAGGAGCCATATGCTCAGAATGTGTCAGAGCTCCTCCTCTCTATACTAGAGATCTGGATCTAGGGTCCTTTACGAACTGGGCACCCTCAGCTCCTTCTGAAACTTGATTTCCCTCCTTGGAAATCTACCAAATCAACTATGATTCAGCTTTTTATTTGATCCTCTGATCAAACTGCAAGTTTCCTTTGGCAAGAAACTCTCTGAGAAGCTGATCTCTTCCCAATATTTGTCACTTGTGCTAAGGCTAAAAATCTGAAATCTTTAGAGTTTTAACCCCACCAACTCTTCTGAATTTCTGCAACTTTCTGCAGACTTTTTTTGGATTTGACAATTTCAGATCTGAATCACACTAGCTGGCTTTAGACCCAACCAACGTTGTTTCTGAGCTGCCTCTGCGCAGTAATTGCGTGGGCTTGCTAGGATTCAGCACTGGACAGTGTCACCCTTCCCTTTACGTGAATCTGCTCCTGAAAACCACGTTGTCCCTTCAAATCTGCTTCTCTACTGCTTTCCCAACTGCTTTCTGCAGCTAGATCCTTCATATTCTTCAACTGGTGACCCTTACAGATCTTCTATTCCTCTGATACCATGTAGAAATTTCTGAATCTTAACACTTATGCAAAAATTATTACTATTAATTTGGTTAAGCTCCTCCTACTTATATAAGTTATCAACTGAATAAATTCAAGTTAACATCAAAGAAAAACACATAACAGATCTCTGCCAATTCAGATCTAGAATAAGCACATGCACACATTGACAAAGTGACACAGTTATTTCTAGACAAACTGTCCTCGGAAAAAACCAATGTGGGAAAACCGGTCTCTGGCTGTTGGAGGGTTCTATTATTAAGAATATTTCTGAATACACAACTCTGGGTTTCAGATCTGGGAAACCCAACAGATAAAACCCTAGATCTACAGCTTTTGGTTGATCTAGGGCCAAAAATACTAACTGATCCACACCCTCAAACGGGATTTACAAAACTCAGCCAGATCTAGGCCTAGAAACCCCAGTACTGCCTCTAAAATGCACTGCGTCAACCTCCGAAGCCCCTGAAAGCCTCTGCGTCAGCCTTGGATGGCCTCCAAACCCTCGGCGTTGCTCCTGGAAGGGACCGCGTTACCCCAGAATGGGTGACACAGTCACTGCGCTGCCCCTAAGGGTCTCTACGCAACCCCTGAAGGGTTTCCTGAAAATGATGTTCTCCTTGCTGCTGTTGCCTTCCTCCGAGCTGCCCTTGAGCTAATCTCTTCTCTGCCTCTTGTGTATTCTAGACCCTTGGATCATATCATCCCCTTGGTCTAAATTCCCCTCTCTGCAGCTGAAGCACTTCTGAGTATTCTTAGCAACCTCACCCTAGAATCTCAACTTAGCTTTAGTGCTCTGCCTCTATGTGTCTTTACAAATGACCCCAAGCCTTTCCTTTATACTTTTCTCATTGACAAATCAACGGCCATGATCAGATCTTGAATCAATGGCTAAGATTAAAAGAAAGATTGATTCGTGTGACTTAAGACAATTTCATCACATGTTTAATTAAATTCACTTTAATTATTTAAGTTTCCTAAGTTTTAACTTAGGAAATACACTTAAAATAATTAATTAATTTAATATCTCCTAAACTAGATGAAATTTCCCAAATCCATTTCTGGGTCTTGTAGATCAGGTGAACTCTAGTCCGTCCTCAAAATTTTGGACATAGAGCACAACTGATGCTACCCAAAATACACAAAATATCAACAGCTACAGGGGCCCACGGTATTTAGTAGCAAGAGGATCAATGTTAGATGATGCAGTTAGTTCCAAAGTGACAGTTGCAGACTAGAGGCAGTCAGATGCTGAGGAGCATAGAGCAGTGTTGACAACAGGGCAAGAAGCTCAATGCAAAGTCAACAGAAACACATATTTCTCAGTGGACAGTGCATAGGCTATTAGCAGTCATATGCTTAGGAGACAGTTACAACATAGAGACAGAAATTATTCAATATTTCAGATGTTTCTCAGTTGTAATAGTTGCATTAGTAGCAACTACAGTTGAGAGGGAGTTGCAATGCAGATGCAGAGTTGGTAGCAGATAGCAGTGTCAAAAACACCATTGGTGCAACATCAAATTTGCGCAGTGGTAGGTGGGCAGTGGCAGACAGTCACAATGACCAGACATCAGCAACATGTATGGAGGATGATGCAGAGACAGGATGTTGTAGCAGTACGACACTACAACACCTTCCTCACTAAGAGGGAGTGTTAGATTTTGTAACATTGGATGGTGTTCTAGTCTCGACAATCTCAGAGACTAAGAAACACTAGGACTCAAGAACCCATAAAAAATTCCTGGAAAATCCACTTAGAAATGCCTTAATTAAGTTACTTAATCAGTGATTAAATTATTTTCCTAAGTATAACTTATGGAAAATGATTAATTAACAACAATTAATTGAGGAAGGTGAGATTTCTCTAGAAACTCACACAAATCCACTTGGAAAGTATCTCAGTCATTGATTAAGTTTTAATTTTGGCCATTGGAGTCCCAAGAGAATATTATAAGAAGAAGTCGATGGGTAGATGGAGGAACACACTTGAGATCAATTCCCTTGGGCAGTTCGATTTTCCAGAGAGCAGCAACATTATACCGAAAGAGTTCGAGCTAGAGAGGGGACACAGAGACAAAGAGGGGTAGAGACAATGAGTCCGAAGGAAGTCTTCCAGTTCTGGAGAGTAGCTTGCAAAGAGGCTGATGCAAGGGTTGCGCAGAAGCCTCTAGAGGGAAATTCGATCTTGTTGGAGAGAATCTCGTTTTCAGTTCCAGAGGCTGGAAAGTTTTTCTAGAGTACCAGAGAGAGTTTCTCAATCAACAACAGACAAGACAACTTGAGTAGTAGTTTTTCCATGCAGTGCATTTGGAAGGCTACGGAGAGGTGATGCAGGGTCTATGCAAGCCAGTTTGGACGACTCACTTGGAGCTAGCAATCAGAGCCCGAATTGCTTGTGGTGTGAGGAAAATTCCTTATAATGTTTTTGCTAGTATTTTTCTCTGTAGGATTGCCAGATTTTGGAATCTAGTTGTACTCAAAATTTCTCTTAGTTGTTTAATAAGAAAAACCCTCAGCTGCTACACCGGTTTTCCAACATTGGGTTTTTCTGGGGACTTTTGTCCAAAAACAACAGTGCTATATTTTTTTTTATGTTTGCCAGTATTTTCTCAGTTTCCATTTTATCTTCCGCAGTATTTTTTTTGGTTGAAAATTGCAGTTGTGAATTGATCTTTGCTAGCCTCTCCAAGGGAAACAACTAGGTCAATAGGGATTTATACTTCAAATTTGCTAAAGAGATGAAGTTTCAAGGTCTTTCAACCGAAGAGGTCCCTCTAGGAACATTCACCCACTCTCTTTAAGTACAACGCATGCATTAAATCACTTATTCGAGGTTCCCAAAATAATTTCGCAATTACTTTAACCCATACAAGAAAATTGATAATCATAACATGTAGTAAACCAGCAAAATAACAAGGATAGCATCAAAGTTCGACTTACATGAGAGATAGAGTATATCCATTCATCAACTTCGCATTAGAAAGAAGCTCCAAAGACAATAGCAAAAATCCAAACATCATAATGCATCAAGAAAGCTCCAAAAAGTTTACCCAACAAAAAGTGCGAAAATCTCTCAAGAGATACTAATCCAATCCAAGTGATGATGAGAGAATGAATCAACTCTCATCTATTTATACAATGTCAAAGGAGTTCGATTTAGCTAATTTGGCCTAATTTAGCCCCTAGAATAAAATAATGTACATAATAACAATAACATTTGGTGACAAGCCCACCAAATAGCTCAATAATAGATGAATAAGCCTTTCAAGAGGGTCGAATGATCAAAAAAGTGAATTTTTTGGCCTTTGAGGAGGCCTAATGAAGTCCAAAGGGTTCCATGATGTAGAAATGGACTCCCAACACAATGGACAAGGGGTTGGCCCCTTCTTTTCCAAGCAATAACCTATGGTGCTCCCAAGTGGGTGTGGGGGAACAAGGTCATCCTCATGGGTCTCCAAATGGATAGGAAGTGTCTGTAGGCCATCTGTAAGGGCTATGATGACATAATCCCTCCCTCTGCAGCAAGGGACAATCCTCTAGATCCTGGAACATCTTCCAAGTGTATGGTGCATCTGTGGAGTCGGTTGAGCATGGTAAACCAGGTGCATCATCCTCATCCAAAAGATAAAACACGAGCAATCAACAAGCGTTGTTGGAGATCCATGAAGTAATCTCGACTATGGTGGAGGCCCATGGCTCTCAACACTCACCCTACAAGTGCCAATGTGGCCCTCTTGAGGGCTAGGACCCCGTATAGGGAGACCAAGCCCCAAATGGAGATCCACCTGTAATTCTACATAAGATCCAATGTGTCCCCTTGCCCTCCAATACAACAAATCATCGGAATAATCAAGTAAAAGAGCTTACAAGTCATGGAATCAATGGGGCACTTCATGGTGGCATGCCCTTCCATAGTGGGCATTGGTGTGTACAAGTGTCTCCAAGCTCAATAGGGGGTTATCCAAGGACCCTATTAGGTGGTTTCAACCTTTAAAGGGGGTGACATGCCCATGGCACATCCCTCAAGTGGTAGGTGGGAAAAGATAAAATAATGGAATGGAGTGAGGATCAAGGGGATCATCCAGACCACATGTCAAGGTGCAAGGGTAGCTATAATAAGGGAAGCCCACACTTGCGTATATGAGTGTAGGAGGGAGAAAATCATGGTACATGAGCTACCCCGGTGAGGAAGGTACCTCCCTCTAACACTCCCTCTTAGTGAGGAAGGTGTTGTAGTGTCGTACCACCACAACAGCCTGTCTTTGCATCGTCCTCCATACACGTTGCTAATGTCTGGTCATTGTCTGGATCCTAGATGAGCACCCTCTAACACTCCTATGGTCAATAAAATGTCCTAAAAAAAACTCGGTCTTCTCCAGTCAAACTCAGCCTGATCAGAAGGTCAAAATCAGCCCAAAATATTCTAGTCAAACTTGGTCAAAGGAGAGAGAAAATTGCTATAATTTTCTGCTGTCACTTGCAATTTGGTTTGCGCTCAAAGTGCTCATAAAACCTCAGTTTTTGTGCCAGAAGTTGCAGCTTGCTGAGACAAAAATTTCCCCAAAAAATCGAAGTCAAATGATGCCTAGAAGGTCTTGGTCAACGCTAGTCAACATTGGTCAAGAGTCTGAAATTTCTGCAATTTCAGTTCTGTGATTTAGCACAAAAATCCTCAGTTTTTGTGCCCAACTGTACGACTTGCAAAAATCGAAATTTTCCACCCAAAATCAAAGTCAAACTTGGTCTAGAACACCTTGATCAACACTGGTCAAACTGTCCCTGAGCTCTGAAATTTTCGGCTTGCAATTTAGCTTTGAAATTTCGTCCTTCTTGTCACACATGTGAAAGAAATAAGTTTACCAATAGTTGTACGACCCAATTAGAAGAATTTCTAAGTGAATGATGTCCAAATAAGGTGAGAGGTCACTCCTATTTATACAATTCGTTGTGGGTGAAGAGAAACGTCTATTGGGCTTCTTGAGCCTACATTAAGCTGAGGCCGACTTGAACAATTTGCACATGCGAGAGAATAAACTCAAAATTACACTTTTTCTTGTCCGAATGAGATGATATTTAGATCAATTTTAGACCTCTCGAAAAGAGGAATCCAATGCAATCATCGTCTCCATCCAATGAGTTGTCCCAAGGTGGAATTTGGCCCTAGTTGCCAAATTTAACGCTCCCTCTCAACTAGGGAGAATTCCACCTGCAATCCAATTGTTGTCACTAATCATCATGACATCCTGTCAACGTGTACCATCTTTGTCATCTCTGCGTTGTTGAACCATGATGTAAAAATGAAGAAGAATTGAATGAGAGTGAGTCACAAGACCTTGCCACTCTCCGTTGACAAAAGTCAGTCCAGAGGTAGAACCTCAATTGATCCCAGATCAAATTGTTGAACACCATGCATCCTAGTCATAGGGAGTACGGAAATACATGATGGACCCTAACCACTTTTCCCAACTCATTGGTCAGATGAGAGGTACTTCCCATGTGTCCCAGACTACATGGGTAGGATGATGCAAAAACACCAACAAGGAAAGAATATATCACATCCTGCTCACAACCATACGTAGGGAAAGGAGAAACCACATCCTATAAACGCATATCATAAGCACACGTAGGGAAAGGATAAACCACATCCAACACACATGCAAACGACCAAGAGTAGGGAAAGGATGAACCGCGTCCTACATGCATGCCAACCAATCAATCGTAGGAAGGATCCTACTTGTGGGGAAAGGATGAACCACATCCCACCGACATGTCAACCATCAATCATAGGGAATGAGCATCCTACATGTGGGGAAAGGGTGAACCACATCCCATAGACATGTCCACATGCAGATGCTTGAATGCATCTCTCACTGGAGGATCCGCAGGAGAAGGTGAACCACTCATCCTGCTCATATGCCATAGGAGAAGGTGAACCACTCATCCTGCTCATATGCCATAGGAGAAGGTGAACCACTCATCCTATGCATATGTCAATAGTAGGGGAAGGTGAACCACTCACCCTACATATATCATTTGGTGCTTGCTTCCATGAGTTGCCTAGTTGATTGGTTCATGAAGAAAATATTTATATTTTGTTGTAATTGATAAATCAGATTCAAAAGTAAGGTTGAAATTTCACAAGAAATGGATTCAGGAACCCTCAAGTATATGAGGTGAAATCTATGAATTTACACCAAGCAAGGATTTTTGAAAGTTCCACATGGTATTTCAAGCTCCTTGGACTAGAATTTTCTTCTCATTGATTTCAAAGTCAGATATTTCAGTTGTTAAACCTAGGAGAGGTTGTTGCATAGTGAAACCCTAGAGTGCTTGATAATGAACACTTGCACTGATAACAGGTTTTATGGGTTGAAACCCTAGCCACTCTTGTGATGAGAGTGTGTCTTCACCAATGATAGGTGGCCCATCTACTTCATTGATCACTAGTATGTGAATTATTTTCATGCTCTACTCTAGATGCCAGGAGTAGAGTAGAGTATGAAAATAATTATTGCCATCTAGACTAGAATATGATGTATAATAGAGTATGATGTAGAGTATGATTGAACTGATCTGGGCTTTGTAGTTATTAGTTCTAAAATACTATACATCATACTCTCCACACTTGCTTCCCAAGGTAATGGACACATATTTTCATTAAATCCTAGGGAAACCAGTAAGATGATAAGGTAGAACACAACTTTCATTTACACGACCACTAAAAACGACCCTTGGACATCATATTGAAATTCATTTGTAATACTAACCATTTGGATCTTGAGGGTAATTTACCGCAACGCCCATCACGCACCATCAGACACATTAGTGACAGAAAATCCCAACTCCATGATTAAAATTTCTGCAAAAAGAGTCATGATGGAAAAAAATTAAACATACAAATAAAATATAACATTCATCCAATGTTTAATGTGCTGATACGCTGTTCTATAAGTTTCTCGGGGCACAAAGGAACTGAATTTTGATGCTTTGACAGTTAACAAACTAGTTTCATCCCACTCATGACGACAAGCTTGCAAAACGCGAATGAGTAAAACAAAAAAGTATGGGCAAAGCAGTCAATAACCCTTCCCCATTGCCATGAGTCGCTTACAGCCTCAAACAAATTAAACCTTACAGTAAAGCATGGTACGTGAATGCAGGCGAAAAGATATATATCTTACAGTAATAGATGGTAATTACAGACTCAAGCAAATTATAACTTACAGTAATGGATGGTACGTGAATTCAAGCGAAAAGATATATATCTTACAGTAATAGATGGTAAGTGGGGTTGCTCTCTCGAATTCTGGGGTCGACGACTGTTATTGACCATGTTGCTCTATTGAAGCCTGCAATGGGTAAATTTAGGAGCTGGCATGGCAATCGTCATCTCGTATTTGAATGAACCTACAATTGTGGAAGCGAAAATCTATTTTCTCGTCCCATAAGTCACAAGGAAAATAAGTTAATAACCCATCTTTTTAACCATGGAAAATGAATATCAATAAAACCATAAGAAAAATAACGCATATTTCTCTCATGCCCATAAGTTGCAAGGAAAATAACCCATATTTTTACAATGGAAAACGAATATTAATAAAACCATAAGGAATTTAACCTATCTTTCTCCCATTTTAATCATAAGTTTGTGAATATCAAAAATTGTAAGTTTATTTCATCGTTAGATGAAATGGTCATTTATTTTGGAATTATGTTTTGAGACAATTTTAGATGAAATTGTGATTTTTTCTTGTTTAAAATGTGTTTTTAATGAATTTATCACCTTCAAAAACTTTCGACTAATGGAACTCTACACAAAAAACAATTTAAACTTACCATTCTTAAAAATCTCTTTCTACAACATTCACCCTCAAAAGGGTCATTTCATCTATAAATTAGGTTATCCTCAAATTAAATAACATATTCCTTTCTAGCCCCAATCTTAAGTTGTGAAAGAAATGGTATATTTTTTTATTAATTTATTTGTGTATAATGTGAAACATTTGGCATCCCAATAAACATGTTTAATAATTTTGGTTGGGTCAAAAATATTATTTTAGTATGTAGAGTTATTTTTAAATTTTAACACTCCTTAGTATTAGTAGACTTTTTTACAAGACCTAAATGCATTTAATACTATTGTGACTTAGTTGATCTTAGTTGGACTGAAGATGTATGAGAAGGATCCTTGTATGACCCTTTTGTATTCTTTGCTACATTCATGAGACCACCTAGTAATGCCCATTCAAATCACTATAAACGCATTAATGCTCAATGATATTATGGTTACTTTACTGAGAGGAGTTGGGGTGGAAAGTTTTTTAATCTACCAATGAGGCATTTATGGAGATTGAATGAGAAAGGCAGGAAGAGAGAAAATAAGAAATCCAAATCCTTCAATAGACATAAGTCTCTTTGGAAAATCCAAGGAAAAATATTGGAAATGTAGCAAGGTAGGACATTACAAAATGCTAATTGTAGGGAAGGGAAGAAGAATAATAATAAATAAAAGAAAGATTATGATGGTGAATCTTAAAAATATTCTCAAGAGGATGGTGGAGATGCATTTGTTGTAGCTTTGACAACTCATGGGGTGTAGAGTGCATACTTGGTAGACTCTAAAGCTTCCTTCCATATCACTTCCCATCAACATTAGTTTTTAGTGTATGAGCAATTTGATGGTGGGATAGTATACCTTCATGATAATTATCCTCTCAACATAGTTGGTCATGGTTAGAGCCTTAATCAGATTCTATGATGCTAGAGTAAAGGAGATTAGTGGAGTTTTTCACATTTCGGGCCTAGCATGAAACCTACTATGAGTAAGTAGACTTATTGATGCAACGTGTAGGTTTTTTTTTCTAACATACAGTCTAAGATGGCTTGAGGAGTGATTGTACTATCAGAGGATGTTTGTGGATGAACTTTGTTCCTATATCATGCATGTGTTATTGAGTGTAATAGTAGATCTATATGATCTATAGCTTCAAAATATGAACCTCCTAAGGAATACCTTGCTTAAGAAAGCAATTTACCCATGGAGAATACAATGAAATGGTACCAAGACTAGGTCATATAGGTGAGAAAGGGCTATTAGCTTTGAAAAACAAAAGTATTGTTAATGGATTCTTGAATTTGATTTCTCTGAGCATTATATGGAAAATGAAACCACATTCATTTTTATTCTAGTTCTCACAAATCTTATGTAGTATACCTAGTAGGGGTAGATAATATGGGGTACTTAGGGGTGTAACCAAGGGCATAATGTGATATAAAAGGGGGAACACAATTAGTTAGTTTAGTAAATAAATCCCGTAAGTGGTTACCCACATTAATGATGATTATAAGTGGTTAACCCTCATTATAAAAAGAGACCACAACTAGTTAGTTTAGTTAAGGATGACCAATAAACGGGCCATAGTTTAATAAATAAAGTGGTTTAACCCACTTTATGCAAGGGACCACAAGTAGTTAGGGAATGATGTGACAATCACATGGTATTGGATGTATGGTATTGAGGACTCATGGTATTGTTGATTTCTGGTAGCATCAGATGTGCTCTAAGTCTCAAATTTTGCAGGGAGGCTTAGACACATGTGTTGGGCAAAACTATCGCCGTCAAATAATTTCCCTAATATAAATTATCAATCTGAGTGTTTCGTAGACTTGCGAAGCACATGCACTGGAAATGTGAGATTGAAGTTAAACTAGCCTAGTCTAATGCTTTAGTCTCTGATTCAAGATGCAGTAAACGACAGAAGAGGCTCCTAACTTAGGAGAACTTGATCATCCTTCCCCAGATTTATGTCCTTAATAAGAGAGACTAAAGGGCAACAGTTTGTTATTTGTAGAAAGCAAGATAAGAGGCTCCTAAATTAGGAGAACCTTATCATCCTTCCTCAACAATTCTACCCCAACAGCATTAACACCACATCATATCAAAAACTGGAAATGTGCAATTGTATAAGATAAAAACAACATGTGAAGAATAACCCTGTGTCAACATATATTAATGATGAAGAAAAACAATGAAAGATTACAAAATCAAAACTTATTCTAGACTCTAATTCTCCTTATCAATTTTCCTCTATTTCTATATATTCCATTTCTATCCATCTATTCCATATATTTCTTATCAAAATGAAGAGAGAGCGCTCTCTTTTATACATGAGTGCTTTGAAAAAAAGATAAGCAACACATAATTACAAATCCACTTTTCTCTCAACCAATATCCCTATAATTACAAAATATGATCCCTTCAAATCCTCACTCATCTCTCACAAATCTTGGATGAGATATGTTATCCAAATCTCCATGATCTTCTCCTTGGAATCTCCATGATCTTCTCCTTGGAATAAGCTTGAACAATTATCTTTTGAATTCTTGAAATGGTGGAGGAAATATTTGAGAAGCTTTTTGAATAATCCTTTCAAATAATCCTACACATTACAAAGCTCATCCACATTTGAGATATTAATGAAATATGTTAATTTTCCAATAATTAATCATAAATTCTCTTATAATATTAAAAATAAATAAATTGGAAAATAGTGAGGTGAACCCATGAAAATGGTACAATGAATGGTTAAATGAGGTGATGGAATGTGAGGAATGGCAAGGATAAGCATGATAAAAATGCTATAATTACGACACCCAACATACCCCCCAACTGAACTTGTTGCATGTCCTCATGCAACCTTGCATGGACTAAAAACTTTTGGCTTTGCATGATTATGGTTTCTAACAATGTATCATTCTAGGATGTGAAATACATGTACCACAATTGATATTTTCTATGGTTGGTTCTTGTGTTAACAACCATGAATATAAAAAATGTTGGTTCTTGTGTTAACAACATTAATTTCTCTTCTATTTTTTTATTTTTTATAATACATGTACTGGAAATTATAAGTCATTAATATGCATAAAATCTTTTCTCATATTTTTGAATCATGCCAAAATAGATATCAATCTATTTGAATCAATTGCAACGAAGTGTAGTTTGGAAAAGTCATGTTGGTCAACAATATGTGAGGCGATGAATGGAATGAAATGGTTATGAATATCCCCCCCTCCCCAAACTGAAGATGTGTTATGTTTACGAAAATGTGAAATATGATGTAATATGGTGAGGGAATTTTCCAAGTTCATTTATTTTCAACATGTAAGAAATTGTTTGATTAAAAATTAGAAAATAGCATGCCTTCACTTACCCAAACAGTTGATGAACTATGCAATATAAATGTAGCTGCTACTGCTTCTAGATCAAGAAAATGTCATGCTGCTAGATCAGGAAAATATCATGGTGTTGGATCATGTGAATATCATGATTTTGGATCATGTGAAGTGAAAGAAACTGAAGTGCTACTGCTTGGTTGTATGAATCCGAAGATGATGTTTGAAAGTGGAACTATGGTACTCTCATATGGTTGGAGGAATGTTGTTGCAACTGCTGATGGAGTCATGAAAAATATATATAGTCTTCACCTGCTACAAAACCAGATGGTACAATTCTAGTCATGCGAATGAATGTGTCGGTGTCGAGCATGAAAATAAGTCATTAGATTATCGACCATTAATCGATGTCGTTAACCAACGCGAGGCAAACTCACCATTGATGTTAATGAGTGCCAAGGTACCCAAGTACATCTTGCGAAGTCCGAAGAAATGATCTGATGTCGAGCCACTTGCAAGATTCAACAATCAAGGGACATTGATGTATTCCCATAAATGTTGGTGAGAGAACTTGTCATTAGGGCATACAAGCCTCAAGGTACTAATGATGACTCTTGTCTCTATCCCATATGAGGTGCCGAGGTCGATGGATCGAGACTTGTTAAAAGGTGGACCCTAAGGAATCCCACATTAGTCAATGCGAGTTTGTACAAAATGATTGGTAGGACTATAGATGAAAATGATTGCAGCAGAAACAGGTTTTTTTAGGAAAATGATAGCAAGGTAATGTGGTCATGGAAAAGGAGTTGATTGGTTTTATTCATGTGGTAAAATATGAACTGCAAATGATGAAAGAATGTATGCAACTCAGAAAAGTATGTATGTGTGACATCAAAATGAAAGTGGGCTTTGATATGGATGGTTGATAAGCATAGAAGGAGAAGAGAAATTGAACATGTCATGGCGCAATGGATTTTTTCAAAAATGTCTGTGTAACAGACATGTGTGATGAAAACTTTAGCTCCTCCCAGCTTTCACTTTTGCATGTTTTATTGAGATTTCTGAAAATCACTTCTGCATGAAATTGGATCGTCTTCGAACATGAAAAATCTTAGCACTATTCCTGCATAAAGACCATAAGGTATTTGAAAAACATAAAATGCAAGAATTAGTATGAATGCTTCAAATTCAAACTGAAATATATTTTTTTACCTGCTGATCGTCGCACGTCTCTAGAAAATCATTTTCATTTAAGATCTGTGACTTGAAAACAATTTTAGTAAAAAAATATGTTTTTCATGTAGTGAAATGTCTATTTGCAAATTTTTATTTTATATATATATATATATATATATATATATTAAGAAAATAAATAAATAAAAAACAAACAAAACCTAAGATGAATTATTTTTTATTTTTTATATTTTAACACAAAAAAAGAAAATAATTAAAAAAAACAAACAAACCCTAAGATGAAATTCTAGATGAATTTGTACCAAAAAATGCGCCAATTTGACCTTGTTAACCTAACCAAGATTCAGCGTTGGTGCTCATGTGCTTTGCTACGAGCGCGTTGGATAGGGAAGCTGATTGACTTTGGATGACCATCGGCAACCGATTCAAGGCCATGTTGAAGCATAGTTCCAGTTCCAAGCATTGGCAGAGAGGAGGTTGAGGCCCCGTCAGGATGAGGAATGCCATTGCGGTACTACAAGTAGGCACGGCGCAGCAGACTTGGATCAAAGTTGAGCAACGTCACTGCCACATGAAGGGGTGTGGCATGTGCATGGCACCGTCTCCTGGGTAACACTAACGTGATTTTTATTTTTGCTGTCCTGATGCATAGAAAAACCCCCAGTTGTCATTTTCTCGGATCCTTATCACATATATTTTCTCTCAAATGCCTTTGGGTTATGATACCAGGACTTACAAAATCTGGACTCTAATAAACCCACTTCCTTGCAGCGAATAGTATTTACCCAGGAGCAATAGCGAATGGATGGATTTATTTATTGGAATAAAAAGACAATGAATCATACATATCATTTCCTAGAGAGAGTAATTAGACTTAAAGGAATCCTCCAAAACCCAACATAAATGTCATCCAGGGGGCATGCAGAAGCAAGATTCTTAAAAGAGCACATATCTAGGTAGGGCTATCGCTCCCTACCGGATGCCGAGTCTTGCAGGGTTAAAACTCTATGAAGAAAATAGACAAGTATCAAAATGGCCTCGAGGCACGCACAGACGATGGCCCCAAAATCCACTTGACCTAGATAATTTTATGTTTGTATTCGCTCAACTGTGCTAGAAAAAATGGGTCATTTCTATCCTCCGTCACCTCAAAAATAGTCAATCCAACGTTTTCGATTTAGTTCCATCCACAAAAATGTGTAGTTTCTTTCAAAAGGAAATGAAATCTAGTAACCTTTTCAATCCCTGGGAATGGAGGCTTGGGTTCAATCTGCTCGATTCTGACCATCTCTCTTGCAGTGCGAATAACCCCCTGTGTCAGCATTAGAGCCAACCAACTAAGCACTTGTAATATTGACCCTTTCTTGTATGGAAAGCGAGTATCCGCCAGTGGAGAAGGAAAGTGGTTGTTTCTCAGCCATAAATATAGAAGTTCCAATCCATCGAGTTTTTCCAGAGGTATAATATGGATTTCCGAATATTCAATGATCTCATTTCATTCCATGAAACCGCCAGTTCCTTCTCCTAAAATATTTCATCATTTTTTTTATTTCAAAACAAGTGCGCTCAACGTTGCACCATAATCCCTTAACATTACGCCAATTGCACCATATATTTACAATATTCTCAACACATAATTGAATTCTTACTATGAGCATAATTAACGTGTTTGCAAAATCAATTTTTTTTTTTTTTATCGTTCTTGCAGAGGTAGTATTTCTCTACACTTCCTCCTCACAATTTTTACTTGGCTAGGCGCTACTAAACAACCCACTGCTCGCTTCTGGGTTTGAATCTCCAAAGTCATTTCTCCTGTTCTTATGACAGATCGTAGACGAGGTACTTTGATAAATGGGCCTTCAAAAAACTTTGAAAAATGGCCTCCAATCGACACCAACAGATCTCCATTGGAATTGCTAAGAACTCGAGCCCTCAAACTATGGAAAATCGGTCCATCATAGATAAGCTTTACAACACAGATCCTGCAAACATAGATCGGCTCTCAGCATGCACGACATCCAACACTCTACTAAAAAGCTCTATTTTTACACTCAACCTCTTCCATGCTATGCTACTACACGAAAAATGGAAAATGCAACCTCCTCATTTCCTCACATTGGGATTCTGAGCATTTAAATCACACAATGCAACTATAGCTCAATGCCTCTAACTTTAATTTGAGGCAGAAGTGTTCACTAGTTACCCAACAATCTGCACAGATAGGTTTTATGTAAATAAAAACAACAGGATCTACGTGTCTCTTGAAAATTATTCAC
Source organism: Pinus albicaulis (assembly GCA_034641835.2). NCBI lineage: Eukaryota > Viridiplantae > Streptophyta > Pinopsida > Pinales > Pinaceae > Pinus > Pinus albicaulis. The sequence goes on from CM076579.1 coordinate 189,101,708, forward strand.
GCAGATCGAACCATCATCCTCCAGTACAGGAAAATCAAATTAGCAGCAACTCTTTGTTTATTTCAACACCGATTGCCCGCTTGGTAACGTTCCAAACAACACTGGTGTGGCCATGGTAAAAATTATCTGATCTGCTTCGAGGCTGAGCATCTAATATTTCTTCCATCCTTCCCTACTTTCCATCTGCCCAACCCAACTCATAATCTTATTAAGGTCTCTTTCTTGGAGTATTTATGCAAGCCAAGACGTCACGACCTAGGATCCACCTCAGAAGCATTCGCACTAGCAAATTTTGTCTCGTTGAAATTTAAAATTCCAGAACAACAATGGAGAATAAAATTCCCCCTCTTCAACACAGAGAAAATATTAAAAAAATTCTTCACTGTAGACATAGTTTTCACTGTAAAACTATTTCATTAAACTTCAAAAACTTGGTTACAAAATCACCTCTGACTGAGGGAATACAAAAAATTTGACTGCTTTAAAACACAGTTCAAAACAACTCACACTCCTTAAAATTTCACTCAGGAAAAATACTCTGTCTCTTCAAAAAAAATGAATGCACTACTGTGCCATTCAAAATTCTGTTACACTGTTGTGCACTTCAAATTTTTACACTGCTGTGTGTAAAAGTAAAACTTACAACTCTTAACTATGCACTCAGGCCTTTTCTTCTTTTTATATGCCATGACATTTTTTACAATATAAAAAAAAACTATTTTAAAATAAAACTATTTTAAAACTTTAAAACAAAATAAAAAAAAAACTAAAATCACAAATTCACTATGGCCCACGGCCTCCCTTTTGAAACGTGAAAATGATATATATGTTTGATATATGTATGTAAAACATATATATTCATATGTTGACTGTACGCACGATTTTCTTAAAACCAAACAGAACTTTGACTTTGTGTTTGAACCGGACGTCAACCCAAAATTTAACCAAACTGCATAAAAATTCCGGGTGCCAAAAGTTGCTGCTGATGTCACCAAAATTGTGACGCAGAATTTTTATTAAATCTGCCTTATAAGTTTTCTCGGGTCCGATTTTTTGGCAATGGTACGGCATAAAATTGTGATGCAGAATTTTTCACAAATCCGCTTCAATAAAATTCAAGTCCGGATTGCTGTTCAATTTCTCCGTATCCAATACAGCGCTGAAATTGATTTATCAACGTTTTTGGCAAGCGGCTCTCTGCAACAATTTTTTTTGTACTGCGATCTTCCACTTCCATTGCTGAATGGAAAGCTGCTCAAGATTTACGTAGCTGAAAGTAACATTTCAACACTCCCCCTTAATTTCAACTTCTGGGTTATCAGTCATACCCAGACATTTCCTCAAAAACTCAAAACTCTTCTGCCCCAATGGCTTGGTCAGAATGTCTGCAAACGGCTCCTGAGTTCTACAGTGTTCCAAAACAATTTATCCATTGTTTACCAATTCCCTGATGTAATGAAACTTTGTGTCAATGTGTTTCGTTCTCTTATGAAACACAAAATTCTTGGATAATGCAATAGTTGAGCTATTGTCACAAAAAATCACAGTTCCTTTTGCTTGTTCTTGGCATAAAATCCTTAGCATCCTCCTCATCCAAATTGCTTGACACGTTGTTGCTGTAGCTGCCACATATTTTGCCTCTGCTGTAGACAATGCTACAATAGGTTGCTTTTTAGAAGCCCAAGAAATGGCTCCTGAACCCATGTGAAAAACATAACCGGAAGTGCTTTTTCGATCATCTACACTTCCAGCTCAATCATTGTCAGTGTATCTTATTAAATTTGAACATTCTGAAGCAGTATATAAAATACCAAACCTTTTAGTACCTCTAACATACCTCATAATCCTTTTTGCTGCCTGCCAATGTGCTTCTTTTGGACTCTCCATGAATCTGGAAATCAAACTAACAGCATGCATTATTCGGGCCTAGTTGCAGTCAAATACATGAGGCTGCCAACTATGTTCTTATACAAGCTAGGATCAAAATCTTTGCTGCTGTCCTCTCTGCTAAGTTTTAATCCCATCACTGTGGGAGTGATCCCTGCCTTGCTCTCCTGCATATTAAATCTTTCAAGCACTTCATTAACATATTTTGCCTGTGAGTTAAAAATCCCATTTTTCATTTTTCATCTGTTCAGTTCTATTCTGGTAGTTTACTTTAATAAATCATATCCATCATTTCAGAGCTTTCTTTCTAAGGACCTTTTTGTAAATTTTCAACATAAAAAATATCATTACCTGAAAATAACATCATCAACATATAAAACTACAATCAACATTTTAACAATGACATCTTTTTCTTTGATGTAGAGGGTGTGCTCCCTCTCACACTTTTCAAATCCATTTTCCAAAGAGATAGAATCTATCCCATCAGCACATGCTCTGGTGCTTGCTTCAAATCTATAAAGAGCTTTCTTCAATTTGCACACTTTGTGCTCTTGGCCTTTATTTTTGTAGCCTAGAGGTTGTTCAATGTAAACCTCTTCCTTTAACACTCCATTTAGGAATGCTGACTTCATGTCCATTTGGTAAACTTTCCACTTGTTTTGTGCTGCTATGGACATTACTACTCTCACGGTTTCCATTCTAGCAACCGGTGCAAAAGTTTCCTCATAATCTATCCCATGCTTCTGCTTATACCCTTTGACAACAAGCCTTGCCTTGTGTCTCTCTATTTTTCCTTCATCATTACTCGTGGTCTTGTAGACCCATCTAACTCCAATGACATCTTTACCTTTTGGGAGTTCAACCAAATCCCAAGTCTTGTTTCTTTCTATGGCATTAATCTCCTCATCCATAGCTTATATCCATTTCTTATCCTTAATAGCTTCTTCGAAATGAACAGGATCATCAACATGACAATATAAAGCAAACAAAGAATTGATACCTTCATTTTCTGCCTCTTGTGCATAAATTTCATTCAAATTTCTGAACTTCTTACCTCTTTCATTTGGTGTACAAATGCCTGAGGAAGGAGTTGAATTTCCTCCTTGTGGTGTGCTTGGAGAAGCACTTTCATTTATCCTCAAGGGTGTGCTTTGCTGCTATTGTGTTGGTGCTGCTGTTTTTGGATGTATTTCATCCAATTCATCATCATCTTCATCATGAGATAAACAGTGTCTAACATTCATTGTTTTCTCTATGCTTCCATCCCAAGCTTCCTCCTCAATGAACTGAGCATCTCTGCTCACAATAAACTTCTTGGTGGATGGGTTGTATAACCTGTAGGCCTTGGATTCCTCACTGTATCCAATGAAAATACATTTCTCCCCCTTGCTCTCCAACTTCTTCCTTAACTGATCCAGAATGTGTGCATAAGCCACACATCCAAAAATCTTCATATGTGTGACACTTTGCTTTGTGCCACTCCATGCCTCTTTCGGCACTTTTTTCATCACTGCTTTTGTAGGGCACCTATTCAAAATGTATGCTGCACAATGTACAGCTTCAGCCTAATAATCATTAGGCAAATGTTTTTCCTTTAACATACTCCTCACCATGTCCATTATGGTTCTATTCTTCCTTTCGGCTACTCCATTTTGCTGCGGAGTATATCTAGTTGTAAACTGCTTTTGAATACCATTTTCTCTACAAAAACGTAGAAAATATTTAGAGATATACTCACCTCCTCTATCAGTCCTTAGAACTTTGATGTGCAGCCCACTCTGGCTTTCCACAAGTGCTTTGAAATTGCAGAATTTTTCAAACACTTCACTTTTATTTTTCAAAAAGTAAACCCAATTTTTTCTTGTAAAATCATCTATGAATGTTAACATGTAGTGGTTGATAGCAAGCGATGGAGTTTGCATCGGTCCACACAAATCTGAGTGGACAATCTCTAAGGGTGCCTTTGCCCTTATGCTTTTCCCAGAAGGAAAACTTTCTCTATGTTGTTTCCCGAAGATACAACCTTCACAAAGGCTATCCGGTTTCTCTATCAATGGTAAACCTCTTACCATTCCTTTTCTGTTCAACAAATTAAGACCTCCAAAGTTGAGATGTCCAAATCTCAAGTGCCACAACCAATTTTCATCTTTTGGTTCGTTTTGGATAGCCTCTTTTGCCACTGCTGCTATCTTTTCTTCATTCTTCAAATATGCTCTCATTCTAAGAGGGAACATCCTGTTCCTTGTCATTTTTACTTCAGCAATACATTGTTTGCTGGGTGGTTTGTCCATGATGGTACAAACATCATCCTCAAAAAATACATTGTACCCCTTTTGAACAAGCTTTCCAATACTTAAGAGGTTACACTTCATTCCTGGAACATAATAGACATCTGATATGGATTTCTTTGCACCTTTTCTTGTTAGAACATTTACATTCCCTTTTCCCATAACAGAAAATTTACTATCAGTCCCTAATGTGACTTGTGACTTCACACTCTCATCTCGTATAGAAAACATTTCTAAGTTTGTTGTCATATGGTTACGTCAACCGGAGTCTAGAAACCATAAATCCTCATTCTTTTCTTCAGGCATATTACAAGCCAAAAACAAATTATCTTGGCTGAGATTTTCTCTAGTGAAATTTGCACTAGTTCTACTTCCCATATCATGCTGCTTCTTTCTACATTCATTATCATAATGACCATATTTTTTACAATAGTGACATTGGACATTGGACTTATCATACCTCTATCCTTGAGCATTATGCTGACCACTTTGCTGGCTACTGCCTTGGCCTTGATGCTGATTTGGATTGTTGCCCCTTCCTTGAGCATTTTATGGACTATTCCTCCACCTCTGTTTTGGATTCTGCCTCTTCCTATTTTGTTTCCTTTGCCTTGCCCTCTTCCTCTTCTGAAAGACATTTGGGTCTTAAAGGCATGTTCTAGAGATGAGTTTTCACTCCTACCCAATCTCTGTTCATGAGTCATCAGTGATGCATGTAACTCATCCACTGTGAACTTTGTGAGATCCTTAGTCTCCTCTATGGTGGTGACAATCACATCGAATCTTGAGGGTAGACTCCTCAAGAGCTTTTCCACAATCCTCTTCTCTTCAAGAGTCTCTCCATGCGATCTTATTTGTGTGACCATTCCAATCACATGAGTGAAGAATGAGTCAATAGTATCTGACTCTTTCATACAGAGAGTCTCAAAGTCTCTCCTCAGAAACTGAAGATTTGTTGTCTTCACTTTTTCCATGCCTTGATAGGCTGTCTTGAGAGTTTCCCATGCTACTCTGGATCTCTTGGCTGCTGCTATCCTTGGAAACACACTCTCATGCACTGCCTGATACAATAAGAAGAGAGCCTTGGAGTCTTTCTTCCTATTGCTTTTCAGCAACTCCCTTTCTGCCTGAGTTAAATATTCAAACTCTTCTTCATTTGCTGGCTCTTCAAAGCCATCCTCAACAAATTCCCATAAGTCTTGGGAGACAAATAGTGCTCTCATAGTTATTGACCAGTAGTCATAATTTTTCCCATTAAACATTGGGAGATGGATATTTCCCATACCCATACTAGTGTTGGCTCCAGCCATTCTGCACTCTTAACTATGATTTAAAAACACTTGACTGTGTATGTAAATAACTTGATTGTTCTGCAACAGTAACACAACAACTGTGTAGAGAAATACCTTGAAGTCTTTTTGCCTGAGTCTTCAATCTGCTAGAGAAGCTGCTGCAACAAAGAACTCCTTTCCTTCAGCTTCTTTGATCTTCAAAGAGCCTGGACTAGCTCTGATACCATGTTGGAATATTTAAAATTCCAGAACAACAATGAAGAATAAAATTCCCCCTCTTCAACACAGAGAAAATATAAAAAAATTCTTCACTGGAGATAGAGTTTTCACTCTAAAAACTATTTCATTAAAATTCCAAAAACTTGGTTACAAAATCACCTCTGACTGAGGGAATAAAAAGGCTTTGACTGCTTCAAAACACAGTTCAAAACACAACTCATACTCTCTAAAATTTCACTCTGAAAAATACTTTGTCTCTTCAAAAAAAATGAATGCACTGCTGTGCCATTCAAAATTCTATTACACTGCTGTGCACTTCAAATTTTTACACTGTTGTGTGTAAAAATAAAACTTACAACTCTCTTAACTATGCACTCAGGCCTTTTCTTCTTTTTATATGCCATAACATTTTTTTACAATATAAGAAAAAACTATTTTAAAATAAAATTATTTTAAAACTTTAAAACAAAATAAATAAAAAACTAAAATCACAAATTCACTATGGCCCACGGCCTCCCTTTTGAAACGTGCAAATGCTATATATGTTTGATATATGTATGTAAAACATATATATTCATATGTTGACTGTACGCACGATTTTCTTAAAACCAAATATTAAAACAAAACTTTGACTTTGTGTTTGAACCGGATGTCAACCCAAAATTTAACCAAACTGCATAAAAATTCCGGGTGCCAAAAGTTGCTGCTAATGTCACCAAAATTGTGAAGCAGAATTTTTATTAAATCCGCCTTATAAGTTTTCCCGGGTCCGATTTTTGGAAATGGTACGGCAGAAAATTGTGATGCGGAATTTTTCACAAATCCGCTTCAATAAAATTCAAGTCCGGATTGCTTTTCAATTTCTCCGTATCCAATATAGTGCTGGAATTGATTTATCAACGTTTTTGGCAAGTAGCTCTCTGCAACAATTTTTTTGGTACTGCGATATTGACTGATCGCTGGAAATGGAAAGTGGCTCAGTACTTGACATTAGGTTAAGTTTTTTTTAAAAACGCTATGGTCTAATAATTTTATATTTACTTTCCCTGCCATGGATTTTACATTCTCAAACTTTCAAACTCTCTGTTGGTTTAATAATTTTGCATTTTATTTGCAAGGGCGAATGATAATGGATTGGATTAGGTTATTGTCTTTGTTGAAACACTCATACTGTGCACATTACTATAGTTAGGTTAGACATCACATGCTAAATGATAGAATAGTCCGGTGTTACACTCCGTTTATGGCATTTAATTTTTTTAAGTGGTCAAAAGTGGTAGGCGTATGAGACAGGGAAAGCTAGGATCCAAATTTGTTTTAGCATTCTTGGGAGGGGCTGAAAGTGGCTGGTGGGTGCTTCAGGCACTAACTCTCTTTTCAATTTTAAAACCCTCGTAGCGATTCTGGAACTAACCCTGGCCTACGTTCGTGAATAGTAAGAGCGTAGGGGATTTTCAATGACATTAAATTTAGTTTCAGGGTTCTAACTATTGCCATCTCATCCCCATGATGTAGAGGGGATTGGCAGAGACGGCCATCTGATTTTAATAATTCCCGTGGTTCGTTGGCTGTGAAAACTAATTGAGAGTACAATATTTGATGAGTGGATTCAATTTGCAATCATTCAACCATGCATGCTCGGGATTACCATGGTTGCTGGGCATGAGCCTCGAAGATCATGATCACCATGGTTGTTGGGTGTGAGACTATTTATGTGCAGTTGTAGCACCCAATCTCCCGTGTAGCACCCAATAGGTTATTGACACCTATTTTTTAATGAAAATTAATCGTCTAAAACTGTCTAAATTTTACTACCTATAGTTTTCTTGAATGTCTGTCCTTACAACCTGGAAGCGGCTCTATGACATACATTTTTAGGATTTTCCTAAATATTAAAAGATTTATGTAGTGGAAATGGGAATTTGAGACTTTTCATTTAAAAAATGTAATAAAAACTAATTGTATTATTTAAATGTATATTTATTTTAAAATTTTAAAAATAGGATAGAAAAAATTAATTGTGAAAATTTGAATTGAAAATATTAAATTGAATGTTAATTATTAAAATTTTGATTAAAAAAATTAGGTTCTATTAAAACTATATTACTAAATAAATAAAATTATAATTAATATCATTTAAAATTATATAAACCAAGTTTGACACATTTGGTTTTTTTTATGAGTAAAAAACATTATATCCTTAAAAATAATTACACATAACTCACTATTATACCATATATGACTTATCTTTTTTATTTTTATTTTATTTATTTATTCTTTATTTAAATTATTAATATATCAAAAATTAAAATAATATGATTATTATTTATAATAAAAATGTTTAGTTTATTTTATTTATTTCATTTAAATTATTAATATAATATTTTTTTATATATTATAAAAAATAAAAAATAAAAAGAAAAAAGAAGAAGAAAGAAGTTATTGTTTTACTTAGTTTGGATTTTGAAAGTGTGCATATTGGGTAATAATAACGATGTATAAATATTAAGTTTTTTAATAATTTTTTTTTAAATAATTAAAATTTTAATTATTATATAAAATAATTATTTAAATATATAAAAGAAATTATTATTTTTTAAAATTTATTAAATTCAAATTATTATATACAAATAATTATGTAAATATACAAAATTTTAATTAAAAATAAATAAAAATTTACAGATATTTTCGTTCTTTTTTCGTTGGTTGTCATCTTCCAGCTCCGCCTAGTTTTATTTTCGGATAAGGGTCATAGATTAAAGGAATTTCCTAATAATTTTGACACTAACCTTACATACGTCACGAGTTCGAAACTATGGGGAGAATACTAAGAAGGGTTTCTCGACAAATGCGGGTCACTCATAATTTGGGCACTAACATTACATATGTCACTAGTTAGAAACTAGGAGGAGAATACATCACGAGTTCGAAACTAAGAGGAGAATACCAAGAAGGATCTCTCGGAAAATGCTCAAATGCTGGTGACTGATAATTTGGGCACTAACCTTACATACGTCACGAGTTAGAAACTAGGGGGAGAATACGAAGAAGGGTCTCTCGGCAAATGCAGGCAATTTACATTACACTCTCTTGGACTTCGACCATATCAGGGAGGAAGGATCGATTCGCTGCCATAATGCGTATCATACTTTCTTTTTATTTTTATTTTTTTTGGTTTGATTCAGATGGTGTTTTGTTTCTGTCTAGTATATTATATGGGGGATTTATTTGATGGATTTTGTATATTTCCGGGGTAATATCTTGTGGTTATGTTGATATATGTATTTTTTTCAGCCTTAGTTTCTGAGTTTATTTTTGACAAAATATTTGGAATTATGGCAGTATTTTTTTTTGGAAAATGTACTGGTATATTATATATAAACCAGCGGTCTTCTGAAAAAACCAAAAAAACACAGAAAATTTGAACCCTATGATTTTTACATTAACCCTTTCTACAATTTCAACTCCTTCTTAACAGCGTTAGGGATTTTCGTTGGCGTTAAATCACATTCGGTTATTGTAAGTTTGGCCTTGTTGCTGTCCTGCATTGCAAAACAGTGCATTGAAGTGGTTAGCAGGGACCACGCAAAATGTGTAATATCTCCTTACAGTGGCACCTCTAATTTTCTTCTACAATGGCTTCTGTTAAGTCCCTATATTAATAGTGTAGCCGCTTATTATGTTAGTGTAGCCCCCCTTATTGTTATTATTGTATCCCTGTAACCCCCATATTTTCATTATTGTGCACTTACATTATTATTGTTAGGTCAGCTAGGATTACATTGTGGCCCCAGTAGGATTATATCGTGGCCCCATGGACTCCTATATATAGAAGGAGGTTTTTTTCATTTGAATCATCCAAGAATTTTTCATTTATGTAATGTATTGGAGGTTTCCCCCTCGAAGTGGCTTATTTCTAAGGCGTTCATATCTATTTTCTTCTATTTTTGGAGCTGGTTACACAACATTTGGTATCAGAGCTTTGGATTATAGGGTTTCGCTGCTCCAAACAAGTCATCGTGGAATTTTCGCTATAACCTTTTTTCTACGAAGTTTCAGAAGCTGAAATTTTTAGGGTACGAAGCCGAAATCCTGAGGAATATTTCCAAAAAATTTCAGAGCTTGGTTCGCAATATTTTTTGAGATATCATCTGTGGAAGTTAGGTATTTTTTCAGGCTCCCAAACAGGTCATCGTGGAATTTTCGTAATAACTTTTTTGCTACAAAGTTTCAGAAGCTGAAATGTTTAGGGTGTGAAGCCGAAATCCTGAGGAAGATTGTCTAAAAATTTCAGAGCTTGGTTTGCAACAGTTTCGGAGATATCATTTGCAGAAGCTAGGCCTTTTTTCAAGCTCCTAAACAAGTCATTGTGGCATTGGCGCTATAAATTTTTTTCTACAAAGGTTCAGAATCTAAAATTCGTATTGTGTGAAGCTGAAATCCTGAGGAAATTTGTAAAAAACAATTCAGAGCCTGGTTCACAATATTTTTGGAGATATGATCTGTGGAAGGTAGTGCTTTTTCAGGCTCCTGAATTTCATCTCAAAGAGGTGAGCGTGGGAAAAGTTCAATAACTCTCTCTCTGGGCATTGGATTGGAGTGCTGTAAAAATTGGTCGCAAGTACATGGACTCTAGTTTCTTGGCTATCAATTTCAGAAACAAAGGATGAAACAGTGACACATGGAAAGTCCTACAAGTTCGCTCTACTGAACCAGTCCAGAATTAGGTCATTGTGGGAGATTGGACACAACTTTGTCTTGGAGAATCCAAATCAGGTCAGAACTTTGGCATTCAAAAGAGAATTCATAGGGCTACTTCAGTGCTGAATTTGAAATATTGAAGGGCCGCAATCACAGAGATAATCCAATTTCAATATTGAGCTCCTCAAAAGCAAAAAAAAGGTGTGGATTGTTTTTTTTCGAATTGCGTAAGTCTTGTTTGAAGAATCAATTTGAATTGATTCCAAGGGCATATTGAAGAATTTTTGTCAGTAATGGGTTCTATTATGCCTCCAAAAAATAATTCCATACCCATTAAGCCCTCAGAAAGCTATACTATGACGCATGAGGAGGAAGAATTACAATATGAGATATCAAAATTACGGTACCAAGTGCAACAAATTTCGATCTTACGAAGAGCAACCGAAGATGACATAGATGGTTTAAAAGAAGAAATGGAGGCTAAGTTGGATGGTTTGAAGGATCAAATAATAGCAAATATGGATGATGAATTAGTGGAAGATCACATCGAGCATCAACAACAAGTTCTCCAACTCTCAAAGGATAACCCAACTTTGGTGCAGAATCTAATGAAACAATGGGAAGATCAACATCACATCGAAAGAAGTTATGAAGTAATCATAGAAACAAGAACTCGACAAGTACGATCAATTTCAGAGTATCTCAGCAAGTGGAAGAACTTTCCTATAGCATATTTCGCATGGGAGGATGAGAATTTTATACAGAAGCATCAAGAAATAATCAAGCGTTGAGGACAACACTTGTTTGAAGGAGAGGGGCATGTTAAGTCCCTATATTAATAGTGTAGCCCCTTATTATGTTAGTGTAGCCCCCCTTATTGTTATTATTTTACCTTTGTAACCCCCATATTTTTATTATTGTGCACTTACATTATTATTGTTAGGTCAGCTAGGATTACATTGTGGCCCCACTAGGATTATATCGTGGCCCCATGGACTCCTATATATAGAAGGAGGTTTTGTTCATTTGAATCATCCAAGAATTTTTCATTTATGTAATGTATTGGAGGTTGCCCCCTCGAAGTGGCTTATTTCTAAGGCGTTCATATCTATTTTATTCTATTTTTGGAGCTGGTTACACAACAGCTTTGGCCTCCGTGCCCTTCGTCATGTAATACTGCAACGTCTTGATCTTATGTCAAATCCATATAGAAATATGATTACTTCTTTTCTGTAGAGTAGAGTTTTATTTAATTTAAAGCATGAGAGATCATTTTAAAGATTTAAAGAGATAAAGAAATAGCTAGAATACTGAAGCATTTTTTACAATTATAAATTACAATTTCATTAATTGTAGTCCATAATTTGCATTTTATAGAAAATATTTAAAACACGGATATCGTCTCTGTAAATTATTCTCTCATTAAAGGAATTCAATACTGTGTTTTAAAGAAATATTTAGAAAATAGCGATTGTTGAAAACTCGATCATAAGGTTTGATGAAAAGCTTCCAATGGCTGCCTCTTCTACGCATCTTGGAAAGCTTTTGGAAGTGGATGACTGGTAATTTCCATGGTGATTTGGTTAGAAGATATTGCGTAGAAAATAAAGAAATAAAGCGTTGTAATGTTCAAGTGGTGGCATGGGTAGGTCTCATAGCTGCGTGAAATACTGAGGTTGAGATTTTCAAGCGGTTATCCCTTGCTGGTTAGATTCTGCTTGAAATTTGGAAACTGGTAGTTCCAAAGGTTTCAAAGATAGCATAAGGATAGAACATAATACCAATTCCTTATCAACCAGGCTACGCGAAGTCATCTATTGCAGCATTTTTGATCTCATTCGTATTCTGATGGAGTATGGCATAGGACAAAACTTCTTTCCGAGATGTGGAGACTTCCCAAGTTCCCAACCTCTAGGTGGCGGAGAAGGGTTCAGGGAGGGTGTTACCAAGGAGGCTGCAGCCTGCCCTGTATTTCGGGAGGGCCAATCATTTCGAGCAACTACACAAAGGAATAAGAGCCATCTATGGGAATGTTGCTATCTGGATCCGAATCATTTTCCTGGTTAATGCCTTTAAGATTCAATCCTGGTTGGATTTTGTGCATTGTTACACTTATAACGTCTCAACCTTTGGCTAATGCATATGCAGGTTTCCGTTTTGAATCCATCCAAGATCATTCCCATTTGTGCAGTTAAATGACCATTAAATTTCTATCAGGGTTTCTGATCTCATTCGTATTCCGGAGCAGGGATAGGACAAAACTTCTTTCTGAGATGTGGAGACTTCCCAAGCTCAAAGAAGAGGAGAAGGAGGTCAGGGAGGGTATTACGGAGGAGGTTAGAACAACCCACCCTGTATTTTGAGACGGCCAATCATTTTGAGCTACTACACAGGAATAAGAACCATCCATGGAATGTTGCTCTCTGAATCCATATCATTTTCCTGGTTAATGCCTTTCAAATTTAATTCTGTGCAATGTTACACTTATAAACTTTCAACCTTTGGGTAATGCATCCGTAGGTTGGGGTTTCCAAGATGATTCCCATTTGTGCAGTTTAATGACCATTAAATTTCCATGGGGGTTTCTTTAAATTCTTTGACACATCATTATCTCTTCTTCAGTATGACACGTAGGCAACATATTGTCTCTCTATATTTAGCCTATAGGGGATATTTTTCCAAGGGGCCAGCGATATAGAGTCTCAGCAGTGGAGGTTGTCAAAGAACCACCGGATGAGTAGCTGCTTCTCTTTGGTTTGGTTTTCTTGCTTCGCGGCCCATTTAATTGGGCATGTTTTTGCTTATGTTACTGTGCTAGACCTTTGTTTTATTTTTGAATTCTGTAAACATTGTAATCGTCAAAGATATCAAACGATGGTTCCCCTGCGCGGGCAATGCAATGACCTGAAAAACGTTCAAGACTGGTTTCCCCGTATGAGGGCAGTCTTCTTTTTTGATTTTTTGATGACAAATTTGCCATAAGTTTGGGCAATGTTTTTGACTTCGGTCATGCTGTAATTTTATTCCCACTGTTAATAGATTAACTTTACTTAGAAAAAAAAAATGTTGCCCTGTTTCTATTTTAAACCTGTTTTTTGAAATACAGAGCCATGTTTATATGATTGGTTATAGTCAAAGAGCTGCGGGGTGGTTTATTATATTAATATTTCACGGTCGAATTATGTTCATAAAAATTGGAATGCCCACAATTCATAACAGATATTGGAGATTTATTGTCCTGTTTTTTAAATTGAGCCCGCCGTCGGTATAGCGACGCTTTGTAAGCACCGGTCTTACGACGTCTTGAATGATTTCCATTTTTTTTAGTCTTGTGACGTCCGTCGATATTGCGACAGTTCTTCCTAGGGTCGGTATTGCGACGCTTTTGTAATGCGTCGGTATTGTGACGCTTTTGGAATGCGTCGTTATTGCGACACTTTTCAATGCGTCGGTCTTGCGACACTTTTGTAAGGCGTCGGAATTGCGACAGCTTAAAAACATCGAAAGAGCGACAGTATAACAATGTCGGAAGAGCGACGTTAAAAACGCCGGACCACATTTCATCGGAATTGCGACAGTTTACAAACGTCGGAAGAGCGACGATATCAAAACATCGGAAGAGCGACGTTCAAAATGCCAGACCACATTTCGTCAGAATTGCGACAGTTTACAAACGTCGGAAGAGCGACGGTTTGGGAAACGTCGGAAGAGCGACGCTTGTTTGGAAGCGACGAAAAAAGTGTCGGTAGTGCGACACTTTTTCAAGGCATCGAAATTGCGACGTAATGGCAAACCACGTTTTTCCTGTCCTCGAACTGTCGCTATAGCGACGACTATGTGTCGGAATAGCGACGAAGTGGCCGTCGGAAATTGGGCCAAATTTTCTAGTGACATTAATCAATTTTTCACAACGAACAATAAATATAACCTACTTGAAAACATGACATAAATAAACAACCAATGTACTTAATAATCCTCCTCTCATGGAGGGGTCTCTGGAGGGCTCGCATGATGCCATTATTGCTATAGTATTGAATCAAATTTCTGCCCCTCATAAACAAATTAGAAAACAAATTGTCAATCGACAGTCATGTCATCAACCAATGGATAATAGGTACTATAGCTCCAACATTTTAAAGCCAACAAAAATATTATTTATATGGTATAAAAAGTATGGTAAGCATTTTTCAATGTCCAGAATTTTGTTAGCAATCTCATATAAAAAGTTAATGTTAATACTTTTTATATCTATTTCCTGTATCCTAAAATTTTAGTTATTAACCTCAAAATTTTCAAATTTGATTTACAATCTCAATTAAAAACTCTCCTATTTTCCTTTGCAATATTTTAAAGTTATTATTTTATTATCAAAATATAACTTACTACTATTGCAAATAAACCTGTCTTATCCTACCTATTGTATTTATCAATACCCATTAGTTTACTATCCTATCATTACATATACCTTGACTACTTCACTAAACACCACTTCCATACAACCTATCATTACTCTATTCAACACTTTGGATATTTCATAGCACTTCCTCAATTGCACTCATGAAATGAATTTATTGAAAGCCCATATGAACTCTACAAAGTCCCATCTTACTCTCAAAGTTATAATCTATTTTCAAAGTTCAAAAAGCCTTGTTTTGCCTTATACTCTACCACCCTCATATTTTTATTTATGTTTCCATTGATGTGTATACGTAATTTCCATCCAAACCCATGGAATTTCTCTATGTTTTTTTTTAAACTAGAGCTAGAGCTAGTTACCAGGTTGGTTGTTTCGTATGTGGAAAGGAAAACATGGATAACGTTTACTAGTACAAAAAAAGAGAATTGTGAATGAAACAATGCACAGTTCATGTATGCCACCACTCATAATTTCTAGGAATAAAAATGTGATTGTTTGTCCTATAAATAAGCTGAAAATTCAATGTCAAATTTAAAATTTTCAATCATGTAAATAGCATCAAAATTCAATGCCACTTGTAGATATCTAATAGAATAACATAAGATGAAAGTACATAGTACTAAAATTCTTTATATCAGCAAGTAGAAAATTTAGCAAAGATATAAGTGAATGTGAAACACAATCATAGATTCATAAAAACCCCTAAACCCCAAATAATCAAAAAAATGATAACTAAATATCAAGTCAATAGAAAAACTCCATAGATAATGCACTCCATGTTAAGAAGGCAAGTGATAGACAAGGAAGAGCCATCGAATAGGCCAACTGAAAGATACAAAGAACTTGTTCTGGAAAGGATGCTAGCAGAGGTCCTCCAGCTAAGAAAACCTACTATGAGTGGCATTTTTTAGACACTTTTGTGCCATAAAAATCACCTAGGATTGGCTCTCGCCATCATCCACACCACTTGAGGGGAGGGGAGACGTTTGACCAAGGTCAAAAAATTAATACAAGTGTGATTACTATCCAACTTGCTTCTGAACCACACTCCCATGGGCTAAAAGGAACTTATTTAAGAAATGTATTTCCCTTTAATCTAGATTATGAATGGAGTCTAGGTTCACTTTTCTTCAGATTTATCTCAGTTGATGGTTTTCCCTAACCAAAGAGGTAGATAGTTTTTCTAGGTCAAAATTTGTGCTCAAAAGCTACATTACAAATAACATGATGTCAAAAAGTGGCTACTAGGTGAAACACATCATAAACTAAAACCCCATCAAAAGCATCATATTTGGAAAGGGTTTCCTTCATTTGCATAGGTAATGTATTGTGGGAGAAATTCATCCCATTTTGGGAAAAACCTCCATGTTTCTCAAACAAATGCCATCATTACTACCCATGTTTCTCAAAAAATATTTAAAAAAATCAAGCTATCCTAAAATATTCTTTAAATCCACAATAAAAGAAAAACACAAACAAAGAATGAAACCCTAAACATAAATCCATTATTTTTTAAACTCATTATATTCAATACAACATTTTTATGTTTGCAGATGTGAAGTTTTGATAGCTGCTTCAAAATGTTTCAGATTTAGTTGTAGAGCTGGAGTTCTATGAGTGCAGATCCACTGCCATGAGATGAAATTTTTACATGGCATCAGAGTTGTTCTGTTGAAATTTTCCATCAAAATGAATAGATAATTTAGGAACCTATAAGAAGGCACTGAGAATAAAATATCTCGGCAGGTATGGTGCCCAAAAATCTTTAGTGGTGTAAGACTCAGTTTTGACCATTTGGATGAAATTTTGTATAAATTGCAAAAAAAAGTTTAAAATGGAAGGATAATTAGAAGAATGGATAACACCTGGTGAAAACATCCTTGATATGAATTAACCTTCTTGGTTCATATATGACTTTGGAGGGAATACTAAACCTCATTTACTTATACCATATCAGAATCTTGCAACATTTTAAGGGAGAAAAATGTTAAATGTGCCATACTATCTGATTCACCAAAATCACAAAGCTAATTGAGAAGCACCCTAGAAATGAGCAGAGAATGTTATATCACCGTGGCCTCACCAAGTTAATCTGAGAATGGGAACAAGAGAAGTATGAAAAGACTTGGGATCAGTTTCTCAAAGATAATCAGTTTGTTGAAAATATCTATGAGTACAAAAAAAAATGGAGAAGGAAGCCCCAAGGGAGGAATAGGAAAGAGTTGAGATACCTCCACCTCAATCTCAACCAACACAAGCCCCAAGAAAATAACCCATCATGTATAGTAGAAGGGTCACAAGGGCCATGTAAAGACAAAACCAAGATGAACAGAAAAAGGATCAAGCATTTTCCAATGTGGAAAAAAGAAAAAGAACTAAATTCTCTTCAACAAATACCTTGGAGATACTTGAAGACCATCAGATATTGTATGACTATATACATGACAACATAATCATGATTCTTTGGTTGTTAAGTTGGTAATCCAAGTGGAACCTCATTCGGGAAGTAAGAGATCACGCAAACAATGTGTTAAGAACTATTATGTATTAAATGAGCTTAGATTTTGAACATTAGCCAGTCGTTGGTCTCTGAGTGAAATCACCAGTTGTCGCCACCGTTGCCAAGGTTTGTTACTTTAGAATTTGTTATAACAGACAATGGCTTCAATAGACGTAGATATGATTCTCGTGCCCTCTGGCGAGGGTTCCAACTCTCAAGCCGGAGCAAGCACTTCCACTGAGAAGGCCAAAAGTGTCGAAATCAAGAAGTGGAATGTTGTGGCCCTTTGGGCATGGGATATTGTGGTTCGAAATAAAGAAGTGGAATGTTGTAGCCCTTTGGGCGTGGGATATTGTGGTTGAAAATTGTGCAATTTGCAGAAATCACATTATGTAACTCTGTATTGAGTGTCAGGCAAATCAAGAAAGTGCAACAAGTGAAGAATGTACCGTTGCATGGGGTGTTTGCAATCATGCCTTTCATTTCTGAAAAAAGTAAATAAAAAAACAAAAAAATCATAAACCTTCCTTCAATATATTCAAGGAAAAAGGTGGAAAGACATACCTGGCTAGAAGAATCTACGTGCTCATGCTCACGATGGCTCGAATTCTCCATCCAAAACGACAGTTGCAGTGTAGAATGGATAAAAACGAAAGTGCAGAATATCGGGGGAGACAACTGTTTTAGGGTTTTTTTATAAGAATAAAAATCTCAAACGAGAGTTAAAAAAACTATAGGCTGAGAGTTTTACAACTCTCGTCCGAGAGTTTATGTCAATACAACTCTCGAACGAGAAAATACTTAACTCTCGTCCGAGAGTATTTTAACTCTGGTCAAGCCCAATCAAACTCTCGGGCGAAACATTAAAAATCTTTTGGACGAGAGTTTTAAAAACTCCCAGTCGAGAAATTGAGTTGACTATTTTCTCGGACGAGAAATTAAAAATTTCACCCAAATTCTATCCATCCACCAAAAAGTGTTTCCCAATTCGGGATTTCACCCATTATAAGAATCAAGGATAAACAATTTATCGAGTGGATGGATGGTTATAAAAGACTTTCAATCTTCTTTGATGGTGTCTCAAAGGCTAACCCAAGCATTGATGGGGTTGGAGGTCTTATTATGAATGAACATGGTTGCATTTTGGATTCCTTTGAATGGGGGTTTGGCTCTTTGTCAAACAGCAGAGCTGAGGCCTATTCTCTGTTCAAAGGTCTCCAAATAATCAAGAACTTAAATATGCAAATTTTTATGATATTCAGTGATTCCACAATTATGGTTAATATGATGATAAATGCTAAGAAAACTCCTAATACTGCTCTTAGTAGACTCATCGACAGATGCCATATTCTGAGAAAAGCTATTAAAAGATCTCTCCTTTTTTCATATTCTCAAAGCAAATAATAAACAAGCTGATATCTTAGCTAACAAATCTTGCAGTAGACCTGTCGGTCAGCTATTCTACCAAGATGGCACATCATTTTCTCCTTTGCCATGATATCTATCTCTACCTCAATATCCGACTGCATGATTCTCTTCGAGATCCTATCAGCGCAAGCAAGATCTCCCCATACCATCTGCGATGCCTTACCCGTGACCTTATCCCCTCGTGAAGCTCGCCCCATGTCTTCTACCTTCCGGCTAATCCCTCGTGCCTCTCTTATTTATATTCCCTCTCTCCTCAGTATGCCTCATCAATCCTGCATATGTGATTGCACTGCACCCTGCATTCCCCTCCTCTCTCTGTCTTTGGTATGACATCGTCCTTGTTCTTCCAGGACAAACCTGCGAGCGATTGTTTGCAGTGGTTTATTTAGTCTCCCCTGTCCCCGTTGCTTCTCCGCTACCTGATATATCTTGTGATAGTCTCGACCTCCCTTCTGTGCCTCCCCCTCTGTTGCTCAACCCCCGGCCTCTTCAGCACTGTTTTCCTACAACCCCGGCCTCTCCGTTCACCCACTCAGCTTATTAATTCATCTACTGAACATTGCTCGATCCATTGCCCAGACCTCTCGTGCCAACATGAGAAGAGAAAATGTCTTCGATTGTGTATACCTTCAAGAAGAAATGGAATTGATTCGTGGTTAGTTGAAGATCATGGAAGAAAAACATCAAGTGGATATTGCCTTCCTCCAACAACAGGCACAATCCTGTCAGCAGCAGCTATTGAACGCCTCAAATCACTGTGCTCACATGGAAGAATCCATCCAAATCTTGAAATACATGCTAGACAAATGGTCTGCTCCAAGTTCCAGCTCAAACAATGTAGAAACTACCAATCCAGATGATAATCAAGACAACACCGATGCTTCAATTGACCGACCAATCAACATTGATTAATCCTTATTCCTCCTCTTTCTCTTGTGTTCATGTCTTTTAAATTTGCACTCATGCTTTCGCAGTTTGTTAGAATATATCATGAATCTATAATGCAGTATAGTACTAATAGTTGCCACAATGGAGGCTCGTTATTTTGTCATTTTACCCCTCCATGAGTGTCCTCTCCATCATTAAAATGTAACAGGGACTTCTCCCTATCATTTTTTTTCAAATATAATATAGCAACAAACTCAATGAAAAAAAAAAGAAAAACAACTTAGCTAAATAAATTAACCTTTCATCCTAAAATAAATGATTCTCGTGAAAGAAAACCATTTATTTGTATTACAATTTTCATATATAAATTTGAAATTTATTTTAATTTTTCAAATATTATCATTATTTATGATATATATCTATCATTATTTTTTATAATATATTTCTTCACATTTTGAATCGATAAAGTTGTTAGGTTCTGAAGTAACATGCCAATATAGAAACTACATCGTGCATCAATTCTCGCAAAATAACGGGGATATATGGGAGCTGAGGGTAATGCCGAGTAGAGCAATTGGCAGTGTACGTTGAATAATTGATTTTGGATACATTTTCTACGGATAGACGATAGCTACACCATGCAGGAAACAAGCTGCAGAGGGAAGGCAAGGCCTTGCCTTAGAAAAGGTTATGCTTGCTTGTGAGTGCCCGAACCTCCTTTACAGCGTGGATTTTATGAAGAAATATATTTTTACTAATGCAGCTCCGTGTGTAACACCCCCAATTTGTGTGTTGAATTTTTAAAAGTTAGACATTTGAATTTTAAATCCTAAGGGGGTGGACCCCAAGGGATGACTATGGTGTGAATGTATTTGCATATTTTATTTGAGGAAATAAATAAAATGATTGTGCATTTTGACCAAAAAGAGAACTAGAGATCACTTGCCAAATCCATGAGGATGGATACGGCAACAAATCCCCAAAAAAAAAGAATCTTTTAAAAATCCTTGAAAGAAATTTATTTAGATTTGAGGAGGAATATAAATTTTCCCCAATGAAGAGGAGTAGTTGGGAAGAGGTGAGAAAAAGCTGGAAAAGCTGAGGAAAAGCTTAAAGCAGCTTTAAAGAATCCCAAGATGGGAAGCCTAGGCTAAACAGGAAAGAAAGCATCCTGCTATTCTGGACGCAGAATTAGAAACATGCTTTGGGGGAATTTTGAGCTTAAATAAGCTGCTCCTAGACAGATCAGAGGTTGATCTGTTCTAGGAGGTGATCTCTGCTCGGGGGTGAGTCCTGGGAGACAAAGAGGACTCTAAGGTTGGGAGGTTGGTCATTTTGCAAATTTTGTGGTATGTTCTGAAATCCTTGTCACTATGTCTTATTTTAGTATGAATTGGCTACATATAAAATTATATTTTATGATAATGAAAACTTTAGTACTACCTTTCAACAGAATCTCCAAATCAAGGGCGGTTTAAGTCTGAAGTTGCTTAAGCCCTACAGATGATTAAATATTATTTGTTCATGGTAGGCCCAATGGTGATCTTTATGCTTGTGAATTTTGCTAGAGGAACCATATACTAGTACTAGAGATGTCTGGTATAAATACCAACCGCTGAAAGTAAATAAAATGAATTTGGACATTGGAAATCATGCCAGAAAAGTGAATATTACCTACCTCATCTATGTATATCACTGTGAAATTTTATACTCATAGGTATATTGATCAATTTAGAGATATCATGGAAGAAAAGAAAAGATGTCTGCTTTGACATGTTAACATTCCATAGCTTGAAAAGAAATTCTATTTCCCAGAAGAAATCTACCATGTATAGTAAGTATAGACTACATTATGGCTTGAAATTATTTCAATTTTCTGATTTAAGCATCATAGTCACAAACTAAAGCTATAATTGAGTTATAGGACATAATGACTATTGAGTTCATAGCTATAATCAACCCTGTGACTAGATGTGCTCAGAATTGTATTAGAAAAACATTATAACAGAACAGAAGTAGACATGATACATAAGAAAAAATATTTGAATTATAAATTTATGTTCTCTAGTCAAGTACTATTAACCTCATATTAGCCTACCTTAAAAAGAAAAAGTAGAATTTAAGGGTATGGATTCAAGAACATATAATTGTACTTCTCATTAAACTCCAAAGTGAATCGCTACTATAGAAGGGTTATCGTACCCGTAGCCATTAGAGCACATTTTATATTCTAATTTTATCCCTAACCTCTACAATAGATGGTAGGGGCAGCGTCAAATGAAATACCGCATACATGAGTCGGTATTTACCAAACCAAATATAGGTTATCAAGTGTTAATATTAAATGAAAGCAGGCCGTGGTAAGCTCGACTACATAGATATGGGCTATTCAGAAAACGAAAGGACACATACGTATATAAATCATAATTATGTGACATGAGAAAAAATGAAGGTGCCGCGGCTCAGAGCAAGATTTTATAGGAATAAATGTATTGCATTCCTAAAGTTAAATTCCGTCCCGTGACGAATATCATATCGACTGAATTCGTTTAACTTTACGCCACCTATTCCAGCCCTATCGGGGCCATAGATATACACAGGGCGTGGAATTCAGATTTTAAGGGCCGCGAACCAAAAACTATGGGAAATATATATACATCAATATATGCATAACAACGACAAACAAAACTTAAACGCCGTAAAATAAAAATCAAGCCCTCGTGGGGAAATACACCATTGATATACGAATAAATTAGATGAGAAGAGTATACGGGTAGGGCCAAATATGAGGCTATTTGGCGTCCAGTCACAACCTGTCAAACCCGAATGCCGATTCATCGTTTTATTCAATGGGGCGTTGCACTGCTTTCTCCGCGAAGGGGAGGGTTGTTAACGTTCTCGGCTTTTTGGGGTTATTCTGCATATGACATAGAGTCTGAATTTAGAATAAAACTCGAAATATGGTAAGCATAACATTTCAAACCTACATATGAACTACTATTAACTCTATCCAACGTACCTCGGTGCTGGAGATTAATTATTGTCTGCACCTTCAGAGTTACAGTGAAAGCGGCATCACCAGGAATTGAAAAAAAAACAGAATCAAAGCACCGGGGCTAGGTCAGCATCGATAAATAAACAAAACGTAAGTCTCTATTATCACCTGGTAGCACTGGTGAATCATCTGAAACAAGGCTACTGTGGCCGGTGGAAACCAAGTAAGAAAAATATAATACAAACAGGAAATGAAAATTAAGCGGGTAGTACAGCAGACAGGGGAAGGCCGTCCCGTAGAGTAACCAGGGAAGTTGCGAACAGGAGGCGATCTGCATAGACGCGTTCACAACCCAGTTAAATTCAGGAAGGTCTACCAACATCAAACAAATTGCAGAACGTAGAGAATAAGAGAATGATACGCATGGACTTACCCATCTCCCAAAAAGAGTATGACACCCCGGTATCAACGAAGAAAATAAAAGAAAAGAAAACCCCATAGGAAGATCTGCGCCCTCAGAGCACTCAGGGAAGAAAAACAAAAACAAAATCAACCCAGTCGCAAATGATATTCAACGGGAACCCAGACAGATTTTATAGGAATAGCTGGCGTAAGGGTCAGTTAGAAAAAATCCCCGAGGAAATGTGTAATGGTATGAAACCCTAATTCCATTGTACTCCATGGCGGAGAATTCCAAACCACGATTTGGTGAATAATCCAGCTCGTCGATAGCCTGGTACTCGTTTGTGTAAAGCATTTCAATTAAAGTACTAAACTACAGCGGGCCGTTCGCTCTGTACTGAGCTAAGTAGGAATACAACCAACAACACTACACGTAGTGCTGTGCAGGGACAGGAACCTGCAACTTCGGCGTCGGGTACCTCATCTCCAGTGTGAGGCGCCGTCTCTGCACAAGAAAACCAACAGAACCCAGAATGAGTTCGTACACGTAACCCAGACGGAGATCCCCAAAAGTAGATTCACATGCATCGCGATCAGAAATCCTGACAGACAGTAGCGTGAGTAAGAAAAAAAAAAGAAATTTGTGAAACATCTACACGGCGACGTAGAGACGGGAAAGAAACCCAATAAAATAGCATACACCCACCGGGCGTTAGGGTTAGGGTTCAGTGTAAGGTCGCAGGAACAGTAGTAGAACCACCGTTATCATCCGACGTCAACATGTTAACGTGGCATAATCCCAAGGCCGAATCTCGGAAATGAAAATTATCCGTCTCATCGCCGTGAACTCGTCGTCGATATCCTTCATAAACGAATCCCTGTAGCATAAATAATGACGACAATTTCAAAGTGTTAATACGGTTGAAAAATGACAAAAATTTCAATGTGTTAATATGGGGTTCAACACAGGTGACACGTAACCAGTCATATTAATACGTGGACTAGTGTGGCGCCTACGGTGTGCGAGTCAACACTAAGGTCAAAGGTAAGATATCGTGAATATGATATCTGTTCTATGAATTTAAAAATTTATTCATCATTAAAAAGGGTCGCATGTATAAGTATTATATATGTACATAAATGTCATCTATATAAGGGTCGAAGATATATATATATCGAATCCATATAAGTGATATATATATAGTTTATGAAACATATATACTTATAGTTATAGACTCAAGAAGGAAAAAAAAAAAAATTGGAGCGCTATATATATATATATATATATATAGATGGGAAGGATTATTAGAGAATATATATGCCATTGGTAAATTTATTAAAGACATAATGGAAAAGATTATCAGAAAATATGTATGTATAGTGATAAACTATAAACAAGAACATATCATGAGAATATGTAGGTATAGTTATAAACTATAAACAAAAACATATCATGAGAATATGTATGTATAGCTATAAACTATAGCCAAAAACATCTCATGAGAATATATATGTATAACTAAATTTGGGATCAAGAAATTTAGTTGGAATGTCAAATGTTATTAGGATGAGAAAAATGTTAGAGGAAAAAAAAAAAATTTTGGTGGTAAAAACTGGAGGTGTTACATTATCCCTTGCTGGTTAGATTCTGCCTGAAATTTGGAAACTGGTAGTTCCAAAGGTTTCAAAGATAGCATAAGGATAGAACATAATACCAATTCCTTATCAACCAGGCTACGCGAAGTCAGCTATTGCAGCGTTTTTTATCTCTTTCGTATTCTGATGGAGTATGGCATAGGACAAAACTTCTTTCCGAGATGTGGAGACTTCCCAAGTTCCCAACCTCTAGGTGGCGGAGAAGGGTTCAGGGAGGGTGTTACCAAGGAGGCTGCAGCCCGCCCTGTATTTCGGGAGGGCCAATCATTCCGAGCAACTACACAAAGGAATAAGAGCCATCTATGGGAATGTTGCTATCTGGATCCGAATCATTTTCCTGGTTAATGCCTTTAAGATTAAATCTTGGTTGGATTCTGTGCATTGTTACACTTATAACGTCTCAACCTTTGGCTAATGCATATGCAGGTTGTCGTTTCGAATCCATCCAAGATCATTCCCATTTGTGCGGTTAAATGACCATTAAATTTCTATCAGGGTTTCTGATCTCATTCGTAATCCGGAGCGGGGATAGGACAAAACTTCTTTCCGAGATGTGGAGACTTCCCAAGATCAAAGCAGAGGAGAAGGAGGTCAAGGAGGGTATTACGGAGGAGGTTAGAACAACCCACCCTGTATTTTGAGAGGGCCAATCATTTTGAGCTACTACACAGGAATATCAACCATCCATGGAATGTTGCTCTCTGAATCCATATCATTTTCCTGGTTAATGCCTTTCAAATTTAATTCTGTGCAATGTTACACTTATAACCTTTCAACCTTTGGGTAATGCATCCGCAGGTTGGGGTTTCCAAGATGATTCCCATTTGTGCATTTTAATGACCATTAAATTTCCATGGGGGTTTCTTTAAATTCTTTGACACATCATTATCTCTTCTTCAGTCTGACACATAGGCAACATCTTGTCTCTCTATATTTAGCCTATAGGGGATATTTTTCCAAGGGGCCAGCGATATAGAGTCTCAGCAGTGGAGGTTGTCAAAGAACCACCGAATGAGTAGCTGCTTCTCTTTGGTTTGGTTTTCTTGCTTCGTGGCCCACTTAATTGGGCATGTTTTTGCTTATGTTACTGTGCTGGACCTCTGTTTTATTTTTGAATTCTGTAAACATTGTAATCATCAAAGATATCAAACGATGGTTCCCCTGCGCGGGCAATGCAATGACCTGAAAAACGTTCAAGACTGGTTTCCCCGTATGAGGGCAGTCTTCTTTTTTGATTTTTTGATGACAAATTTGCCATAAGTTTGGGCAATGTTTTTGACTTCGGTCATGCTGTAATTTTATTCCCACTGTTAATAGATTAACTTTACTTAGAAAAAAAAAATGTTGCCCTGTTTCTATTTTAAACCTGTTTTTTGAAATACAGAGCCATGTTTATATGATTGGTTATAGTCAAAGCGCTGCGGGGTGGTTTATTATATTAATATTTCACGGCCAAATTATGTTCATAAACATTGGAATTCCCACAATTCATAACAGATATTGGAGATTTATTGTCCTGTCTTAAAGTTTTTTTTTTTTTTTTAAATTGAGCCCGCCGTCGGTATACCGACGCTTTGTAAGCGCCGGTCTTCCGACGTCTTGAACGATTTCCATTTTTTCAGTCTTGTGACGTCCTTCGATATTGCGACAGTTCTTCCTAGGGTCGGTATTGCGACGCTTTTGTAATGCGTCGGTATTGTGACGCTTTTGGAATGCGTCGGTATTGCGACACTTTTGCAATGCGTCGGTCTTGCGACACTTTTGTAAGGCGTCGGAATTGTGACAGCTTAAAAACATAGGAAGAGCGACAGTATAACAATATCGGAAGAGCGACGTTCAAAACGTCGGACCACATTTCATCGGAATTGCGACTGTTTACAAACGTCGGAAGAGCGACGATATCAAAACGTCGGAAGAGGGACGTTCAAAATGCCAGACCACATTTCGTCAGAATTGCGACAGTTTACAAACGTCGGAAGAGCGACGGTTTGGGAAACATCGGAAGAGTGATGCTTGTTTGGAAGCAACGAAAAAAGTGTCGGTAGTGCAACACTTTGTCAAGGCATCGAAATTGCGACGTAATGGCAAACCACATTTTTCTTGTCCTCAAACTGGCGCTCTTGCGACGACTATGTGTCAAAATAGCGACGAAGTGGCCGTCGGAAATTGGGCCAAATTTTTTAGTGACATTAATCAATTTTTCACAACGAACAATAAATATAACCTACTTGAAAACATGACATAAATAAACAACCAATGTACTTAATAATCCTCCTCTCATGGAGGGGTCTTTGGAGGGCTCGCCTGATGCCATTATTGCTATAGTATTGAATCAAATTTCTGCCCCTCATAAACAAATTAGAAAACAAATTGTCAATCGTCAGTCATGTCATCAACCAATGGATAATAGGTACTATAGCTCCAACATTTTAAAGCCAACAACAATATTATTTATATGGTATAAAAAGTATGGTAAGCATTTTTCAATGTCCAGAATTTTGTTAGCAATCTCATATAAAAAGTTAATGTTAATACCTTTTATATCTATTTCCTGTATCCTAAAATTTTAGTTATTAACCTCAAATTTTCAAATTTGATTTACAATCCCAATTAAAAACTCTCCTATTTTCCTTTGCAATAAGTTAAAGTACTTATTTTATTATCAAAATATAACTTACTACTATTGCAAATAAACCTGTCTTATCCTATCTATTGTATTTATCAATACCCACTAGTTTACTATCTTATCATTACATTTACCTTGACTACTTCACTAAACACCACTTCCATACAACCTATCATTACTCTATTCAACACTTTGGATATTTCATAGCACTTCCTCAATTGCACTCATGAAATGCCTTTATTGAAAGCCCATATGAACTCTACAAAGTCACATCTTACTCTCAAAGTTATAATATGTTTTCAAAGTTAAAAAAAGCATTTTTTTGACTTATACTCTACCACCCTCATATTTCGACTTATCTTGCCTTTGCTG
Source organism: Pinus albicaulis (assembly GCA_034641835.2). Lineage (NCBI taxonomy): Eukaryota > Viridiplantae > Streptophyta > Pinopsida > Pinales > Pinaceae > Pinus > Pinus albicaulis. The sequence continues at coordinate 189,129,379 of CM076579.1, forward strand.
TGTATACGTAATTTCCATCCAAACCCATTGAATTCCTCTATGTTTTTTCTTGAAACTAGAGCTAGAGCTAGTTACCAGGTTGGTTGTTTCCTATGTGGAAAGGGAAAACATAGATAGCGTTTACTAGTAAAAAAAACAAAGCATTGTGAATGAAACAACGCACAGTTCAGGTATGCCACCACTCAGAATTTCTAGGAAGAAAATGTGATTGTTTGTCCTATAAATAAGCTCAAAATTCAATGTCAAATTTAAAATTTTCAATCATGTAAATAGCCTCAAAATTCAATGTCAAATTTAAGATGGTCAGAAGAGAATGACATAAGATAAAAAAACATCCAAAATACTAAAATTCTTTATATCACCAAGTAGAAAATTTAGCAAAGATATAAGTGAATGTGAAACACAATCATAGATTCATAAAAACCCCTAAACCCCCAATAATCAAAAAATTGATAACTAAATATCAAGTCAATAGACAAACTCCATAGATAATGCACTCCATGTTAAGAAGGCAAGTGATAGACAAGGAAGAGCCATCGAATAGGCCAACTGAAAGATACAAAGAACTTGTTCTGGGAAGGATGCTAGCAGAGGTCCTCCAGCTAAGAAAACCTGCTATGAGTGGCATTTTTTAGACACTTTTGTGCCATAAAAATCACCTAGGATTGGCTCTCGCCATCATCCACACCACTTGAGGGGAGGGGAGACGTTTGACCAAGGTCACAAAATTAATACAAGTGTGATTACTATCCAACTTGCTTCTGAACCACACTCCCATGGGCTAAAAGGAACTTATTTAAGAAAGGTATTTCCCTTTAATCTAGATTATGAATGGAGTCTAGGTTCACATTTCTTCAGATTTATCTCAGCTGATGGTTTTCCCTAACCAAAGAGGTAGATACTTTTTCTAGGTCAAAATTTGTGCTCAAAAGCTACATTACAAATAACATGATGTCAAAAAGTGGCTACTAGGTGAAACACATCATAAACTAAAACCCCATCAAAAGCATCATATTTGGAAAGGGTTTCCTTCATTTGTATAGGTAATGTATTGTGGGAGAAATTCATCCCATTTTGGGAAAAACCTCCATGTTTCTCAAAGAAATGCCATCATTACTACCCCTGTTTCTCAAAAAATATTTAAAAAAATCAAGCTATCCTAAAATATTCTTTAAATCCACAATAAAAGAAAAACACAAACAAAGAATGAAACCCTAAACATAAATCCATTATTTTTTAAACTCATTATATTCAATACAACATTTTTATGTTTACAGATGTGAAGTTTTGATAGCTGCTTCAAAAGGTTTCAGATTCAGTTGTAGAGATGGAGTTCTATGAGTGCAGATCCACTGCCATGACATGCAATTTTTACATGGCATCAGAGTTGTACTGTTGAAATTTTCCATCAAAATGAATAGATAATTTAGGAACCTATAAGAAGGCACTGAGAATAAAATATCTCAGCAGGTATGGTGCCCAAAAATCTTTAGTGGTGTAAGACTCAGTTTTGACCATTTGGATGAAATTTTGTATAAATTGCAAACAAAAGTTTAAAATGGTAGGATAATTAGAGGAATGGATAACACCTGGTGAAAACATCCTTGATATGAATTAACCTTCTTGGTTCATATATGACTTTTGAGGGAATACTAAACCTCATTTACTTATACCACATCAGAATATTGCAACATTTTAAGGGAGAAAAATGTTAAATGTGCCATACTATCTGATTCACCAAAATCACAAAGCTAATTCAGAAGCACCCTAGAAATGAGCAGAGAATGTTATATCACCGTGGCCTCACCAAGTTAATCTGAGAATGGGAACAAGAGAAGTATGAAAAGACTTGGGATCAGTTTCTCAAAGATAATCAGTTTGTTGAAAATATCTGTGAGTAAAAAAAAAAAATGGAGAAGGAAGCCCCAAGGGAGGAAGAGGAAAGAGTTGAGATACCTCCACCTCAATCTCAACCAACACAAGCCGTAAGAAAAGAACCCATCATGTATAGTAGAAGGGTCACAAGGGCCATGTAAAGACAAAACCAAGATGAACAGAAAAAGGATCAAGCATTTTCCAATGTGGAAAAAAGAAAAAGAACTAAATTCTCTTCAACAAATACCTTGGAGATACTTGAAGACCATCAGATATTGTATGACTATATACAGGACAACATAATCAAGATTCTTTGGTTGCTAAGTTGGTAGTCCAAGTGGAAGCTCATTCGGGAAGTAAGAGATCTCGCAAACAATGTGTTAAGAACTATTCTGTCTTAAATGAGCTTATATTTTGAACATTAGCCAGTCGTTGGTCTCTGAGTGAAATCACCAGTTGTCGCCACCGTTGCCAGGGTTTGTTACTTTAGAATTTGTTATAACAGACAATGGCTTCAACAGACGTAGATATGATTCTCGTGCCCTCTGGCGAGGGTTCCAGCTCTCAAGCCGGAGCAAGCACTTCCACCGAGAAGGCCAAAAGTGTCGAAATCAAGAAGTGGAATGTTGTGGCCCTTTGGGCATGGGATATTGTGGTTCGAAATAAAGAAGTGGAATGTTGTAGCCCTTTGGGCGTGGGATATTGTGGTTGAAAATTGTGCAATTTGCAGAAATCACATTATGGAACTCTGTATTGAGTGTCAGGAAAATCAAGAAAGTGCAACAAGTGAAGAATGTACCGTTGCATGGGGTGTTTGCAATCATGCCTTTCATTTCTGAAAAAAATAAATAAAAAAATAAATAAATCATAAACCTTCCTTCGATATCTTCAAGGCAAAAGGTGGAGAGACTTACCTGGCTAGAAGAATCTACGTGCTCGTGCTCACGATGGCTCGAATGCTCCATCCAAAACGACAGTTGCAGTGTAGAATGAATAAAAACGAAAGTGCAGAATGTCGGGGGAGACAACTGTTTTAGGGTTTTTTTATAAGAATAAAACTCTCAGACGAGAGTTAAAAAAACTCTAGGCTGAGAGTTTTACAACTCTCGTCCGAGAGTTTATGTCAATACAACTCTCGAACGAGAAAATACTTAACTCTCGTCCGAGAGTATTTTAACTCTGGTCAAGCCTAATCAAACTCTCGGGCGAAACATTAAAAATCTCTTGGACGAGAGTTTTAAAAACTCTCGGTCGAGAAATTGAGTTGACTATTTTCTCGGACGAGAAATTAAAAATTTCACCCAAATTCTAGCCATCCACCAAAAAGTGTTTCCCAATTCGGGATTTCACCCATTATAAGACTCAAGGATAAACAATTTATCGAGTGGATGGATGGTTATAAAAGAATTTCACTCTTCTTTGATGGTGCCTCAAAGGCTAACCCAGGCATTGATGGGGTTGGAGGTCTTATTATGAATGAACATGGTTGCATTTTGGCTTCCTTTGAATGGGGGTTTGGCTCTTTGTCAAACAACAGAGCTGAGGCCTATGCTCTGTTCAAAGGTCTCCAAATCATCAAGAACTTAAATATGCAAATTTTTATGATATTAAATGATTCCACAATTATGGTTAATATGATGATAAATGCTAAGAAAACTTTAAGAAAATATAATGTCTCTACTTATACCTCTCAAAATTTATTTTTTTTATCTCAGTTCTTGTTTAATAACAACTGCTGCTTCCTTATAACAGTATGAAAGCTCTATACGAACAAAAAAGACACATATCCACTTATGGAACCAAATGTATATACATATATACATATTCTTGATGAACCAATTGTATACATATATAAACTCTTTCGAAAAACTATCGATAACTATTCGTTGCCCACTCATGAAGATTATATACATATAATTATCTCATAAAGTTATTATAAATATATATACATATATTTATAACGTATGATTAACGATCCTGCCAAGACTTATAGGTTACCAATCTATATAATTAAAACGATCCACCAATTTATGTGGTTAATTCGATTATGACCCAACACTTTGTATATATGATACCATAACCCGAATGAAACATTAACACCGTGGCTGGTTTATGAGGTCACTCTGTCTATGTGTACAACTAAGCCATTCCCGCTCCGGCGTTCACCTACTCGGCACTGGTGATGGTTGAATTAAATTACTCGACAGCTACTCCGGGATGGTATTGCACTCCCTTGGCACATATCGTCCTTGACATCACGATGGTGCGTTGACAGCGCTTGGCGTGATCGGAGATTCAATTCGTTCCTGCTATATGATATTAAAAGGGAAGCTTCGTCCGGATGCCACGTAGCCCTTGTTTTTAATACTCACGCCGGACAGGGTTTCGGATTTGTGAAATTTCCACAGGATATTTGAAATCACCGGCGGTGGGTACAGTTCAACCAGTTTTTTTTTTTGTTTAATAAGCCGATAGGGTACCAGCCTGTCCCTTTGATTTCACTCTGTGAATCCCTCTCGGGATCTCTTATCGTCCTTCACCAGCTGAAATTGGGGTTCACAGTTTCACATAACCCGCGTTATCGATTTCTGGTGTTCTAGGGTTTTATCTGCGTCCCACGCACAGGTCTTATACTCTTCAATCTTTTAGAGTACTCATTCCATACTCCAGCTTCCTCTACCTTCGCGCAGGTTCGGGAGTGACGGCCTTTGTGAGAGAGAAATGCTAGGGCAGCCTTCCACTTCTCTGTCACCGGGTAAGAACATTTTTCTCCTCTCTGCGTGATTGCTCTCACATCCTATCATTGCCCTGGAAATTGTATTTCGGTTCTTGGTTGTCGGAGTTCGTTATTCAGTTCTTACTGAGAGAAAATAATCGCCGTAGTCCTAATTTATTTTATTGTTTTGGTTTCTGCGTTTCCCTCCTTGAGAGGTTTACCTCTTAGAGGTAGGGCGGCTGTGTGAGAGTCATACACGCATGGTTTCGAAAGGCTACTGCTCTCGATTTAATTCCATCAGGCCTTCGATTTCAGGCGGGGTTCCCCAGTGTCGTGAGCCTGTCGAGTGAGGCTGATCTGTCGTGTTGTAGGTTATATCAGCCATGAAGAGCCAACGCCTCTCCAGATGGTGAGTATGCGTTCCCTATCTCTTGTGGTTTTGTTTGTATCACAAAACCGAGGTTTTGTTTTTTTTTTTTCTATGGCTTTTAACCCGTGAGAAATGAATTTTCCCCTTCCAGGATATGAGCTCCCGAGGCTACGACGATGGTGTATTTTTCTCAGGTCATTTGAAATCGCGCGTTTATTCTACGGGTTACCCATTCTCCTGTACTGGGTGTTGAGATCCAGCACAAATCTCCCGATTCAATTTCGGGGTTCCCATGGATGAGCGCTATGCAGTCGCCCGACTGTGGTCTCTCTAACTGGTCAGTCAGGTCAAACCGTCGGGGTATCGCTTTGATAAAGCGCTGGATGAAATTCTGCAAGTTTCCTTGTTTTAAATTTTGTTTCTTCTGTTTGTAAAATTGCTACGTGCTGGAGGCAGACTTAATCTCCACTACTTATTCTTTCAAGTTAACTCAGTTCAGCGATGGTTTTGATTTATTTCACTGTCCTAACTGGTGGCGATCCCTTATTTCGGGTCGCGATGAATTTGTTATTTATAGGTTCGCCGATTTAACGGTTTCCTTATTCGGAGCTAGTTACATCTCGAATAGTTTTATTTATGTGTTTCTCGGCATCGAAGTCCCCCTGGGGAGGGAATTATCATATGGTTCGATTTTATTTTTTTGAAACGCCGAAAGGTTTACTCAACCTGTAGCGGCGACCTCGTCGATTTTCACTCGTCTATTTACATCCTGGTTTCAATATTTGTCTATGCTAAAATTCACGGGTCTTTTGTTACTAATTCTCGTGGTGTTGTTATATTTATCATATATTTAACTTGTGGTGTTCCACAGACATCACGCTCATCAAGCTAGTCTTAGTTCATTTCTTGGGAACACCCGGAAGCTCGACCTACATAATTCTGTTACCCTTACTATTATGATTTTAACTTTTCAGGAATTTATTTAAATCGTGAAGCATGTTCATTAAGATTTAATCCTATTGCAGTAGTCAGTTTATAGATAACCATTCTCTGTTTCTGTGCGTACAGGCATCCTAATGTTCCTTTCCTGTACTGTTCGTGTCATGGTTTTATGTGCTGACTGCGGGTATAATGCTATAGTCGATTTTCATGATAGCGATGCAATAATACGAGTATAAATACTAACCATTTATTATTATCACAGTTTCACTTTGGTTATAATTTATGCAAAATATTATAGTTTGCACTCGACCTAAAATTTCTTATCTACATTAATTGATAAAATGTCTTTGTTTTTCCAACACAATTAATACCTGTATTTCAACCTATTGTACCCGTCTAATAGGGTGGTTTGTTTATGAGAAGAGTATGGAAATTGCAATCATTATCATTTCAATTCTAGCTACTTACCTGTAAACAATTTCAATTAATTTATATATTGCTATCTATACTGTAGTATCAAAACATTAAACGTCCCTTTTTCTGTGTAGGTATATATTAAGATAATTTTATAAAACAAAATTAGATTTAAGCTAACCACTCAAGTATCTCTCTCTCTTTTTTTTTCTACATGCTTTCGTATATAGATTGATCCATATAAGATTTTATTTGTACTAGCATAAAATTTGGTAATTTCTAAATTTACTCAAGCCTTCTTCTGGTTAATATTCAGAGATAGATTAAAATTCTTCAGGACTGTACTAGATTCACATTCTGATGTAGAAAAAGTATTGTTTGTGTACTATTCCTTACATATGAACACTGTACTTACACTGAAGGAAATTTGTTCCAGTTTGCTTTCTGGTTACCTGTGCAGTTAAATTTTCAGTTTACTATAACAACTTAAAAGTTAGACAATAGTCCTCACACTACTGTATCCATTCATGCACACAATTCAGGTTAATAAATCAGGTGTAGAATAAAGTTAAATCATCATTTTTCCTGTGGAGAAATATGTATCCTCAGATTTAAACCGATTTCTGGTTTAGAGATTCTGTTGGATTCTACTTCATAGATTTGTTTCCTACAACATGCAGGGTTCAAAGGGTGACAGGCTTATGATCACTTCTGCTAATTGTAGAAATACTAAGTTAATATCTTATAATTAAATTTTGTTTTTATATGTAGCCAATTCATACTTTCTGAAAACACATCAAGAAATTTTGAAACATACCAATCATGCAATTGACCAACCTCCCAACCTTAGAGTCCTTCTGTCTCCCAGAACTCACCCCCGAGCTAAGATCACCTCCTAGAACAGATCAACCTCTGATATGCTTAGGAGCAGCTTATTTAAGCTCATGTTTCCCCAAAGCATGTTTCTAATTCTGCGTCCAGAATAGCAGGATGCTTTCTTTCCTGTTTAGCCTAGGCTTCCCATTTGGGACTCTTTAAAGCTGTTTTATGCTTTTCTTCAGCTTTTCTCGCTTTTCTTACCTCTTCCCAACTACTTTCCTCTTCATTGGGGAAATTTATATTCCTCCTCAAAATCTAAATTAATCTCTTTCAAGGATTTTTTGAAAGACTGTGGGGATTTGTTGCCTTATCCATCCTCATGGATTTGGCAAGTGATCTCTAATTCTCATCTTGGTCAAAATGCACAATCATTTTATTTATTTCATCAATTTAAATATTAAATTACATTCACACCATACTTATCCTTTGGGGTCCACTCCCCTTAGGATTAAAGTTCAAATGTCTAACTTTAAAAGTTCAACACACAAATTGGGGGTGTTACATATTCCCCCTCTGAAAATAAACACCGTCCTCGGTGTTGTTATTCAACTACTAGAGTTCATTTAAACAAAAATGGATATTTCTCCATCATTTCAGCTTCCCTTTCCCAGGTGGCTTCTTCAGCAGTAAAGTGCTTCCACTGCACTTTTACTCTGGCCACTGTTCTGTTTCTCAATTCAATTTCTTCCTGCTCCAATATTTGAAGCGGTTCTGGCAGAAACTCCCCTTCTGGTTCCACCTGTACAACATTCCAATCAACTATGTGAGAAGCATCATGCACATATCTTTTTAATAATGAAACATGAAACACATCATGTACTCTAACATGGGGTGGTAAGGCCAGCTTGTAAGCCACTGGTCCCACCCTTTCTAATACTTCAAAAGGACCACAATATATAGGAGCAAGCTTCGCACAACTTCCGGCATAAAGTGTGCTCTTTTTGGGTTTAATACGCAAATATACATGGTCTCCCACTTTGAATTCTCGATGCACTCGTTTCTTATCAGCATAGCTTTTCTGGCGATCTTGTGCTGTCTTGATGTTTCTTTGTATCTGTTTAACAATCCTCTCCATTTCTAGTAAGGTATCAGGTCCCAACATTATTTTATCTTCTGGTTGGCTCCAGCTTAACGGAGTACGACACTTCCTTCCATATAGTGCCTCAAAAGGACTCATTTTAATAGAAGATTGGTAACTGTTATTATAGGCAAATTCAGCTAAATGCAGATACTCCTCCCACTTTGATGGTCTATCCATCACATACATTCTCAACATATCCTCCAAAATTTGATTCGTCCTTTCTGTTTGCCCATCAGTTTGAGGGTGATAGGCAGTACTAAAATTTAGCTTAGTACCCATCCCTCCAAACAATCCTTTCCAAAATGTTGTTGTAAACTTAGCATCTCGATCTAAAACAATTACTTTGGGAACTCCATGGTACCATCCTTTCGGAAAACATTTCCTTAATTTGACCAAAGTGGAATTTCAACCTTTGGTGCAGGTAGGAAGCTTTGGTTAAAGTGTCTCTACCATTACGAGAGTCATGTTGGTATTTTGGTTTTGGGTAGTCATTGTAAATCCACTTTCTGTAGTTTCACCAAGAGTGTTTCATAGTTTGGGTCTTGGCTGGTTGCTTTTCTCACCAACTCTTCTATCTCAATCTGGCCACTACTCCCAATACTGTTTAAATTTTGACAAGCATTTCTACTTAAGGCATCAGCAACTTTATTTTCTTTCCCCTTGATATGTTTTATGTCCATATCAAATTCACTTAAAAAGGACAACCATCTGGCTTGCCTTGCATTCAGGTCAGTTTGGGAAAAGAAATATTTAAGGCTAATATGATCAGTCATCAATGTGAACTTCTTCCCCAGAAGATAGTGCCTCCACATTTTTAAAGCATGGATAACAACTGCAAATTCCAAATCATATGCACTATAATTCTGTTCATGCATTTTCAGTTTCCTAGATTCATATGCAATAACTGAATTTTCCTGCAACAGGACTCCTCCCAGCCCTTCTCTGCAAGCATCTGTACATACAACAAACTCTTTATCAGGATCAGTAATTTTTAATATAGGGGCTGAAATAAGTTTTTTTTTTTACTGTTCGAAACTGTTTTGACATTTTTCAGTCCACATGAACTTGACACCCTTTCTTTGCAATGAAGTTATGGGATATGCTATAGCAGAAAATCTCTCCACAAATCTGCGATAATAGCCTGCAATTCCCATAAATGATCTTACTGCTGAAACATCAGTTGGGACTGGCCATTCTTTAATGGCCTTTATCTTTTCAGGATCAACCGCCAATCCCCTTTCAGAAATAATGTGACCCAGATATTGGATTTTATCTTTATAAAATCCACATTTACTGAACTTGGCATATAACTGGTTTTCTTTTAGAGTTTGTAACACTATTCTTAAGTGTTCCTTATGTTCATCTTCATTTTTAGAGTAGACTAAGATATCATCTATGAACACAAGAACGAATTTATCCAAATACTTATTTAACACACTGTTCATCAGGCACATAAATGTAGCAGGGGCATTCGTCAAACCAAAAGGTAGGACTACAATTTCGTAATGCCCATACCTGGTTCGAAAAGTTGTTTTGCTGATGTCTTCTTCCTTAATTCTGAGCTGCTGATAACCAGTCCTTAAGTCAATCTTGGAAAAGACTGAAGCTCCTCTCACTTGATCAAAAAGATCATCAATTCTAGGGAGCGGATATCTATTCTTAATGGTCAACTTGTTCAGTTGGCGATAATCAATGCACATCCTAAAATTTCCATCTTTCTTTTTCACAAATAAGACCGGTGCTCCCCACGGAGACACACTTGGTCTAATGTAACCTTTATCCAGTAATTCTTGCAGCTGCATCTTCAGCTCCATAAGTTCAGGCGGACTCATTCGATAGGGGGCTCGGGAAATAGGTGTGGCTCCCGGCACCAAATCTATGGAAAAGTCAATTTCTCTTTTGGGGGGAAGATGAGGAATCTCATCTGGGAAAACTTCTTTAAAATCCCTTACCACTGGTAATTCACTCAGCAGATTTTCTTCAGTTTTCTGTTCCACTTCTTCCACATGTACTGCATAAACTTGGTATCCTTTTCTAGCTGTTCTTTTTAATTGTAAGGCTGATATTTGTCTTATGGAAATGGATTTTGGTTTTCCTTTTAATGTAAAAGGTTTCCCTTCTTCATCCACACAATGCAGGGTTTTATCCCAGCAGTTCATCAGGGCTTTCTTCTTTTCCAGCCAATCCATTCCTATCAGCAAGTCATAGGATCCTAACGGTAATATAACGTATTTACTTTGCCAGACACCATTTAATGTTTTGGCAATTATAATACTTTTCTCTTAGTCCTGAAGCACACCGTACTAACCATGATCGCTCGAAACTTCTTTGTGTTTAATTTTTACTTTTCTACAATTCCAGGACTAATGTAACTCAAAGAAGCACCCGGATCAATCAAAACAGTAACAGGTAGGTCAGAAATCTTACCCTCCATTTCCACCATGGTTGCTTGATGTTCTGCTTGCCGATTTTCCAAGGCTGCACTGATAGTTGGTATATTTCTGGCTATGTCATTTACTGTTGTCGCCTCTCGCTCTCTGCTGATCATATGAATATTTCAATGGGGGCAGTCCCTCAAAATATGGGGTTCTCCACAGCCCCAACATTTCAAAGGTTCCTTCATTCTGACTGTCCCTTCCTTTTTATTGTTCCCTTCTACTTGTTTTGAAGCCACTTGGGACTGAGCAGTTTGGCTTTCTTTTGGTTTATTAAATTTTTTCCGCTGATGATCTCTGCCAAAATTCCTTAGATATGCTGGTTTTTGTCTTTTCCCCTTGAACTCACCCTTGTTCACCCAGCTCTTCCCTTGTTCAGCCTTTCCTTTAAACTGCTGATAGCATAATATTGCTTTTCTAACCGCTTCGTCCATTGTCTTCGGGTTGTCAAACTCAATTTTCTCTTTGTACACAGTAGGCAAACAATTCAAAAACCTCTGGACCTTTGCCTTTTCTTCCCTAATGTAAGGGACATATCTCAATAAATTGGTAAACTTAGTGACAAACTCATTAATAGTGAGTTGTCCCAGCCTAAGTTCATGAAATTCTTTTGCTTTGTCGTCATAGTAACGCTCATTCAAGTAGCGATTCTTGAACTTAACCTGGAAATATTCCCAAGTAACTGTCTTTTCATCAATGGCATGCACCATTTTTGTCTCTTCCCACCACAGTGTAGCTTTTCCTTGTAGCTGGTACACAGCTAATCTGGCCTTCAGATTGCTTTCATATTCATAAACTTGAAAATACTTAATCATGTTCAGCAACCAAGCTTCAGCATCTTCTTCCTTCTCCCCATCATAAGAGGGGGGTTTGATCTTTCTAAATTCTCCCTGCAATTCTCTTTTCTTCTTATGTTGATGTCTAGCTGCATCCTCATCATCAGACTCATCCATCTTCCTCTTTCCGGAACCTTCGCCTTCTTGGTTGTTCCAGGAAGTTAGCTCTCTGATGAGCTTTTCCCGCTCCTTACTGGCGGATGCAAACATGTCATTCTGACTTCTTAGTTCAGCCAATTCTCGTTGCAGCCTGTGCAACATAGCCATTACCGGGGCATTGGGATCTGGAGTAGCAAACTCATCACGCAGATCCACATAAATTCCTCCCTCTTCAGCCATTTTAGCACCACTGTACACACTCATACATTTGATTAGTAAGACAAAAAAACAATCTCTACAATGTTCAATACATTCAGAACTTAGTGAGCACAATAACAACAGCCCAGTTTTTGCACTTGGGCTCTGATACCATTTGTAATGTCTCTACTTATACCTCTCAAATTTTTTTTTTTTTTCTCAGTTCTTGTTTAATAACAACTGCTGCTTCCTATAACAGTATGAAAGCTCTATAAGAACAACAAAGACACATATCCACTTATGGAACCAAATGTATATACATATATACATATTCTTGATGAACTAATTGTATACATATATAAACTCTTTCCAAAAACTATCGATAACTATTCGTTGCCCACTTATGAAGATTATATACATATAATTATCTCATACAGTTATTATAAATATATATACATATATTTATAACGTATGATTAACGATCCTGCCAAGACTTATAGGTTACCAATCTATATAATTAAAACGATCCACCAATTTATGTGGTTAATTCGATTATGACCCAACACTTTGTATATATGATACCATAACCCGAATCAAACATTAACACCGTGGCTGGTTTATGAGGTCACTTCGTCTATGTGTACAACTGAGCCATTCCCGCTCCGGCGATCACCTACTCGGCACTCGTGATTGTTGAATTAAATTACTCGACGGCTACTCCGGGATGGTATTGCACTCCCTTGGCACGTATCGTCCTTGACATCACGGTGGTGCATTGACAGCGCTTGGCGTGATCAGAGATTCAATTCGTTCCTGCTATACGATATTAAAGGGGAAGCTCCGTCCGGAAGCCATGTAGCCCTTGTTTTTAATACTCACGCCGGACAGGGTTTCGGATTTGTGAAATTTCCACAGGATATTTGAAATCGCCGGCGGTGGGTACAGGTCAACCAGTTTTTTTTTCGTTTAATAAGCCGATAGGGTACCAGCCTGTCCCTTCGCTTTCACTCTGTGAATCCCTCTCGGGATCTCTTATCATCCTTCACCAGCTAAAATTGGGGCTCACAGTCTCACATAACCCACGTTATCGATTTCTGGTGTTCTAGGGTTTTATCTGCGTCCCACGCACAGGTCTTATACTCTTCAATCTTTTAGAGTACTCAGTCCATACTCCAGCTTCCTCTACCTTCGCACAGGATTGGGAGTGATGGCCTTTGCGAGAGAGAAATGCTAGGGCAGCCTTCCACTTCTCTGTCACCGGTTAAGAATATTTTTCTCCTCTCTGCGTGATTGCTCTCACATCCTATCATTGCCCTGGAAATTGTATTTCGGTTCTTGGTTGTCGGAGTTTGTTATTCAGTTCTTACTGAGAGAAAATAATCGCCGTAGTCCTAATTTATTTTATTGTTTTGGTTTCTGCGTTTCCCTCCTTGAGATGTTTACCTCTTAGAGGTAGGGCGGCTGTGTGAGAGTCATACACGCATGGTTTCGAAAGGCTACTGCTCTCGATTTAATTCCATCAGGCCTTCGATTTCAGGCGGGGTTCCCTAGTGTCGTGAACCTATCGAGTGAGGCTGATCTGTCGTGCTATAGGTTATATCAGCCATGAAGAGCCAACGCCTCTCCAGATGGTGAGTATGCGTTCCCTATCTCTTGTGGTTTTGTTTGTATCACAGAACCGAGGTTTTTTTTTTTTTTTTTTCTATGGCTTTTAACCCGTGAGAAATGAATTTTCCCCTTTCAGGATATGAGCTCCCGAGGGTACGGCGATGGTGTATTTTGCTCAGGTCATTTGAAATCGCGCGTTTATTCTACCGGTTACTCATTCTCTTGTACTGGGTGTTGAGATCCAGCACAAATTTCCCGATTCAGTTTCGGGGTTCCCATGGTTGAGCGCTATGCAGTCGCTCGACTGTGGTCTCTCTAACTCGTCAGTCAGGTCAAACCGTTGGGGTATCGCTTTGATAAAGCGTTGGATGAAATTCTTCAAGTTTTCTTGTTTTAAATTTTGTTTCTTCTGTTTGTAAAATTGCTACGTGCTGGAGACAGACTTAATCTCCACTACTTATTCTTTCAAGTTAACTCAGTTCAGCGATGGTTTTGATTTATTTCACTGTCCTAACTGGTGGCGACCCCTTATTTCGGGTCGCGATGAATTTGTTATTTATAGGTTCGCCGATTTAACGGTTTCCTTATTTGGAGCTAGTTACATCTCGAATAGTTTTATTTATGTGTTTCTCGGCATCGCAGTCCCCTTGGGGAGGGAATTTTCATATGGTTCGATTTTTTTTTTTTTTGAAACGCCGAAAGGTTTACTCAACCTGTAGCGGCGACCTCGTCGATTTTCACTCGTCTATTTACATCCTGGTTTCAATATTTGTCTATGCTAAAATTCACGGGTCTTTTGTTACTAGTTCTCGTGGTGTCGTTTTATTTATCATATGTTTAACTTGACAGGTATTCCACAGGGCGTCACGCTCACCAACTGATCTTATTTCATTTCTTGGGAAAACCCGGAAGCTCGACCTACATAACTCTATTACCCTTACTGTTATGATTTTAACTTTTCAGGAAGTAATTAAACCGTGAAGCATGTTCATTAAGATTTAATCATATTGCAGTAGGCAGTTTCCGGATAACCATTCTCTGTTACTGTGCGTACAGGCATACTAATGTTCCTTTAGTGTACTATTCGTGTCATGGTTTTATGTGGAGCTCTGGGTATAATGCTATAGTCGATTTTCATGATAGCGATGCAACAATACGAGTATAAATACTAACCAGCTATTATTATCATAGGTTTTCACTTTAGTTTATAATTTATGCAAAATATTCTCGTTTTCACTTGACCTAAAATTTCTTATCTCAGTAGTTGATAAAATGTCACTTTGTTTTCCAACACAATTAATACCTGTATTTCAACCTATTGTACCCGTCTAATAGGGTGGTTTGTTTATGAGAAGAGTATGGAAATTGCAATCATTATCATTTCAATTCTAGCTACTTACCTGTAACCAATTTCAATTAATTTATATATTGCTATCTCTACTGTAGTATCAGAACATTAAACGTCCCTTTTTCTGTGTAGGTATATATTAAGATAATTTTATAAAACAAAATCAGATTTAAGCTAACCAATCAAGTTTCTCTCTCTCTCTTTTTTCTACATGCTTTCGTATATAGATTGATCCATATAATATTTTATTTGTACTAGCATAAAATTTGGTAAATTCTAAATTTACTCAAGCCTTCATCTGGTTAATATTCAGAGATAGATTAGAATTCTTCAGGAATGTACTAGATTCACATTCTGATGTAGAAAAAGTATTATTTGTGTACTATTCCTTACATATGAACACTGTACTTATACTGAAGGAAATTTGTTCCAGTTTGCTTTCTGGTTACCTGTACAGTTAAATTTTCAGTTTACTATAACAACTTAAAAGTTAGACAATAGTCCTCACACTACGGTATCCATTCATGCACACAATTCAGGTTAATAAAACAGGTGTACAATAAAGTTAAATCATCATTTTTCCTATGGAGAAATATGTATCCTCAGATTTAAACCGATTTCTGGTTTAGAGATTCTGTTGGATTCTACTTCATAGATTTGTTTCCTACAACATGCAGGGTTCAAAGGGTGACAGCCTTATGATCACTTCTGCTAATTGTAGAAATACTAAGTTAATATCTTATAATTAAATTTTGTTTTTATATGTAGCCAATTCATACTTTCTGAAAACACATCAAGAAATTTTGAGACATACCAATCATGCAATTGACCAACCTCCCAACCTTAGAGTCCTTCTGTCTCCCAGAACTCACCCCCGAGCTAAGATCACCTCCTAGAATAGATCAACCTCTGATCTGCTTAGGAGCAGCTTATTTAAGCTCATGTTTCCCCAAAGCATGTTTCTAATTCTGCATCCAGAATAGCAGGATGCTTTCTTTCCTGTTTAGCCCAGGCTTCCCATTTGGGACTCTTTAAAGTTGTTTTATGCTTTTCCTCAGCTTTTCCAGCTTTTCTTACCTCTTCCCAACTACTTTCCTCTTCATTGGGGAAATTTAGATTCCTCCTCAAAATCTAAATTAATCTCTTTCAAGGATTTTTGAAAGACTGTGGGGATTTGTTGCCTTATCCATCCTCATGGATTTGGCAAGTGATCTCTAATTCTCATCTTGGTCAAAATGCACAATCATTTTATTTATTTCATCAATTTAAATATTAAATTACATTCACACCATACTTATCCTTTGGGGTCCACTCCCCCTTAGGATTAAAGTTCAAATGTCTAACTTTTTCAAATTCAACACAGAAATTGGGGGTGTTACAAAACCCCAATATTGCTCTCGGTGACTCATCGGAAAGGTATACATTCTATCTTTTCACATTTAAAATTATTTTATTTTAAAAAGAAATATATATTATACCAAGCTATTGGAAACAATCATCTTTAAATTGTTGAAGATATAATAATAATAATAATAAAGGTTATGGTTAGATTAGACACTAAATTGGTGTATTAAACTTTTTGTTTATAAGACAAGAGATCCACTTTTGTTGAGTGATTTGACTGCTAAATCTACTAAAAACAAACGTATCCTACTTTTCTGGTTTCAAACCTACATCCTTTTAAAAAAAACACATATTTTTAACTATTAAATGAACTCAAACTATATATTCTTAACCAATAAACATTAAACCTACTCAAAATTTAAACATTGAACCTATTCAAAATTTAAACATTGAACCTATTTAAATTATACTGGAAATTTTCGTGCTTGGCAATTGTATTTCCTGCAAAAAGGCAATACTGACGCAGAGAGGCCAATTTCTTGCCAGCGAAAAAGCAAGCACCCAACTGTAATTACCAGAAAGAAACAACTTAAAGAGACAACTTTAACCTCAAATATTGCATTTGGTTGATTGTGATCTTAATAAAGTGTCTGTCAATCAACAAGTGGTGCAATATTTTGGTTTCTTTTCGCTGGTCTCCTTTTCAAAAGAAATTTGTCCTGCTGCTGGACCTTTGGCATTAGAGTGAGAGAAAATTCCTCATCGGTATAGCGTTCATAATTTCAATCACACTTTCATGGATCTATTAATTCTCTTTGGGCACCACTGTTTGCTATCATATACTTAATTGAGTAAATATGTGACCATAGAGACCACAAATTAGAGGACTTACCAACAGTTGCAAAACGAAAGGTTGTGAAATTGTCCTTCACATTTTGGTTCCCTGTCACCACTGTGACATCCATTCCATCTCCAAAAAACATGATATTAGTTTTCTTCTTGTGCAACTCCACATTCTCTGCATAAACTACTGCTTTTATATGAATTACGTATCTCGTCTCGCTCTTCTTGGGAGCCTTATTCACTGCCTTTATAATGTTCATGTAATTCCCACTGCCGTCCTTCGCAACCACGGTGTTTGGCTTCACCGTGCTTGTGGAGGTCTGCAGAAGCCTTCGATCTCCAACCGACATCCACGTCAGAAAATCGTGGGAATCCATGGGCATGAAATTGGGGCCAGATTTTGCCTATAACAGATGGCGATTCTGAGTCGGAAAAGTTCGCCACAGCTTGGCCAGGCTTGAAGCTTCAGCTGAAATGTTCTTCACCATCGCCAGCGAATAACTGGACATATTTTATAAGGACCAAATCTAAGTTTCTATATCTTGTGAATTATATGGAAATTTCAGTGTATTGCACATGAACACAATGATAAAGATTCTTAGTTACATGAAAATTTCAGTGTAGATAAAAACGTCCTTAATTACTTGAAATCTCCACAGTACATGAATTGGATGAAATATTTTTCGCATTGGCATAAAGACAGAGGATTAATAATATGAAACTAAACTTTTTGCAAGAAAACCTAAATATAATTAAAGAATTTCTGGCTCCCGTCGTGGATGATATTCAAAGGCAGTCGTTTCTAATAAAACATGTAGTCTGATTATTAAGATTGTAAAAGAATGCTTTGGCTGCATATCATAGATTTTTCTTTAAGAACATTGATGAAGCCAGGAGAAATAGAAATAGCTGAATACTTTCCTCGCCATTGTGCTACAAAAAAGGAATATGAGAGAGGTAGTTAAAGCGAACATCAACTTATTGACACGCCCAGAAGTCCACAGATCAAGAACGTCTATTTTCAATAAAACAACGTCCCTTAAACCGATCATCAGGGTCATAATTGAACCGATCACCAACACACGGTCTCTTTCTCTGGGATGTAGGGGAATGTTCGATCGTGAAGGCACTCTGCTTCTCTCCACTGCTGCTTAGTCCTCTGTTTTAAAATGTACCTTGAACTCAAGCGCTACTGCTTGCACAACCTCGTCGGAGTTTCAAAACTGCGTGACCCACGCAACGATGAAATTCTATTTTAGATTGAAAAGTTTAAGATATAATGGAAAAGGTTTAATGCATCTCTCCATCACCGAGTTTAAAAGATATTTTATCTTTAATCAACCAACGCTCCCCACCATCCACTTTAAAAGATGTTTTATCTTTAATCAACCAACGGTTATATTCTATTATAGCTTTTTAAACTAAATTTGAACCGGATTGGCTTCGTTGTTCGGACGTCCAGGTATTTCTTTGACATAAATTTTGTAAATTTGTCACGTCTCCCATACTCAGCTTCTTATCCACATAACATTAACTCACAAATATACTCTACTTTATGCATCTGACACCATTTTTCTGTTGAATCAATTACAAATTCTTATTTTTATCTGGTGTTTAGTTTTTCTTTGGTAATTATAGGCAGTCATGCTATTATCATAATTCCCATGAGAAATTTTGGCTTGACCTCAATTCTTATCAGTCAATCTAGTCGACTTATATATATATATATATATATATATATATATATATATATATATATATATATATATATATTGGTTTGTATTTCTCAGGTGGGTTCTTCAGAGTTGTGTCCAACTCTAACTAAGCAATATGCCCTTCCTCTAACTTTCTAGTTAGCAAGATTTATAGACTTTCCAACATCTATAATTATGAAGTTTAACATCTATGTATAGATGTTTACATCTGCATATACATATATCTATATTCAGTTAACCTTCTTTTCTTCAACTACTTTTACAGCAGTTTATATTGAAGGTGAATAGATGCTCTTTTCTCAGTATTTTAAATATGCTTAAAATGTTCCCATACACATACTTTTATCACACATAAGTAGATTTTAAATTGGACTCTTCCCGTATATTATTGTTATAAATATTCAGCATATTTGAAATTCTGGTGCATATTAAACTCTTCCCTTAGAAAAATAGGATATAGATCATTTTTCTTCAATCAAATGGAAGAAACCAAATTTGATATTTTAGACTCCCTATTTTCAGATCCTCATACTTAGTTAGGATTTAACTTCTGTTTTCCTATGTTTAGGCTTCTATGTAATAGAACATTTTAAATTCTTAATTCTACAATTCTTGTCCTTGTAGTATAGCTGTCATGCTGAAATCCATACTGCTATCATAGGTTTAGTTGTTTCCTACTTGCTGTTCTTGGTTACAGTTTTATTAAAATGTTCTGTTTATACATCACAGCAACTAAGTTCTTCATTCCAAAACACCGCAAGCTACAACTTTAATTTTTCTATTAGATTAGACATTCAGATTTACTTATCATCTCTAACCTTCATTATGGTAGGGTACAAATCCCCATAACCAAACCATTGGTCTCTATTTAACTTTCTCTCTACTAGTAACATACTGAATTTTCAGCTATTAGATTAAGTTTGTAACTGCATGAGGTATTGAACAGACACTCAATCTAAAATTTGCAGAAGAAATTATAACATAACAATTACTATGACCCTGATATACTTAATACAACCAGAAATTAATTTCCAAAATTATGCATGCATACCGATACTATGACCAGTCCTCCCAACCTTAGAGTTCTTCTATCTCCAGAACTCACCCCCGAGCTGAGATCCTCCAAGGACAGACTAACCTCAATCTATTCTGGAGCAGCTTATTTAAGCTATGCTCTTCCCAAAGCCTATTTCCAATTCTGCGTCCAGAATTTCAGGATGCTTTTATTCTTGTTTGCCTAGGCTTCCCTTATTTAGGGACTTTAAAGCTGCTTTCTGCTTTTCCAGCTTTTCCATATTTTTACCTCTTCCCAACTACTTTCCTCATCATTGGGGAATTTAGATTTTTCCTCAAAAATCTAAATTAGAAATAATTTCTTTCAAGGATTTTTGAAAGATTTTGGGGAAATTCTTTACCTTTTCCATAACCTCATGGATTAGGCATGTGATCTCAATGATCTCATTTGGTCATAGTGCATACAAAATATTTTATTTATTTTTCATAAATAATTAACTACATCCACAGAATAATTATCCATTGGGGTCCACTCCCCTTTGGATTTATGTTCAAATGTCTAATTTGAAAAGCATAGAATTATAGAACTTGGGGGTGTTACATATTCCCCCTCTGAAAACAAACACCATCCTCGGTGTTAACAATTATCTACTATAGTTCATTTTGAAAATAAATATGAATGCTTTTCCATCATCTTAGTTTCTCTTTTCCATGTAGCTTCTTCAGCAGTAAAGTGCTCCCACTGCACCTTTACTCCAGCTACTGTTTGATTTCGCAATTCAATTTCTTCCTGCTTCAATATTTGAAGCGGCTCTGGAAGGAATTCCTCTTCTGGCTCCACCTGGATCACATTCCAATCAATAATGTGAGAAGCATCATGTAAAAATTTTCTTTTTCCAATAAGGAGGCATGAAACACCTCATGAAATTTATATGCAAGGGTAAGGTGAGTTTAAAATCCACTAGTTCCACCCTTTCCAACACCTTCCTCAGTGTTACACTCTAACTTTGATTTTTCAACTTTGACGAAGATTTCTTCTTCATCCTTGCTCAGTTTCCAGCAGATTACTCTCGTGCTTCCACTCTATTTACTGTTGCCTTATGCAGTTGATTTCCTTCCTATTTTGCAAGAAGTCTATCTAGAAAATATTTTATTCCATTTTCTCTGTCCACAATTCATACCAATGTAATTAATATCAGGTACATATAATTGATAATCCACAATAACATTCTAAATTTCAATAATTTCAAGAGATTCAGTTATTAGTCAAACCGTTCAGGTTCATAATAGTTTAGTGCACTTTTAGTACACTACTTATCCTTTCTTGTTTTTCAGTGAGATTCTCTCCTCACGCAAACTTGGTCCAGTTTGGCTTTTCTTGATTTTCTAGGTGATTTAGCTGCACTTATCTTCACCTTTTTTCTCCTTGTTTCCAGAGTGTACAATTTTCTGTTACACACTTGGCTAACAATTTTACAACTTTTTATTAGTACTCATAAATGAAAGAAAACAACCGTATCATATGCATGGTTATGCTTACCCTTTCTCAGTTCATAGCTGTACTTCCAGTACCTTCTCATTGTTTTCTTTTGTTAGCCAATCGATTTAATTAGTAATAACCAGACTCGTTAATAATGTATATAATTCAATTCTTACTTCACACATGAAATTTTTTTCCTCTAACCTCTTTTATTAAATTCATATTCCTACTGAAAATACCTCTAGAGTGTGCAATAATGTACAACTTTATGTTTCATTATTTTTTTTTTCAAGTTTCCTCAATTTTTTTATCCACTAGTTCAAAATTTACATGAATAAATTTGGATCTGATGGGTTTCCCCCACACCCAAGTCCAAATACAGCTCATTCTCCTTTCTCCCGGTTTGCAGCTGTATGATTTCACACTATTACCTGGTCCTTGAATTTAAGACTCAGGAAAATTAAATTTAATACAATTTACACCAACAAAATTTTATAGTGTGAGTACATATTTCTTTTATACTGATATATGTAATTCATTACTATAATTCGTTACATTCCCAAGAATACATCAAAATGAATTTAGCACAATTTCCCCTTTCAAAAAAAAATCATTAGAAATTGTATTTTTGCTTTTAATTTTATATTCATGCTTTACTAATTCCAATGAGGATGCACCAATTATAGCTATATATGCATTTAACTAATCATTAGCAATCAACCCATGGTTTATATAAACAACACGTGGTTTCTAACAAAGACCACCTACAACCTAAAACCGTGGTTTACTTAATAAATGGAGTATAATATATATATAGGAAATTAATTGTGCTCCATTAGATTCTTATCCATGTCTCATAATTTTCATAATTACTTTCTCCTGGATAAAAAAATTTGTTAGGTTTTCAATTCTTCCTTAACTAAATCATCAGGAAAATTTGATTTATCCCTTCATTTATTCATTTATAACTCAATGTAATGGGTCCACATTCTACTATGTAATATGAAATGATCCACAATTACTGATCCAATCAATTATTTAACCAACGATTTAGACCGTATGTATTTGAGATTTCCACTTCCTTAATTTCCACGTACATGAACTAAAATATTCTTATTACCAAATACTTTAGTCATGAATTAAATATACGTGACTTGAAAATCATCCTGGTAACATTACCAAATACCAACTTCCAATTTTTTTTTCTTTTTTTTTAACACTTAATCTACCACAATAGTGTTTCTTACTCCTTTAATCATAATTAGAATAATAATATTCCAGCCATATGGTCAAATATGACATACCACTTTACTTATAAACTTTTAAGATGAATTCACTTTTTATTTTTCCTAGTTTCTTCCCAGCAGGTGATACTGCTGCTTTACGGATCACTCCATGGCCACTTGTTCACATCTGCCTCTTCAAAATTTTCCATTCAGTCACTGTTTTGTTTAATGCCTCCTACTATGAGGTGCCTCTATGTTTAACTGTGTACAAGACTTCTTTTCCTACTGAATCAGGAAATGATATATATCTTATTGATTTTTCACCTTCTTAACCATGAACATATTATTTATGGTTCCACACACCTTCTACTATCAATTCATAATGCTTATATTGCATATAATAATTTATTTAACAATAGTCAATAGAGGACTATCACATACTTCCCACAATCTCATAATTATAATAATTCTTGGGAATATATATACATATTAAGACACTTGTCCAAAATGTCAACTACTTATCTCTGTGGTTTCTCCTGTACACTTATTTACACCAACCTTTTCTTAATATGTTCAACTTATTTGATATTCAAGAATATTATGAATTATTCGTAAATATCTTCTTTAGGTTTTAGGTTCAAGATACGTTTCCCTCACAATCATGAATATACATCAACACTTTTTTTTTCTTAGGGTCGAAATATTTCCACGTGAATTCTAAATTAAATTCATTTCTTTAACAGTAACCCTAGTTTAAATGTTGTGTGTTGAGTTCTATAGTAAATAATGAATTTTTCTTAGAGAGATATAATTTTATATTATCACTATATCTAATTTTCTTTTCCTTCTACCGTATAGAACCCAACCTTTACATAACTATATGTAATTTCACTTAACACATATATGTTCTATTTAATGCTAACGACACACATATAGGTTTTTCTTTACTACACCTCGCATTGGACCCATGGAAAAAGTCCTTGCGAAGTTGAATTTATAGTTAAAAGTCCCAACCCCATTCGGACTTGTCATCCAACCTCTCACGTGGGACAATACCCAACTCTGGACCAACATTACTTACATGTCAACCCTCATAATTTTTTTTATTATTGCCAAAAGTAAATTGCCCCCCCTTTTATGGTTCGATATTAAAATTGACTCACTTTATAAGAGGCTTCAGCCTTGGATTTATTTAAATTTCGCATTCCATATCATTTTAAGGTTTTCATCTCACCAATACTTTGGTTAATTCACCACTTAATATATATAACCTAATGGCACACCAAAATGTGATACTAAGGTTTTTATTCCCGTATAATATATACATGACTTATGAATTTTACCTTTGTTATCCATCCGGTTTATAATTCACATCCATTCGTAAATCATGAAATTTACCCATAACACCATGAACTCCAACCTTAGTTCCCGTACTATCAGTGCATAACCATGGTTTGAGGCGAAGTACTACACCACTGTAAAAAAAAAAAAAAATCTCCTTAGCAGTAACTCAAACTCCGTATACTTGGATGTGATAAGAAATATCTTAAGACATTTTGGAAACCTCGGTTCTCGTTTTCGAAGTTTGCGTGTCAATTGAAATGGAACTTGAAGATTTGGATTGATACGAATCATAAATGCCTTCCTGTTCTGCCAGGTTTTTGGTAGCATACATTTATTTGATTTAATTCATAACAGTACCTCTGAGATTGACTGTTAGGTTTCCATAACTCCCTTGTTGTATTCGAGAATTTAATCGTTGATTTAACTATTTCCTTAGGCATCTTTCGCCATGTGGACGGTAGATGGGTGAAGACCATTAGGGTTTTTCCACAGATATAAAATTTGAGTTCTTAATTGCAATTTTCATTTCCATGGTGCAATTTCGAGAACTTTCGTTTCTCTGCAGCTTTGCATTTGTTTCTGCCAGGAAATCTCGCATCTCTGCATATAGATTATCAACCGAGTTGCGCCTATTTTCTCAGGTATCTCACGCCTCTCTTAAGAAATCAACATGTTTTATAAAAAAAAAAAATTCTGAGTTAAAATTTTATGGAATGCGCTATTGCTTTGCTATGGTCGAATTTGAGAAATTAGGTCTCTGCTTCCATTTTATCTTTCAACTACTACAATAACAGTTCACACGCATATATCTATATCCTGAGAAGATTTGGTTTGTTTCTTAAATCGAGAGGTTATGACTCAGTTTGTCGTCTTTCTGGTTTATGAAGAAGAATCTTCAACGTTACTGTATATTACTTTCTTACCATATTGCCATATCCTATATGGGTTCTTCTTTTTTCTTTTTTTTTCCTCATAGTACTACTCATTTGTTTCTTACCAGTCCATATATGGAATGACCACATAATCTTGCCAGCTTCTTCAACAAGTGACGTAGCTTGGCAAAGATTTACTGGTCTACGGTATGGCTATCCCAAAATTTTTGTTTAACATACGGTTCTAAGTTTTGGTGACCCTTTGATTTGCTTGTAATCCTTTATTTAAACGAAGGCCCATTACAGCGTTTTTTTTTTTCTTTTATTTGTTAACTACAGGTTGGCTATCAGGTGGTTCGCTATTAGGCAGATTGAAGTTTACAAAGGTACAACATAGTTTTTCTACATCATTAGATGCGTTTTTTTTTTTCTTCTTCTAATTTCTCATTTTCATGTTACTTTCAATTAGTTTACCTTCCAACCGGTTTCCAATTGATTTCTTCCAGGTAATATTGCAATTCCAGTTCCCTTTTTGTTTACTGGCATTCTTCAAAATCGTTTCCTTCATGAGTCACCTGAGTGGAATAATAATACTTGGTTCCTTTATGTTTCATAGGTCTGTATATCTTTGTTTTCGACCGTATTACTCTGACCCAGAAATCGACATATCGTTCTCGCTCCATTAGTAGCCGTGAAGACTGTTTGGAATGAACTGGTTAATTTTATTGTAATTAGCTTATTACTTCCCAGAAGGACACTGTAATAATATCTATAGGACTATGACTTTCTTACACCCATATTCCATTTCATATAGTATTGAACTCGGACTTAATTTTTTCTGCATATCTGGGTTTTAAATGTATGAGTTGATATCTACATTTCTTCAACTCGCTTATGCTTCTCTACGCTAGTTCGTTATTTTCCGTTTGCTAAATTTTATTTATTTTTATAAAATACAGTTCATAGTTTTTGTTTTTGATCTCTTCTACTATCAAACTTACCTGATACGAGATAATGAAAAATGGAGCATAGATCTAAGGTATTATAGATATGCCATGTTCACCATATAGGATAACCATTTTCCCTGAATTTGTACTGTTATGATTACTCCTGAAGTATAGTATGACACTTGCATTTCACTCTGTCAAAATTTATTATACTCCCGAGTAATATATAGTTTCTGAATATATTTAAATTTTCCCAGATATGTGTTTTAAAATATTTGTTTTTCTATGATATTATTTTAGACAGAATATCAAATACTCACAATAGAATTTCTCATTTTTTCATTGATAAATTTTATTTATCTTACTTGAATCTATAGTTATATTAACTTTTTTTTTTTGTAAGTAAGTAGTAACATTATATTACGATATAAACAGAGGTTACAACAGAAGAAGGCGAAGACTTACGGCTTGGATTCCATAGCCTGCTTTGCTGCAATTTTCAGAGAGCTTATCAATGCACAGCTATTCAGCTTTGACAATTGATCACCTTAGCTCTTAACCAAAACCAAAATTTACCGGGCTGTCACGCAGGACCCCCTTCGGTGACAAAACGAGGTTATCATAATTCCGATGGCCATAAAGGCCTATTACATACCAGCAAGAAATAAAAACGACTAAAGAGAAGCCTGATTACCAAAATCAGGGTCGACCTGATGGCAGCAGGAAGAAGAGATGTCTGCGCCTCTTAGATGTTAGGAGTAGATGCCCCCGAGTGCCCTCCCTCGCCTGAAGGTGTGCCTTCCCCTCCTGGGGTTGGGACCCGTGGCTTGAACCTTCTGATTACAGTAGCTTGCTCTGCATCTGTGGCTAGCTCGATGGAGACATTTTGAACATGGCGGAGATAGAGTTCGAATCTGCGGACGAACTTCTCCATGGTCGTGCCTTGCTGTTTTAGCTCCGCGGTGAGTGAGTTCAGTGCGATTTCCAGCTTGTCGAGACGTGCAGTGTTCTGAGCTGAAGCAATGGTCGTGGCTGCGAATGTTTCTTTCACTGCAGCTCCTTGCATGGCTATGGCTTTGGCTAGCATTGTTTTGACTTGCCAAGCTACCACTTGCGTTTGCAGGAATTGGGTGTGCCGAGTGGAAGGGGTTCCTGGATCCACAAGCCAGTCTACCTCTTCGCTGATGTTGATGTCGTCTGTGTGTGCTCGGGCCAATTCTACTTCTTCCTCCAGAACCTCTATCGCCTGTTTCCCTCGCTTGGACACTGATTCTTCGTAGCATTCCACTTCTCTTTTGAGGGCTTGGGAGGCTTTGATGCTCCTCGGATTGATTTCTGCCATAGCTTGCGAGCCTGTTTCTGCTCCTGTTCTGTTGCGAAACCTTGAAGATTGGGATAGAACCGGAACCTGCACATAGACAGAACAGCATAAGAATGAAAGAGGAGGATTGCGGGGAGGGGTACTTAAAGGGAGATGGCGAGGGGGGGGTTGAAGCTCGCCGCGGGGTGGCCAATCCAATCCATTATTGCGGGCAAGTTGCCATAATGAATTGTCATTAAGACTGGGTGAGTGGTCGAAGTAATTCGATTTGTTGTGAGATCCTTCACATGCTGTCTTCCAGCGCTTAAGGCGCTCGGTGGAGCTGTTTCTTCTATCATTACTTTCACTCATTAAGGCTTGCTGGTTCCGATGGCTTTTCGTTGAATTCTCCTGCGTGTGTCGATCGCCCAGCGCAATCACCAAACCATTACGTCTGATCTTCTGATGATGCCTGTCCTTCCGTCCGTTCCCTGGAGTCGTCAGCATTCAGGTCCTTTTTTGAAATGATACTGCACTGATCCCGGAGCTTGTCATCTCTGAGCTCCTTCCAACACGTGTCCCAGGCGTGAGTTGGGTTGTCGACCGCATAGTTTGCAATGTGGTCCACGAGGGAATTCGCTTGCCTCCTCACATATTGTAAGACTACACCACTGAGAGAGGGCAAATGTTGCGCTATTCTCTCTGTTATCGCAGCTAGCCTCCAATGCTTAATTGCTTTGGCTGGTTGTGTTCCCTGTTGGATCTTTTTTGCAGTAGTTATGGCCAGCTTAGAGTCACCTTCCACGATTGCTTTTCTTTTGCCCAACTGTATCAGGAGTCGGAGCCCCTGTTCCAACGCTGTGAATTCTGCATAGTTATTAGTGGTTTCCCCCAAGTTTTTGCTGAGGATGTGAATGATTCCTCCGTTTTCATCCCTTAGAACTCCTCCCGCTCCTGCTGGGCCTGGGTTGCCCTTTGCGGCCCCATCGAAGTTTAATTTGCAGAATCCATTGGGCGGACACTGCCAGGTGATCAGAGAGTGCATTGGTCGTAGACTTGTTTTTGTCACAAGGTGTTCTGCTGCGTTAGTGAGGCCGAAAATGCTCAGAATTCTTCTATCATTGGGGCTGATGGTATCCATCTCTTCCTCTGTACACCAGGTGCGTATTGTCTCCGTGAGCCCCTTTATGATGATTGTTTTTAGATCGTCGGTTTGACGTTTCCTGCACTTTTGGAAGATTCGGTTGTTCCTTTCCTTCCATACGTTCCATATGATAAAGCCTGGACTGTTTGCCCATAGTGCGTTAACCATAATATTATTGGATAATTGAGCTCGCCAGTTTGTTATGGTTTCTTGAATTGAGTTACGTTGTCTATCTGATTGCTGGAAGATTTCTTGCAACCATTCCCATAGTTCGTTGGTCCATTTGCAGCTATTGAAGAGGTGGTTGGTAGTTTCCTCCTACTGCTCGCATAATGGGCATCGGGACGGACCAGTGAAGCCCCTTTTGATTAGGTTTTCCCAAGTTAGGACTTTTTTGTTCTGCAAAATCCACAGGAACAGTTTGATTTTGGGCCAAAGGATTCCCTTCCAGACATTCTCATGCCAAGCAACCTTATCCTGCTCCTCCCTGTTATCCAGGTGATACCTAGCTTCTTTTAGGTTGAAAGACCCTCCATCCATCATGCCCCAGCGCAGTTTGTCTGGTCCGTGCACTTCTCTAAGGATTCTTTTGCTAAGCGCTTCATTGAGTGTTCTGTTTAGATTTTGCAAATGCTCCTCCTGGGGAAGGGGAGTGAGCTGCCATTTTCGCCATTGCTGCTGATCATTGCCTTGCTCCCAGAAGTGATGTACTTTTGTTTTCCCATTTTCCCGATACCATTGTTGCAGAGGATGGAGAGTGGGGCTTTCCAGTTTTGGGAGTTGTTGCCAGGCATCTTCCCAAAGAAGAGCCGAACTTCCATTTCTGATCTCCCAGAAGCAGTGATTCTGAATTATGTGTCGATTTTCTCTGGCTAGGTTCCAAATGGAGGAGCCTATCGGGACCTCTGTGATTCTGATGAGCTCTTCATGCTGCCAATGTGCTACGTATTTGGCTTTCCAAAGTTTTACCCAGGGAGTTTGGGGCTCGGTTAGCCATCTCCACCATAGCTTGGCCCCGTTGGCTTTATTGATGGTGCCAGGATCCTGTAATCCAAGACCACCGAAAATCTTGGGCTTGCAGAGCTTATCCCATGCCACCAACGCCCATTTTGGCTTGCCAGAGTTGCCCGACCATAGGAATTTCCTTTGGACGCTTCTTATTTTCTGCAGAACTCCTTGTGGAGCAAGTAGGATTGAGAGCATGTAGCTGGGAATTGCTTGAAGAACCGCTTTGGTCATTACCAAACGTCCTGCTAAGTTTAGAACTCTGTTGGTCCCGTGGTTGCATTTGTCCTCCAGCTTGTTTATCAGCCTTTCCCAGTGAGCTTTCTGCCAGGGCTTGTCCGTTAGGGGAATTCCTAAGTATTTTGAGGGAAGGCAACTTCGTTTGAAACCCAGGATCGCAGTCAGGTGTCTTTGGACCGCCAGATGAGTATTAAAGAAGAATAACATGGATTTGTCAAAATTGAAATCCATTCCGGAAGCCTTACTGAACAGGGTGAGTATTTTTTTGAATCCTTTTGCTTCTTTGACAGTAGGCGTGCCATGCATCATGGTGTCATCCACAAACTGCTGGTGAGTTGTGGCCGGAAAATTGTTCATAGGTTTCAGACCTTTTATTGTATTGTTCTCCTGAGCATGCTTTATGAGACGACTGAACCCTTCCATCAGAATAACAAAAAGAAACGGGGAGATTGGGTCTCCTTGCCTTATACCCCTGGTTGGGTAGAAAGGTTGAGACGGGGCTCCATTTACCAGGATCGAATGATTGGGCGTTTTGATGAGAGCTAAGATCCAAGTTATCCACCTGTTGCTGAATCCAAAGGCTTGTAAGACAGCTTCTAGATAGGCCCAGCTTACTTTGTCATAAGCTTTCGATAGGTCCAATTGCATTATCATGCCTGCTTTTCTTTGGGTTTTTAGAGTATGGATCATTTCATGAGCTAATAAAACATTATCCATGATTTGTCTCCCCTCCACGTATCCTGATTGTTCTTCTGAGATTATTCCCGGTAGGATAGGTTTTAATCTATTTGCTATGACTTTGGAAATGATCTTATAAACCACATTGCAGAGAGCAATTGGTCTATACTTGGACGGAGTGCAGGCATCTTTTTCTTTTGGGATTAAGGCAATGAAAGTAGAATTTAGAGACTTTAAGATTGAGGATGATAATCTTGAGTCTTCCACCACCTCCCATATGTCTTCTTTTACAATATCCCAGCAAGCTTTGAAAAAGTCTACTGTGAATCCATCTGGTCCTGGGGCCTTCCCGTTGGCCATTTCTCTGACCGCTACCTCCACCTCCTGGAGAGAAACCGGTCTTTCCAGGGCACTGTTTTGCTCATCGGTGATGAGTCTGGGTATGGCAGAGGTGACTTTGTCGATGGCTTCTCTTCGATTGTAATCAGGTTCAGTGGCAATGTCTTGAAAGTGTCTGCGAAGCTGATTGGTAATATCCTAGTGTGAGCTGAAACTTTCTCCATTCTCTCCTTGTAATCTGGAAATTCTGTTGCTACATCTGTAGTCAATGGCAGATCTATGGAAGAACTTGGTATTTCTTTCTCCCTCCTTTAGCCATTGGTTGCGGGATTTTTGCTTCCATAGAATTTCTTCTTGCTTGCTTCGTTCTTCCCATTCTTGCATGAGCTGTTTTTCCTTGTCAATGGATTCCTGTGTTGTTTTGCCCTAAATCCATTCGTTGTGGATTTCCTCTAGCTTCTGCTCCAGCTGGCGTTTATCTGCAAATATATTCCCAAATACCTCTCGATTCCAAGTTTTCAGTTTTGCTTTAATGTGCTTGAGCCTTGCCTGAAGGTTGAACATTTTTGTACCTTTTGTCTGTAGTGGAGTATTCCACCAAGTTTTAATATTGCTGATGAAGTCTTTATGGTTGAGCCAAAACCTTTCGAAACGAAAGGGCCTGTTCTTGGGGGTGCCTGAAATTGATAGTTCCAGAGTAATGGGCCAGTGGTCTGAGCCCCCAGAAGGCAGGATTTCCGATCCTATAGTGTTCCCTTCCAGGATTAGGCTTTCGGAAACCAGGTAACGATCCAGTCTTGAGGCTATTAGCCTCTCTCCTCCTTGCCTGTTGGTCTAGGTGTACAAGCCATTGCTTGGCTTTATGTCTACTAGGCTTATTTCTCGAATGAAGTCATTAAAAGCATGGGCCTCATTGCTGAGGATTCTGATGCCTCCTTTCTTTTCCTCGAGTGATGTTATCATGTTGAAGTCCCCTCCATAGATAGCCCGAGAGTTGCTGTGTCTGTGATGCAGGCTGGTTAGTTGTCGTAGTAGCAACAGTTTGTCATTCACCCTTTGGGGGCTATAGACATTGACGAACAGAAAGGATCCTTCTTCTCCGATGATTTGCATTTGAATAGCTAGGAAATGTTTCGCTGCTTCAGCATTGATTAGATGATAGACATTTGGATTCCACAGGATGGCTAAGCCTCCACTCATGCCAGTTCCTTCCACCGCTAGATGCTCTAGATGCTTGCTTAGTCTTTTAGTTATCTCATTTTGCTTTTGAATTGTGCATTTGGTTTCCTGGAGGAAAACCATATCCGGTCTTTCTTGAGTGATTTTCTTTTTCAGGAGCCTCTGTTTCCTGAGGCTTCCTAGTCCTCTTGCATTCCATGAGAGGACTTTCATAGTTAACTGAGATTAGGAAGAGAAGGAGAAAGCCTCAAGGGCTTTCATCTTTCCCGAGTTGATCAACAGTTGGCCTAACTCGTAGAGAGCATCTTTGTTTGATCTTATTCCTCTTTTCTTTTTGTACTGACTACTGGCTTGCGTCTGGTGTAGGGTTTGTGATTTGATTCCCAGGCTTCTGGGAGCACTACGACCCTTTTTCAAATTTCTTGTTATTGCATCTTGTCTAGCTAGTAGTAGATGGTTGATCTTGCTTATTTCTTCTTCTGGTACTTTGTCTATCCCTTTTTGTTTCCATTGTTCTACTATTGAGTTAAGATCCAGCCCTTCTTTCTCCAAGATTTCATCCAGTTCTAGGTCTTCTGTGCCCTGTTCACTGAGGATCATGTCCTCATCTTCTTCTTTGTTTTCAGAGTTTGCTGCCTTGATATTTTCGGGATCTAGGGTATCTTGAGTCTGCTCATTTATCTGATTCTCTAGATCAGGATCTGCCTTGTTCCCTTGAGAGTCCTCTCCCACTATTTCGAATGGATTTGTGGTGTCTTTGTTTGGATCTGCTGACTTAGGATGATTTCTACGATTGGCTCTATGCCTTCCAGTAGGCCTTGTGAATCCATCCGTGGTAGCAGAGGGTTTCCCTTTGGGGGGCTCCTCCGTCTTATTTTGAGGGCATTCTCTGATTAGATGCCCATGCTCGTGGCATTTTCGGCATCTAAAGGGTATTTGCTCATAGTCTATAGTTTGAAAGTAGGTTTCATCTCTGTAGTCTAACCAAAGTCCTTCATGCAAAGGTCCTGATACATCCATTTCAACACAGATGCGGGCATAAGTTGTGTACCTTTTTTGAAGAGTAGCTTCAGATGCTCGGACAAAGGTGCCCAACGTGTTGCCGATTTGTTCCAATGCTGCTGGTCTCCAATAGTCAATTGGCAAGGAGAAAAGTCTGATCCAGACTGGTACCTGGGTGAAGGTTTCTTGCTCAGGTGCAAAGTTAGGTTTCCATGGCCGCATGTAGAGGCCTGCCGAGGCATAGAAGTAAGGACCTCCCTCAAAGATCCGGTCTTTGTCATCCAGATTGGTGAATACCACCGTGAAAAATCCTTTGGCTCCTAGGTGCAGCTGGACATTTCCTCGCGGTTTCCAAACTTGCTTGATCCAATGACACAGCGCTTTTTCACTGGGCCAGAACCCCATGAATTTACAAATTATCGCATATATTGACATGTGATCTCGGTATTCCTGAAGTTCTGGATCCGTAATACTTACCCTCAGGCTGTCCATAGCTTTTGGTTTGCATCGTCCCTGCAATTTTGGTTGCGCTTTGTTCCCTTCAGCATTTTCAGATCGATCATGCTGGGCTGTTTGTTCGTCAATTTTATTCAGATCTGCATCCTTGCTTTGTGGATCTGCCTTTTGCGAAAGTTGAGTTAGATTGGCTCCTTCTCTGCTTGTAGATCCCTTCCCTGTTCTGGTTGCTAAGCGATCTGAGATTGTCTCCATGTGGCTGGCGTGATCTGGGTTTGCAGAGGAGCCCACGATTCTTAAACTCTCATCCGGCTTCTTCCCTTTGTCTATTATGACCTGTTTGAAGGTGGGGGCTCCAGGGGCCCCCGGGCGTCCCATCTTCTGCGTCATTTTCAACCCTTGTTGCCGCAGATCTTGGATGCGATCTCGGCTTTTAGCCAGCGTTCTGGTTTCGGATCAGAGGGCGGCCTTCGAAACCCTAGCTTCCGCCTCAGAAAAACCCTCGACTTTTTCCCGCAGACCTCTATCTATAGTTATATTAACTTACTTGTAATATAAAATATAGATTCTTTTCAAATGTTAAGTACTTTTATTCTATACTCTATTTGCTTTGATAATTTTAGTTACTTATCTAAAATCTCATATTACAAACTGTTATTTTCTGCAATTATATACTTATAACTTACTAGTACAGACACAGATTTAAGTTACCATTTTTTTTTTTTTTCAGGATAAGTGGGAATATTGTATATCCTCATATTTAAACTCCTCACAGTTTAGAGATTCTGATAGATATTTCCCAATATCTCTTCCTACTACTATACAGAAATTAGAAGATAATTTCTTCTAATACTTCTGCTAAATGTAAGGAATAACCGATCTCTGAAAACTTAATTATAAATAACAGCTACAGCAGTTATCCATATTGTACAACAGCATCTGATTTAACCATTCATAAAAATTGTGTGCATACCACTCCTTTTGATTGGTTTAAAAAGGTTCTAACTGCATATCATTCCTTTGTTTTACTTTACAGTGAAGAAAACATAAAAATTGGCATAACCCAAATGGTGGTTTGGCTTTCATTGGTAAAAAAAACAATTTCCTAATTTTAAAAACCCTCTTTCACAGACGAGCTTTATTCTATGGTCTCAAACCTCATTAAACAAGACCAAATAGTAAGATTGGAATCATGACTAACCCACTATACAGGAAGCAAAGGTACAGAAGCATAGAAGTTTTCATTACAGTACCCAAAATGCACAGACGGTTTCATTACAGAACACAAATCAGGTCTGGTGACCCAAAGGAATCGTTATCAAGGGATTCCAACGCTATCTTTTCATTATAGCATAATATTCATAAAATTTATAACAACTTATTGTTTCTTCGTGAGCACATAACTTTCCCAGTTTTCTCAACTTGGTCTCCGATACCATTTGTCATGTCTCCCATACTCAGTTTCTTATCCACATAACATTAACTCACAGATATACTCTACTTTATGCATCTGACACAATTTTTCTGTTGAATCAATTACAAATTCTTATTTTTAACTGGTGTTTAGTTTCTCTTTGGTAATTATAGGCAGTCATGCTATTATCAGAATTCCCATGAGAAATTTTGGCTTGACCTCAATTCTTATCAGTCAATCTAGTCGACTTATATATATATATATATATTGGTTTGTATTTCTTAGGTGGGTTCTTCAGAGTTGTGTCCAACTCTAACTAAGCAATATGCCCTTCCTCTAACTTTCTAGTTAGCAAGCTTTATAGACTTTCCAACATCTATAATTATGAAGTTTAACATCTATGTATAGATGTTTACATCTGCATATACATCTATCTATATTCAGTTAACCTTCTTTGCTT
The DNA here is from genome assembly GCA_034641835.2 of Pinus albicaulis. Lineage (NCBI taxonomy): Eukaryota > Viridiplantae > Streptophyta > Pinopsida > Pinales > Pinaceae > Pinus > Pinus albicaulis. Next base: position 189,164,182 of record CM076579.1, read on the forward strand.
CAACTACTTTTACAGCAGTTTATATTGAAGGTGAATAGATGCTCTTTTCCCAGTATTTTAAATATGCTTAAAATCTTCCCTTACACATACTTTTATCACACATAAGTATATTTTCAATTGGACTCTTCCCGTATATTATTGTTATAAATATTCAGCATATTTGAAATTCTGGTGCATATTAAACTCTTCCCTTAGAAAAATAGGATATAGATCATTTTTCTTCAATCAAATGGAAGAAACCAAATTTGATATTTTAGACTCCCTATTTTCAGATCCTCATACTTAGTTAGGATTTAACTTCTATTTTCCTATGTTTAGGCTTCTATGTAATAGAACAGTTTAAATTCTTAATTCTACAATTCTTGTCCTTGTAGTATAGCTGTCATGCTGAAATCCATACTGCTATCACAGGTTTAGTGGTTTCCTACTTGCTATTCTTGGTTACAGTTTTACTAAAATGTTCTGTTTATACATCACAGCAACTAAGTTCTTCATTCCAAAACACCGCAAGCTACAACTTTAATTTTTCTATTAGATTAGACATTCAGATTTACTTAACATCTCTAACCTTCATTACGGTAGGGTACAAATCCCCATAACCAAACCATTGGTCTCTATTTAACTTTCTCCCTACTAGTAACATACTGAATTTTCAGCTATTAGATCAAGTTTGTAACTGCATGAGGTATTGAACAGACACTCAATCTAAAATTTGCAGAAGAAATTATAACATAACAATTACTATGACCCTGATATACTTAATACAACCAGAAATTAATTTCCAAAATTATGCATGCATACCGATACTATGACGAGTCCTCCCAACCTTAGAGTTCTTCTATCTCCAGAACTCACCCCTGAGCTGAGATCCTCCAAGGACAGACTAACCTCAATCTGTTCTAGAGCAGCTTATTTAAGCTATGCTCTCCCCAAAGCTTGTTTCCAATTCGGTGTACATAATTTCAGAATGCTTTTATTCCTGTTTGCCTAGGCTTCCCTTATTTAGGGACTTTAAAGTTTCTTTCTGCTTTTCCATCTTTTCCATATTTTTACCTCTTCCCAACTACTTTCCTCATCATTGGGGAATTTAGATTTTTCCTCAAAAATCTAAGTTAGAAATAATTTCTTTCAATTATTTTTGAAAGATTTTGGGGAAAGTCTTTACCTTTTCCATAACCTCATGGATTAGGCATGTGATCTCAATGATCTCATTTGGTCATAGTGCATACAAAATATTTCATTTATTTTTCATAAATAATTAACTACATCCACAGAATAATTATCCATTGGGGTCCACTCCCCTTTGGATTTATGTTCAAATGTCTAATTTGAAAAGCATATAATTATAGAACTTGGGGGTGTTACATGGACACTTTATATGTGGCGGGCTCGACGTCTAATGTTGCATGACTCCGGGAGATGACCTTGTGTCGCTTCTTCTGAGGAGGAATCTGAATTCAAACTTGTTGAGGGCCGAGAATGGGTAAGACGACCCTGACTAGAGCCACACCTGCATCTCATTCTGTGGTGGAGGTGCAGCATGGAAGCATAGGTGGGCTGGGAGTTCCTGTGACAGTTAGAGCAAACAAATACCAAAGGAAACTTACAATTATTGGCAGACTGAGCACGATGAAAGGAGTTGGCACAACATAAAACACTCTGAGAGAAATGGTGTCCCGGCAACGTTTCCAGGCATCCAAAGAGTGTGCAGCAGCATCCTGTTTGTGTGCGAGCACTAGGCTCAGCACAACCAGGAGGGAAGGTACCACTCAGAGGAGGCGGGGAACCACAATTGTCACAGTAGCAAGCAGAACAGCTGAAGAAAAACGCCATTGCAGGTCGAATGAGCAGAGTGGGTTGAAGTAACATCCGAGCAAGAGGATTAAATGCCTTGCGAGTTGGCAGAGTAATGGCATTCTAAATGAATGTGCATGGGGCCATATGGCCACCCCACATGAGCTCCTTCGAGAGTCGTGTAGGGACTGACTTCCCATCACCCCAGGCAAACATCCGCTTCCGAAGGTCAAAATGTTAAACATTACATTACATCGTTTATATCATTCTTTGTTGGAGAGCATAGTAACACAAAAATGTAATATTTAAATATATAACTAATTATTTTCCTTTTTTTATATTGTTTTTTATCGATGTAATATAGATTAATTGCTTTTTGTGGAGTTTAATTTTATGATATAAATTTTATTGAAAATAAAAATCTAATGCTTATTTACCAAAACATTTAATGTTTGTGTATTTTACAAAAAAAAATAAAAATTATTCATTGAACTAATTTATGTAAAATCTAGTTTTATTAAGTTATTGATTTAAATTTTATTAAAAGAAATGAGCTCAAACCTAACAAATTTTTAATAACAACATTTTAAATTAAAAGTCACCAAAACCTAAATTCAATGTAACTTATTAAAAAGAAAAAAACTAACATTATAAAAAACATATATATAACTATTTACTTGTGGATCTAATGGCCTAAAACATTTCAATCGTCTAACATTTGATCCATTGACTAGAAAATGAACACAATAGAAGTTAGGGGAGTTGTTTTCAAATAGTGACACATTAAGACGTAAATATGATCTTTTTACTAATTTTGTTTTCAAATAGTGATGCCTTAAGACGTAAATATGATATTTTTACTAATTTTAGATATTTTTTGGGGGATGGTTCTACTCAATGTCATTATTATTGGGAGATACTTATTAAGTTTTATTAATATAATAATAATTTTAGCTTTTCAATTTTATTCTAGAACCATATTGGAAACCAATAGATTAAATTAAATGACTAAATCTTAAAAAGAAATTAAAGGTGATATAATGACATACTTAACACACTTGAATCCCAAAAAATGATATCCAATAAAAAAATTATAATTATCAAGTGTTTATTAATCTTCTATGGTTCTTTGGTCAATTTGATTATTATTGGTAAATTTGTGTTAAGTTTTATTAATATAATGATAGTTTGGGCTTATCCATTACTTTTAGGATCATATTGAAAACCAATAGATTAAATTAAACCTCACTTGAAGCTTAAAATAATAATAATAATAATAATAATAATTTTTTTTTTTTTTTTTAAATAATTTTAATAATGATTTTGTGTCAACTAATTTTTTATATTTAATATAAATTTGGAAAATGTTAGAGGTTAAATGTGGCGTAATTTTTCATGATTTTTCCAAAACAAATTGCCAATTTCCATTTTTATAAAAATGACTAACCCAAGTTTTACAATATAAAATTATTTAACTTTTAATATATATAAAATCATTATAAATTTGGATAATTTTACACATACATCACTACAAAATGTTTTTAAACTTCAAGATTAGTGGCATTTATGAATAGTTTATCTCGTGTAGTAGTGGCCCCATGGATTCTCCATACATTCTCATTACCATTAAGAAAATTATAAATTATATCTTATCATATTTATTGACCTTATAGGCTCTATGGGGGTAGATCTCAAGTAAAAACCTAAACATGTAAAGATGTAAACATAAATGTAAAGTTATTTTAATGTTTAACATTTAACATTAATCTAATATCCCGTCTATGTAAAAATTATTCTAATTATTATTATCTATAAACACAATACAAATTTAAAATATAAAGAGGTTTACCAATACTAAAAAAATATGCATGGTAGATAAAACAAATATAAATAAACTTCAAGTATAGTAAATAAATGAAACATCTTTTTATACATACTTTCTATATATCATAAATAAATAAAAATATAAATAAAGTAAAGGTATTTTTAATTAATAAATAATACTTCTTTTTATATTTACTCCATAAACCTCTTCTCTTAAAACTTTTATTTAGGTGAAGCCTATGGGCCAAATACCATTTTAATACCATGGGATAAATATCATGGGTGAAATACCATATTTATAAAAGAGGTATGGTAAATAAATATATATAAAAGTGGCATAAAGAGATATCATAATACATAAAAATATATCAAATAGGATTAGAAATGAACATCTAATTATATACTAGTGTAATTATATACTAGGCCTATGCGCCAAATACCATGGTAAATGAAGAAAATATAAATAAAACATAGATATGGTAAATAAATAAAACTTACTTTTATATTTACTCCATAATCCTCTTTATATTGAGGAATACTCAAAAAAGAGGTGTTTTTTAGGTGAAGGATATGAGTCAAATATCATGGGTCAAATTATTATTAATATTATGAAAAAAAAACATTATTAACCCCAATATTAATATTAAAATATTATTATTATTATTAAATCTAATATTCATATTAGCATATTATAATATTGATATTATTAAATTTAATAAATTTGCACTAATACAATATCAAATTTCTTATATTATAATATATATTAATATATCATGATATATAATAACTATATATATATATATATGGTAGGTGAGAACAAAGACATATAGTGATAGAGGTGGAGAGATAGGGAGAGTAACCACGAAGAGATGTAGAAAAATTGAAGGAGAGGGGAGAGAATGAATGAAGAGATAGACAAAGAGGATTCAGAAAGGTGGAGGAGGGTAAGAAAGGGAGATGGAGAAAAAAATATGGAAGGGGGAGAGAGAGGATGAGAGAGAAGATATATAGTGAGAGAATTTGAGGGTAGAGAGAGAGAGAGAGAGAGAGAGAGAGAGAGAGAGAGAAAGGTAGAAGAGAAAGGGAGAGAGAGGACTTGAGAGAGAGGAGGAGAGAGGAAGGGGTAGAAAGATGGATCCATCTTAACTCTGGATCTATAAGTACCAAGAGGGATCAAGTCTCTATAGGTGAAAACATTTCCTCAAGTTTTACACTAAAAAAACTCGTTTTCACCTCGATAGATTTGATCCCTCTCAAGGCTTGATAGATCGTGAGCTAAGATGGATCTAGGTTTGTTATATTGTATTTATTTCAAAGATGTGCATTAATATTTTTAATATGATTAGTTTGAGTTAATTTTTAGTTCAATGTTATTTTGAGGAATATAATAATGAGCTTAAGGAGGTTATGTTTAATACATTAAATATAAGTTTGTGCAACTTAAAAGTTGTATTTAATATTTATACATTTTGTCAATCCAGGGGTTACATCTATTAGCAGAGTTTTAACTATGGTCAAAATCAACCTTATGAACCACAAGGGAAACCTTTCGTACAACATGCAATGCCTTAAGTACAAACTAATAAACCTTTTTTCCATCAAGATCAATTTTCATATTTTCATGATGGATAACCTTCTGGTCAAACAAGCCAACCTTAATTTCAGTAGGTCTAGCCTTTTGTCTAGCAAAGAGAACCCTCCACTCAACAAGGAATTAGTAACGTAAAGTATATGGAGGCTTACTCACAATGATGACCTCAAAGGAACAGTGATGAAATAAAATTATTTTCAAAATAATTTAATAGAAAATTGGTACAAATGTATAGGGAACTCATGAAATGGTTTTATCATGTGTAAGAATTTGGTAGAATCACTTCCTCATGTTGGTAGCTAGGTGTTTTATATAATTTTTAATCAAAAAAAATTAGGATTGGAGAAGAATAATGGTTTGAAGAGGGGATGGTTTGGTCCCATTCATTTATTGCCATGTAATTCAATTAATAAATTATGTTCACATATCTTTATTTCATGTTCTTAATCGTTCAAGTTTTTCTTTATATCAAAGAAGAGTTCAAGAAAAAATATTTCTAGGCTAAATCTTCTTTGAGTGAGTTTATATGGGAATGGCTTACACATAAGGTTGTTTCTAAATTTGAAGGTTTCTCATGTAATTTTGGATTTTTAATTTGGTGGGATAGGAACTATAACATGTTCAAAATTTCTTATATACTCCCTCAAATTACTTTAGCTTTGATTTTTAGATTTCACAAAGAATATATGGTGGAGCCTAAAAGCAAGACATCAAGTTTTTTGGTCATACTTACACTAGAGAAATAAATACATATTCAGGAGAGGAAAAATATTTCTACGCTAAACCTTCTTTGAGTGAGTGTATATGGGAATGTCTTAAGGATAAGGTTGTTTCTCAATTTGAAGGTTTATCATGTAATTTTTTATTTTTTATTTGGTGGCATGGGAACTATAACATTTTCCAAATCTCTAATATCCCACTTCAAATTATTTTAGGTTCGATTTTTAGATTGTGGAAAGAATATATTGTGGAGCCTAAAATCAAGAAATCAAGTTTTTTTTGTCATAGTTTCACTAGAGAAAGGAATACCTTGGATATTTGTTTATGGTGTGATATAGGGTCATCCTATGATATGTGGGGTGGAATTAGCCATGTTCCACTCTCATTTTTACCATATTCACTTTAAATATCCTCGAGGAAGGAGCTAAAATAATAAATCAAAACTTGTAGCCATTATTAGATCACTTGAGGTTGATTCTTAGTGTTAAGCACTATACAAGCTCTATTTCAACCATAAATCACCTTATCAACCACTATATATTGAGTGATTATGTTTCTATTGTTATATTTTTATGTATGCTACAATGTTTCATGTTCCAATTCAAGGTCCAATTCAACAATAACCCAACCCCATCATCTATTAAAAAGTAAAGCCCTATTACGGTTCAAACCCACAAAATTACCTAATTTTTTACCTAAAGCTACCAACACCATCTCAAAACAAAATACTAGAGGAATACCAAGTATAATTTCCATAATAGCCCTAAGAAGGATGAATTCCACTTACCACCTTTAAAGAAATAACCTAGAGGGCCCCGAAGATCAATCATTCTCCATGATTCTCCAATAATTGGCCTCAAAGTTGAACATAAAATAAATTCATCCTCTAACCATGATAATATGAAAAGTAAGACAATAAGCAACCATTAGAATCCAATTGAGGGAGATCCATCTCTTGAGCTTAACTTCATGAAGCGAATTTGCAAAAAATATCTCCACCAAAGATTTATCCATAAGGGAGGGAATTTCATTGAAACAAATGTCTTTGCTTAGTACACTTTATTCTTGCTCTCACACCAAAACTATGTCTAGATTCCACACGATCCTTGTGCCATTAAGGAATCTCACCTTCAATGTACAATTTCACACAGGATAAAGTAGGCATGGGGGATGAAGGATTCATGAGCGAAATGATATTACCATAATCCAAAGGAGTGGACTTTGGGAAAACTCCATCACACATATCACGTTACTTAGCATTAGATACTCACCCACTAGGAGGAATCTATGATATTTCTAGTAAGACATGTGTTCATTCCTTTAAAACTCCCCCTCCTTACTTGTAAACTCTTACTTAAACTTGAAAGCAAAATATGGATGTGCATTATCCCTGTAATCCACGTCATCCAATTCCATGTTAGAAAGGGGTAGACAAAGGCTAAACAAAATGGAAAGGACAATCAAAGAAAGATATAGAGCTCCTTACAACTTTTAAGTAATCCCTTTTTATATTTAATGTAATTAGCATAACCTCCTTAAGCTCATTATTATATTCCCCAAAAGAACATTGAACTAAAAATTAACACAAATTAATCATATTAAAAAAATTAAAGCACATCTCCCAAATCAATATAATATAATGTTATAAATATGATAAGATATAATTTATATTATTTTTAATAGTAATGAGAATACTTTGAGAATCCATGTCCAGTATTACTATTCATAAATTGTAAGATTCCAAACAATAAAAATTTTGATAGATCTAAAACATATTAGTGTTCTCATTTAATAGAGTCTTTCATCAAGAACTGCAGCCATTTTATTTATATTATTCACTGAAAGTAAAATACATGCCCAGACCATAAAATTCTACAAATGGCATGCACGGCTGCTTGACAATGACAAATATAAGAAACTAAAGCCCACTTGTGAATCCTGAATGGATCCACCACATAAACATCGCCGAGGCCAGGTTCTCAACCCAAACATAATAAGATAGATAATACCAGGCTCATCCTAAATTCCTAGCTTCTCTTTCTTCGAAACCAAAAACAAATACTATGGGTTAATACCGCTGGAAGTACCATGGATTCATTCTATCCACTTTGAGTGGATCAAGAAAGGGAATATTACATAAATGCAACTAGCATGTGAGTTATAACATATCTCCTAAGATTTTAAGAGACAATTAAACTTGCAAGAGTTAAAATTATTTAACAAAAATTTGTTTTTATATTGAAGAAAAATATTAAGGATGGAAATCTATCATGAAGTTTAAAAACATTGGTGAGTCCTACTAGTGTCTAATATTCAAAATATAAAATTTTTAATGATGTATTTGTAGATTATTGAAATATATATATAGTTTTACATTGTAAAATTTGAGCTAATCATTTTTATAAAAATTGGAAATTGTCTATTTTTACAGAAAAACTATAGAAATTATGTTAATTAAAAATATTAGCACTAAAATTTTAGATATTTATATTAAATATAAAAAATTAGTTTACACAAAATAATTATTAAAAATATTTATAAAAATCTTTTAAATTTATTATTGAAAATTGTTGACAACTAATCTAGAATTGGATGATATTGTACATTATTATAAATTAGAAAATAAGAAAGCCTAAAAGACATTGAGAAATGAATCCCAACCGTCTTTCCTCATGTATAAAGTCATACACACCCTCCATGTAATTCATATTCAATTTACTGAATTACCTTCTGGCTTGACATTCTATGAGAGCCAGCTATATTTCTGGTAGAGCTGCCTCTCTGCAGGTACCTGGCAGAACTTCTCCTTCTCTGTTACCTGTCCCTTATTCCTCATAATTCTGCAAATAGGTAATTTTTTTTCCCGTAAAAACAGAGCTTCGCTCTCCACCCTCTCCTTCACGCTCTCGGCACTCATCGCTCTCCTCCGTCGACCCTATAGCTACAGAGTGCTTCGGTCTCGGTCGCTCCTTGCAGCTCGTGCGAGCTGCTGCTCTCTCGACCCTGCAGCTATTCGCCGTCGGCCATTCATTCCTCCCTCCCTACCGCTGCCTCCATCCAGCTCGGCCTCCTTGCAACTCGGCCTACTTGCTTGGTATTCGCCTGCTGCCTCAACTCTCTCTCTACTGCACCCTCTGTTGCTCTCTTTTCTCTCTCACTGTATTTTTTAAACATTAACTACCAATTCCGACTCCACTCAAAGGTCGGTAATGTGTATATATATCTGAAAGCTAAAAATTAACACTATTTTGTGTTTCTCTAAGTATTACGAAGCTTCACTTATTGGTTTGAAAGCTAATAGACACACAGTTAGGGTTAGGGTTTATCTAAAATTTACATACTCTGCTTTGTTTTAATTTTTGCAGATGAAAGTTTGAACTTTAGGTACATTGAAGAAACTACAACATACCTGGAGGATGGCAACATCCATGGCGATCCTCCTCACAAGAAAACGGTTCAAAATTGGCATGAGTTCAGTCAAAACTCACTCCAAAAATGACTTACTAGAGACTTCGAAGGTAATTTTTCCTTCCACTCTATTTACTACTGCATTAAATTTAAATTTGTATACAAGATTCACAGTCCGGGCTCATCCTAGCCTTTTCAATTTCAATGGATTGCTGGGAATAAATACACCAATGAGTTAAATCAACATATTTTTTTGTTACTGTTATTTATTTATTTATTCATCTCCTTATTTTGATGTCTATCTGTGGATTAAGAATGAAGATTCTGTTTTATGTGAAGGCATTTGTCATGTATTTCTGTTCTATATAGTTTCCATTTTATTATGATTAAGATGTCTTAATTATTTAGATTCATTTTTCATAAATTTGTGGACTACAGGACACTGCTTCTTGTTTGGATGAAGTTGATCAGTCACCTCCTACCTTGATATTGTATCCATTAACCACACCAATGAAAACATTAATTAACCCAGAAATCATTTTAGGACACCATGATATCGACATAAAGCGTTCGATGGCTACGTGCATCAGTGAAATCATTTCGATTACAACACCAGAATTTATATTCACTAATGATGATTTAGTGGTATTATTTATTTCCTCAAGTTTTCAGAACAATTCATTAGACCATTAAATAAATACATAGCTTGACTGAAATTTCCCAAGTTGTCGAGGGTTTTTCGTTGCTTTCTTATTAATAGCAATTTTTCTTATGCTTAAAATTTTTATACTACTTGTTACCATGTTTCATGGATTAAAGTGTAACACCCTTAGTTTATGTGTTTGAACTTTGATCCTAAGGGGAGTGGACCCCAAGGGACAAGTATTTTGTGGATGTAATTAAATAATTAATTTTGGAAAAAAAATGAATAAAATAATTCTGTGTAGATTGACCAAATTGAGAATTATTAGATCACTTGCTAAATCCATGAGGATGGATAAAGGCAAATACTTTCCCCAAAAAATATTTCAAAATTCCTTGAAAGAATTTATTTCCAAATTAGATTTTCAGGAAAATCTAGTTTCCCCAATTATGTGGATAGTAGTTGGGAAGAGGTAAAAAGCTGGGAAAAGCAGAAAGCAACTTTAAAAGTCCCTAAATAGGGAAGCCTAGGCAAACAAGAAGAAAATAATCCTGATATTCTGGACGCATAATTAGAAACAAGCTTTGGGGAGAAAAAGCTTAAATAAGCTAATTCCTGAACAGATTAGGGGTTGATCTGTTCTAGGAGGGATCTCAGCTCGGGGGTGAATTCTAGAGATAGAAGAATTCTAAGGTTGGGTGGATTGGTCATATAATTAAGTGGTATGCAAATTTCATTTATATTCTCTGTTATAAGGTGTAGGTATAAATTTTATGTTGTATTGAATGTGAAAGTATTATATGCGGCATGCTGTGAGTAATCACATTCCATACATTTAACAGAAATATCAGAAGAATTAGTCTTCAAATTTCTGTACAGTTGTAGGAATCACATCTATGGGACGGAATTCATTAGAATCTCTAAACCATAGCTGGTCTAAATCTGAGAATACTTAATTCCCAAAGATGATTTACTGTTTAACTTTAATCTGCTTCTGTTTTTATGAACTAAATCCTAACTATTGAAAAAGGAGCCTAGTACCCTTGCCTGCATCATAGAGTAAGGAAACTAGATACAAATTATATTTACTTGGAATAAGAAGTGAAATAGTTAATCAGAAAACATAGAGTACATAATTGATAAAAGTGCCATGGATCACGAGTTACAGGATACTGAATTCAATGAATTGGCAAAATCTGAGTAGGTTACCAATATACCTATATGTTTAGTCACAGAATTAAACTCATTCCAAATTTAAAAACAGATGTATAATTAATACATTTTACATTTATCTATAGTAAAACGAAAGGCCTGTGATACATAGATTGTTACAGTACTGATTAACGTGGCATGTTAGACATGAGAACCAATTATAGTTACACAAATTCTATCCAACAAATTTTAAATAAAAAGTCTAATGATATGAGGACTTAAACTTTATAAACTCATTTCCATCATAGTAATCTACAGATCTAGAGTTATACTAGTACCAAAAAGGAATGAATGAAGTATTGCAGAAAATGGTTAGGTAGTATTTAAAATATTATATTGAAAAGACAACATGTTACTGGAAAACTAATTCTTTACTAGAGATTATAATTACTGGACCTGAGAGAGTTCTCACTTATTACATCGAATTTTATATATAATTTCTGAATAATTTGAAATCCTATAGCAAATGAAAAGAATTTGGCTTGATTCGAATACTAGGTGGAATTAATAAAAATAGATTAAAAGAGTCACAATACACTGGTATAGTTGACAATACATTTGAAACAAATTACCATCGATATGAATGATTTTAACTTTCAATTATGAAAGACCTGAACCATTGAATAGAATTTCTCATATACAGCAGGTCCAAAGTAGAAATTAATGAAAAATTATTAGTAGAAAAATAATAACAGTATGAAGGAAATTCATATCGCCATCATATGGGAAAAATTTCACCCAAGTCAGAGTATATAAAGTCCGGTGTAATTGATATGTAGAAAGTATAGAGAAAACGATATGAATCTCTTTGGATTCAAAATTATCATCCATGGACTGATATAAATCAAACGTTAAACAAGTCCTTGCATGGGAAACGAGTTAACACATAGCCGAAGTTTCTCGTGAGTACCGACCTGTATCAAAGAGAAATGATTACAAATTCTTCAACGAAAAATGCAACGAGCTTGTGGGAAGTGCTCAGACGAAGTAGGAAACAAATAATTACCTGTGAATGAATGAAATTATGTTAGCTTAAAGATGCCTGTGACTGTAAACGAAGATATCGAAATTGTATCAGCTAAATAAACAAGGGAAATCTTATCTATGGGAAGGAACGATTCTGAGTTAAAAAAAAAAACAAAATAAATAAATAAATATATTTATTACCTGGGAAATGAAAATTTTCAGTAACGTTCTTGGTCATCACAGAAAACAATGGGGAGTCGAAGACGACTGAGGGCGAAAACCCTCACCTCATCTTAGTATGACGTCGCCTACTCAAAAATTCCACAAATAAGATGAGGTAACCATCAGTATCGGTCAATGGGTCCTGAGAAATGAGAAATTTCAAATATGAAATGGACTGATGATCGTCTACTGAGTAGGCAAGAAAAAAAATTGTAAAACTATGTAACGATACAACAATTTCTATAGTACGTAAATCGATTTGATAGAAAACGATAGGGAAAAACCCCCATCGAATGAATGCCAGGGATATAGAGGCCATTGATAATTTTCGCTCTGAATTTTATAATGAGGAGAATGGTTACGGCAATGTCCAAACCTGGTAATATGAAAGAAAAATTGTAACAACCAAATACATACTACAGCTCCATAATACAAAATAAAAACGTTGAAGAAGAAACTTAATTTACCTCTGCATATTGCCAATGGAGTGCGACAAAGCCGACGGGGTGCACCATTAACGCTCGGAGGTCGAGCAGGGATACCAACGCAATAACAAACCAAGGATGAATGTGGAAATGGAGGTTGGAATAGAGAAGCGAACCAGAGTTTACTGCTCAACCCTTATAGTACCCATAAATGAAAAACCCTAATAAAATCTAGCCATACAACTAGCACAAATTGGTAGACTCTCACATGGATCGACAACGATATTGACGGTTTGATTTCAGTAGTAATTCAATAAAAGCCAAACGTACAAGTACCCCAATATATTTAATATGCATTCAGAGCCATAACCAAATAGTGTTATAAAATATATTAAATTCAGAGTTAGAGGATACGAGTAAATCCATAAATCAAATTCAAGCGTACGATGAGCAGAGTGTGATAAAGGCGATGCAATACGAAACCATCAAACCAAGATATGATACAGTACTTGAGATGTACTCCATATCAACTAAGGGGAACGATAAAGTCATATATACTGACACGGTAATAAAGTATGTCAAAGCTCATAAAGAAACATCAATATACTGTTCACATTGGGTAAGTAATCTTTGATACAAATTAAATTAACTAGAAACATATTTAAAGCCCACATAATACAACACACACAAAATAAAGTATGGTGCTAAGTAAAACCTCATGGCTTCTTCATGTAATCTCTCTTATTAAAAGAATTTTAATTTACAATTTAAATAGATGAGAGAAGATAGTTCGTGCTATCTTAGTCTCTTTTGGTTGAGTTAATTACTCACCAAAAACCCACCAAGATAGGAGTTCCTAAACAAACTCCATCTTTTGAGGAACAACCCAACAACCCAAGAGTTAGGAATATTTATTTAATTATTTAATTATTTTGGATTTATTATTGTTATTTTAGAGAGGCTAACATTCCCCCCTTCAATGACAAATCCAAAATAAGAACGAGGAATCATCTTCCAAGTTCTCACGTTGATCCTCAAAAAACATTGCCTGAAAAACCGCCAAAGCTGGATGCTGAAAAACTGCAATCTGAAGAGACCATGAGTCAGCTGCATGTCTGATTCATGTCTGACTTTCGCTTGACAACTCCATCAAGTGCCAAGTTGCAAAAGGATCCATATGTCCTTTGCATGAAAGCAGCATCCTTTGTCCACTGACAATATTTGTTCAAAGCCCACTGGCTGATGATGTCAAAAAACAACTCATTGTTGCTTTTGCTTTGCTGAAAAACTGTTCACTGCTTCTTTCCTGTTGACTTTCCACTGGAAAATTTGTTGATGCCCACTGGCAAATTGGATGATGCCCACTGGCAAATTTTTTGATGATGCCCACTGGCTGCTTTTGCTGGTTTTGTCGAGACTTTCAGTCTGACAACCACGGTCAATCTCATTGACATTTCCCCCCCTTTGTCAGTTGAAAGGAGAGACACTTCTCTGTAAAATATTCTTGAACTCCCCCCCTTCAGGGGTAGGAGTTATATACTGTTGTACTCCCCCATTCAACTGCATGAGAGTACCATCATCTGTTCACTGTTGGCTGCACTATGTGTGATCGCATGCGGTTGTAAAACTGAAGCAATCGTTTAACTGTGGATGACCATTCCCAAGGGTCGATCCATTCATAGTGTATCTTCAATCTCTCTGATTTGTGTTGATTGCGACATTTTTCTGAGGAATGAGTGGACTTTCCATGATGGCTACAGGGATGGAGATCAAAACACTGATCTTCCATATGACCGGTTCTCTGACAATGAGAACATTTCGGTGTGACCTCAACTTCAGGTTGTGTGGAATTCTCTTTTTCTGAAAATTTGGGTTGCATGCACTGTTGGTTGTCTGCAACTGTCTCTGAATGTGCTGAGGGGATCTGTTCAAGAAATCCTGCACTGACGAACTGAATGGGCTTGGAATAATCGGGAATATGTAATTTGGCATCATCTTGGACATATCCTAAGCCTCGTCGATTCTTGTTATTCTGAAGTTCTTCCTAGGGCCTGATGATGAGCTTGGAAGAAATTTGATCTGGAACAACTTCATCACTTGAAGCTGTTGGAATGAAAGACTTGTCATTTGGATGGTTCAAAGATTTGAATGTATCACTCTTTTCTTGTAATTCAATCTTTTGAAGTTGCGACTCAAGCTGAAGAAACTCAATAGTTTCATGTGTTTGTTGTAGATGCCGTGAAAGATCAGCAAGAGTGTCTTTTCTGACGTGCACCATGTCTTCATCAGTTGAGATGATCAAACTGTGAAGAATGTTTAACAACTGAATATGTTGCGCCATCTGAACTTGCGCACTTGAAAACAGGCTCTCTTGTTGTAGATGTCGTACTTTGAACTGTTTCACTTGAATGACCGGCTCGCTTGAATGTGGCTTGAATGGCATGCTCGCTTGATTTGTTGCTGATTGCACTTGCTAGAGTTGTAGAATTGTCTTGCTTAAACTCTGGAATTCACGCTCGTTTGATGACGATCGCGTTTGTTTAAGCACTTACTTGACTTATTTTATGACTTCACGCTCACTTGAATGAATAACCACACTCGCTTGATGTCGATGTCAACTTGATTGATTGATGTCACAGTTGAACTTGTTAGGTTGCTTTTGATGGTCGCTGCAATAAACTTCACTCTGGCTTTGCTTGATGGTTTGATCTTTGTACTGTCTTGACGCAAATTGCTTGAAATCACGCTCGCTTGGAGATGTAAACTTGTTTCTTGTTTGAAAAAACTCATGCAGTCAATTGATTTTGTGTAAAGGAAGGGTGTCGAACACTGTCGACAATGCACCCAAGAAAGCTTACAATGATTCACTTTAAAATAATGAATTCACTTGTCCTCTTAAAAATTCATGAACAATGATTTTTTAATGAATCACTTAAATCAAAGAATTTGATTACAAGTTCTTTAAAGGGATTTCCAAGAACGTTAATGAAGACTTTTTAGTGTGCAGGTACATGAACTTGATTAAGTGAATTAGCTTGTTGATTTAAAACGCTGATGTAGACAATCTTTGATTTGTGCAGATGCGTGTGTTGATCTTGCAGTTATTTCATTATGTGTTGTGCTTGCTGATATTGAATTTCATGTATGTGATGAAATTATTGATGTGTCACAACTAGACACAGATAAAAAAAAACAACATGAAGCCATAAAAAACATGCCATCACAAACACACATAGTGTACCTAAGATCCCCTTATTCAATTTCGGGCGGATCTAGGACACATCAACACCAAAAAATAATGTCTTTATTTTGTATTGAGGTCATTGACCTTTCATCTTTTACAACATTGCCACTGAAGCTTTCTCAAATAATGAGAATCTGACGCTTACAAAAGTCTTCAAAAAACATGTGCATTGATCTATCATACCTTATTTTTGTGAAGCACACTTATCTCTCCAAAAATTTCAAAACATCACCCTTATTACTCCAAAATAATACAAAACATTCTTATGACTCCAAAAACAAATTATTCATTTCAATACTCACAAATTTCAATTTTCACACCTTATCACTTCAATTGAGTCACTTTTTATCTCTCTCATTCACTCATTAAAAAAAATATTAAAACACACTCTCCACTTATTCTCTCTCATGAGCTTTACACTCATACTATCTCTCCTCCCACTTATTACAAAAAAAAATAAACGCTTTTCAAAAAGTAAATTTCCTTTTTAAGAAATGAAATTATGTTTTTGTGTGCCAAATATAATGCTCCACTCCTTATCGATCATGCCACTTATAATTTTAAGCTCCACTACGTTAAAGGTATTCTCATGAAATACACAAAGTTTACCATTAAATGGAATACCTTCATCACAAATGATTACTTCTTTACCTTACGAAATAACACGAGAGGAATTTTTCAAAATACTTTTCAAAATGGAGAATTTCAATGCACGTGACTACCTGAAAGTGCCGTTCACGTATCTACATACGGTGATGATCACTCCATCATGCTTGGGCACATACACATGCTAAACTTCGGACGGGCTGGATGCATTCTCACCATCGACCTTCAAACTCTTTGAAATGTTGGCTTTACTCTGCGAATACTACGGCTGTACTCTGCGAATTCCACGGCTCCACGCTGGTTTTATTTTGCACCGTTCAAGCAGCTACCACAACACTATCCAACAGCCACTTCAACACTCTTCTTGCCATCTCCACGCTGCTTGACCCACGCACTCCTGTGCACTTTGTCCATGGTATGAACTAGAAAGAAATTGTAAACAAGGCTTGCACGGCATCAACGCTGGAATGTACGTTGTTTTTATGCCACAAATGTAGCACTGTTCTTAACGCTGAATCTGGCTTCAATTGTACGCCGGTTCATACTTCAAGCAAAACGGCAAAATAGATGTGCAGATGGGGGCAATTAAATGTTGCCAAACGCTGTTTCTATTCAGAAAAACACTGTTTCAAATGTTGGTTCTATTCATAAAAACGTTGTTTCAAAATGCTGTTTCAAATGCTGGTTCTATTCAGAAAAATGTTGTTTCAAACGCTGGTTCTAATCATTTAAAGGCTGTTTAAAAAAAAAACTAGTTCTACCAATACAACGCTGTCAAACACTGCAAATTTGAACGCTGTCAAACCTTTTACATTTCATTAAATGCTGCAAACCTTTCACATTTCATTAAAACGCTGGGCCAATTAGATCAATTCATTTAAACACGATTTCAATTATGGGTAGCGTTTAAACGCTGTTTTTTAATGCTACTTTAATTCATCAATGCTGTAGGGACCAAACAGTGGCATTGTCTTCAAAATTCTTCAGTGCTGTAGGTTCCCGGAATACAAAGAATCACGACTTTAGATGGAAAATTCATTTTCATTATCAATGAAACAAACCTGTACCACTGCAAATAGGACCTTTGATTCAGCTCTTAATGGATGCATTTAGAAGCCGACAAATTGTGTATACTCAGCGTACTGTCCAGACTGCACACCTATTGGTGCACGCAATGCAAAATCAAGAATACCAAATGCATCTACAAGTTCTCTTTTAATATGCTGTGCATTCAATTTTCACATGTAAATGCAGATTTAATATGTTGTGCGGATCCTCTTTTAATCGCAGAATCGATGGAAAACGTTCTTTGGACAAACCTCTTCAGAGAAATGCAGAACGCTGGCAGCAAACGGGATCTGAAGGCCGAGTCAAAAAATTGAGGGTGAAAGGGAGCATAACATGGGAGTTCTCACATTGCAGTAAATGGCGTGCCAGACTGCGCGCTGTCACTGGCATGTGCTGCTTCAAGCACGATCAATTCGGCGCAGAGGTTTTCTCTCTGCGTTCACTCCAGATCAAATTCAGCTCCAACTCAACACCACGTCTACTGCTTCACAATGGAAACCGGCTTGTGGATTTACGCCCATGAATCCACAACAATGCCATGATCCAAAATCTCAACCTTGCTTTGATACCACATGATACAAATTAAATCAACTCAGAAACATATTGCAGAATAAAAAATAGATACAAAACTAGACAAAACACTGGCAGAAAAGGCAGAAGCCTCATGGCTTCTTCATGCAATCTCTCTTATTAAAAGAATTTTAATTTACTATTTAAATAGATGAGAGAAGATAGTTCGTGCTATCTTAGTCTCTTTTGGTTGAGTTAATTACTCACCAAAAACCCACCAAGATAGGAGTTCTTAAACAAACTCCATCTTTTGAGGAACAACCCAACAACCCAAGAGTTAGGAATATTTAATTAATTATTTTATTATTTTGGATTTATTATTGTTATTTTAGAGAGGCTAACAATCTTGCCAAGAATACAAATCATAGAAGTGGAACTTTTCTAATAAAATCAAATTAAACGAGATCTCCAATCGAAAATAAAAATCATCATCTTATATATATATAGGGTGAAATTCATATAAGGGTGGATTATATGTAAACATATGTGATGGATTATACATTGTGGATTTTATATGGGATGGAGTTTATATTATTTATATATTGTGGATTATATATATATATATGTGGTGAATATATATATATATATATATATAATAGAAGTTGAGGTTTATTGATTTGATTTATAATAGTTAATATAACCAAGAGAGTTATAAAGAAAATTTTATATGCTTTACTCTATTGAAATATAGATACAATGAGGAATAGACTAAACATAGAAATTATGTTTAATAAAAGTATATGGAATTTTAATTCGAAAAGGTAGTTCTGAACACCTAGGTATTAGTTAGATGAACATAATTGAGTTCATAAATCCAGAGAAAATGATAACTTCCAAAAAAAAAAAAATTGTAGTATGTGGAAGTTGAGAGACATTACGAAAATGATAACTTCAGAGAAGAAAAAAAAAAAGAAAAAAAAAAAATTTGGCATATGTGGAAGTTGCTGAGGGACAACACGAAAGACCTTCACAATGCTTCATTTGGAAGAAATCCCATAATTTTTAGAAAACTTTGCGAAATCTCGCCTATCGGTTCTTATGTTGAATGTTCAATGTGATAACCAAATCTTTGAAGTATTTAAAATATCCTTTCATGAAGCTAGTATGAGTTGTTCTGATTTTATTGTTTTACCATTACGCTTAGTTTCATAGTCCGTTGCTGCAGTTAATAAACGTGTCTTAATAAATGTATTTTATCTGTCTTTTGAGAGAAAAACATTCAGAAAATATCATAAGAGCAATGGAAACAATTTTGACTAAAATTCTCAGTGAAAGCAACAACATTAGAAATGTTGTTATGTTATTGCTTTCATTGAGAATTTCAGTCAAATGACTCTTATATTTCCTGAATGTTCTTTTCTGAAAAGACAGATAAGATACATTTATTAATTGCAGGAATTAACTATGAAATTAAGAGTAATCGTAAAACTAGAACAATTCATAAAAAAATATTTTAAATACTTCCAAGATTTGATCATCACATTGAAGATCCAACATAAGAACAGAGAGGTGAGATTTTGCAAAGTTTTCTACAATTATGGCCTTTCTTCCACATGTAGCACGTGAATATCTTTTAATCCACGAAACATGGTAACAAATAGAATAAAATGCTTCTGCATAAGAATAATTGTGATTAATAAGAAAGAAAAGAAAAAACCTTCAACAACTTTAGACATTTCAGTAAAGCCATGTATCTATTCAATGGTTTAAAAGCTTCGAATAGATATGTTTTGAAAAGTGAAGGAATTAAATAATACAACTAGATCATCATTAGTGTATATAAATTGTAGTGTTTTAAAGTCTGGTGTTGTAATCCTCATGATTTCATTGATGCTGGTAGCCACCAAATGTCTTACCTGATTATTATGGTGTCCGAAAATCATCTCTAGCTTAATTATTGCTTTCATTGCTGTTGCTAATGGATACAATATCGAGCTAGGAGGTGACTGATCAACTAAAGACAAATACACAGTAGTTTCCTCTAGTCTACAAATTTATGAAAGATGAATCTAAATAATTAAAATATCTTAATGACAATAAAATGGAAAATATATAGAACAGAAATGCACATAAAAGAGGATCTCCATTTCTTAAGCCAAAGATACATACCTAAATAAGGGGATGAATATAAAAAAAATAACTAACAGTAACAAAATAATATGTTGAATAACTCATTTTTGTAATTATTCCAATAGCTATCCGTTAAAATTGAAAAGGCTAGCATGAGACTGGATTGTGAATCTTGTAAAGGATTCAATTCAATGCAATAATAAACATAGTGGACAAAAAACTTACTTTCATAGTCTTTAGTAAGTAATTTTTGGAGAATAGTTTTGAGGAATCTCATGCCAATTTTGAATGGTTTTAGGTTGCCATGCTGCAGGTAATGAAAATTTTTGGCCAAAGTACTGAAGACCTCTATATGACTAAATCTACATGTTCATTTTTTTTCTTCACTTGGTTTTTAATGACCATTTTTAGTATACTTCACTTCCATGAAATTATTTTCTTCTATGACATTAGGAATAATGAATTTCTCTAATACTACTCCTCCTAGAACACTCACTAGGCTTTACAACTAGAATTATTTAATGTAATAAAAACTTATCACTATGACATGTTGTACTTCATAAGAGACTATTAAGAAGCTTAAGTATGGTAAATCCACCTTCAACAATAATTTCAACGTAGAGCATAGGGTTATCTTAATAGTGAATTTATGGATAAGACACATTTGGGCTTTTTTTAACCTTTGGGGATGATTAATTAATTTGATTTTACATAATTTATCAACAATCATATTTCCATAATTCCTCTTTAAATGACCAATATTTCACTTCTTTGGAAATCACCTCAACGAGAATAACAAACATCATGAAGAAGCAAAAGTAAGAAGAAAAAATTCAAGAATCTAGCGAATTCTTTAAGGATCATAATTCAAGGCTTTAGTGCCTTCTAAAGATCATTTAATTTCCTATCAAATGAAAAGAAAGAATCAAATTTTGTAGTGACAAGAATTAGATTACATGTAATAACTCCCTTCCCTAGTGATAGTACATTTTGGTTTTGAAAGGAAATTATTTTCCCTTTCTTTTAAATAATAGATTCCTTGCCAAGTGACCATTTAGAAATACATTTTTTCTCAACTCATTCCAATAGGTAAGTGTTTTTTTGAGCCATTGAATTTAAGGGCGGAGGTAAAGAGTCTACTAGACAAAAAAGAAAGAGTAGAGTGTAACCAACCCATTCAATCTACGTAAATCAAAATGGTAAATTTATTTTCACTTTTAACAATTTTAAATCAAGAATTGGTTGAAAACCGAATTCTGAAGCAAACTTAAAAATAATTAGGTGATGCGTATTAAAGTACGGATCTCCAAGATTTTGGAAGGGGGGTTCTAAATTAAATCGATTTCTGGGTAGATTTCTTATTCCCGCATGGCTTCCTTGTTCTTTAATACCCTTTCACCCAACCCATTTGACGGTCAGCGTGTTTTGATTTTCCTTAATTCCAATGTGGAGTTCCCCGACATCGCCTTCAACATTTTATTTTGGTTGATATTGTTTTTCCTTTGCTTCGACAGAGACCTGCACTTATATCTGACATTCTCTATTGTCTTGATTTTTTCTCAAGCTTGCAAAGTTCTCGCACATAATGGTAACTTTTAATGCATCCAACGCTAGTCTACATGCACAAATTTCATGTGGTTTCTTCTTCATGCAACCTAGCAGGTGAAGACTTTACTTGTGGCGGACATGCTTAATCGACCACTTCTTTCTGTGCAAGTTGCATTGCAGTTAAATAATTATATTTAAGCCATGGCTCAATTCGGAGAATGGTAAGGTGATTAAAACACTTAACAAGGGGAACTTAAAGTGGGAAAAGCTGAGCAGTTGAAGCTGGCTATCTATTCTTGAATTTGTATTGAATTCTCTGTTGGGTAAGTAAAAGAATCTTTGACTGTTTTTCCTTTTTTCTTTTATTGTAATTATTGCAATATAAGAGTAATAATGTTGATACGAGGCACATGGTTGAGGCCTACATTCTTGAAGATTAAGAGCATTTAAACCCTTCCTATAGGAAAGGCTATGATGACATTCATTTTCTTTATAAGAGTAGATTGTGAGGATAAGTAAGCTTTCTTGATTATTTCTGGTTTCGATTATTTTCAAATATTCTCCATGTTTATATGGAAACAAATATATAAATATTTATATAATATTGTATATGCAAGAAAATAGAAGATGAATGCTCTTATTTTAAAATGGATTTTGTACTCATTTATTTATGAAGTGATAACAAGTCCAAAGTATTTTCTTGAATAGATTAAAGAAGGTAACTCTTGAAAATATCTTCATGTGCGATGAAGAAGAAAAGAGAAGTTTTCCCAGACTAATATTCATTAACCATGTTGTGAATAGTAACGAATTAATAAATCCATGGATAGTTTCATAAATCCATGGGTAGCTTTTCCATGGTATTGATGGAGATTAATTATTTCATAAAACCATGGGTAGATTACCATGGTGTTTGCAAATATTAGCTATTTAATAAATCCATGAATAGATTACCATGGTGTTGGTAAAGTTAAGTTATTTAATAAATTCATGGTTAAAGGAACTAATCAGTTATACTCTTTTAGATGAACAAACTAAGTGATTACTTTTGTATTATCATGATTATGATGTTAATTCCTTTTGGAGGAAGATCATGCATAAGCATGCAACATATGTATTAATTTTTATTGAAAAATAATATACATATTTGTATGTAAAAAGATAGCTTGTAGTATTAAACTACATTGAATATGATTGTTTAGTACAATCTTTGGAAAAAGAAGACATGTATTTGTATTCTTAATTGCATATTTTTACAAAAAAGAAAACATATGTTTACATGCTCACTAGCATTGAGATTTTCTTTGGGAAGACTCGTGAAGGAGGTTATGTGCTTCGTTGTGTAAGCACTCCTTTAGGGGGACTTTTTTGGAATTCGATATGCATTTGCATGCATGGGAGCAACATTTGTTATGTTAGCTTGCATTCCATGCACTAAAAGTAATAGCTTAAGGGTTAGCTATTTTGATTAAAGCTATGTAAATCACATGCATAAATATCTTAACTAAAGTATCAGTTTATTTTAAAGAAAAGCTTGGGAGATGTAGCCATTGACTTGCAGGAATGTGTGCTTATGCGACGGAAACATTAGTTATTGTGATGACTTATAACCAGCACATATGAGGTATGTGTTGTTAAAGGGAGAATGTCAAGGTACTTTACTTTCTTGTCATGAATATACATGAGTAGATGGAAAAACTACTATAGTACAGATATGTGAAATGATTGATTAATACTTTATGAATCTTGTCATCATTTTATGTTGAAGGCATCATAGCAGGGAATGATGGTGACATGTACAAAGGAATATTATGCTTGTCATGTACAAAGGAAAATTATGCTTGTCCTGGTGGCAGGTAAATGATTAATGTTCATGCAGATGAGTGCGAGTTGCAGGAAGGTCCAATGTACGATGGTCCATTGTAGGTACATCCATGCCACTAAGAGGGTAGATCTGAAGATATGAAGAATAGAGGGTAAATGGTATCATATTTATTGTAATGTCTTTAAGCTAGATATTTTTATATTTCCTTGTAAGATTATATAAATGATGGTTAAGGGATGGTCTCCCTTATAAGCCATTGAGTGATGGGCTGAACACCCTCACGAGCGTTTAATAATAAAATTAAACGTTTGCTGGTTTTCACCCTACGGGGTTTCCAGGGTATATTGGTGTTCAATGATGTGATTGATTATTGTGTCAAGTTGATGATGTTGATTCCTTTCTTGTTATGATGCTCATAATGGCAAGTATGTGATGACTATATGAGTAATGAAATGAATGGAAGGGTACATCATACAATAATTGTGTTAATGTACTAAAATGGAGGTTGTTAATGGTTAAGGAGCTTCCTATTCCTATTATAAAGGTTACACTATGAACTGGTAAACATTCTATGTAATGATGAGTAAGGAATATTTAATGGTGAATGGTTAGTTACCCATGAGTAACTTGTATAAAAAAAAATTATCTCCTTACATTTCCATGTGAAGTTAACGGTGTATGTTACAAGTGGTATCAAAGCTAAAGGTTGCAACACTGGCACCTTTGGGAGTTAGTGAAAAGAAATTGAGGGATTCGAGATGAAAAGCATCGCATCTCTAATCCAAGATGAATAAAGAGTTTCAAGAGATAAGTATTATTATCTTTCTTTTCTTGAAACACTATTTATTGCATTTACAGAAAATACACTGTTCACAAAGTAAATAACTGTTGAGTTAGCATTTCTTTAAAAAGGATATGTATTTTCCATGTACGTAAAACTTCTATTGTTGTGTTGAAGTTTCCTTGAAAGGAGTTGGGAATTTGGTTCCTGAAGAAGAAACATGTGTGTGCTTGAAAATTTAACTAATATACATTTGATTCTTCTTGAGATAAATATGTATATTTTGAAAATAAATCTTGCATGTAAATCTTGCAACTAAAAGAGACAAATATAGAGTAAAATGTGGTTTTACTTAATATGCAAGATTGTGCTAGTTCTTTTGGAAAGTAATAAAGCATTTCTAATATGATAATCTTTTAGAAAGATATACCATGGTAAAAGACCAAACTACTATGCTAGTTTTGCTAAGAAGAACCCATGTGAGTTCTTGCAAAGATTACTAGTATGTATCTTGAAAGGTGTGAGCAGTAGTAAAACATAAATAAGTAAACTTGCTTGCCTTTATATATATCTTATTTAAGAAAAGATAGGAAGCTTGATTTCTTTTAAAGGGATTTCGTACTTGTGTGTTAAATGATAAGGAAACCAAGTTCTTTTCTTGAAAATAAATATAGGCTAAAGAGAATAACCTCTTGAATATACTACATTTCTAGATGGATTATGTCAACTTCTTGATTTAGGTATATTAAAGGTTAAGTTAACCTTGTTAGTGTTGCATAGTTTTTATGCATAAAAGAGGCTATCTATGGTAAATTCTTGGAAGCAAAGCATGAGCAACTTGCATGTAGAATCATAGAGGAACAAGGTTCTTTGCATGCAATAGTTGTATTATATTTCATCAGAAAGAACATAAGTCTATATGTGGAAATGATAACATGTTTTGTTATCATACTTTAGAAAAGATTCTTTGGAAAAGAAGATGAATTACATGTACAAAAACTGAAGTAATGTTTTGGTTTCCTTGAAATATATATACATGGCTAATGTGGGTATAATATTTCGAGAATAAGGTATGTATTCTTATGTTTTATTCCATTAGTTTTATGGAAAAGAAAACCATGTTTTGCATGCCTATTATGTTATATGTCCTCGAAGAGGAATCATGAGTTTTCCTACTCGATTATGTTAAGTACTCTGTTGGGAAATTAAGATTAGAATCTTTATGCATTGTATGCATAGGAACAACAGCCAATGTGTTAGCTTTATTATATTTGCATGCTCCAAAGGCAAAAGCTGAAGTGGTGGGTCTTTTGTAAAAGTTTAAGTAAAGCGAATGCACATTGTGTCATTTTCCATTAAAGGAATTTCTTAACAGATATAGTGATTTGTCTTGTACGAATGTGTGCGTGTGTGAAAAATGTCATAATAATGTGGGAGTTATTTGACATGAATTGATAATTAGTTACTCACACTAATGTAGAGATGTTAGAAGAAAGCATGTTGTGACATTGTATTCACATCTCATATATGCACATGAATAGGTGTTAAAGGATCATTCAAAGATTGATTATTTATTGATTAAGGATTATCTAATCATGCTATAAAATCTTATCGATGCTGCTAAAGAAAACATTGTTGTAGAGGAGCAATGTGAATTCCTGATGAGGATGAGTATTGCAGTAGGGAGAGAAGTCCTTCAAATGAAATAAAGATAAGTATTTTATGTTATTTTATTTTACGAAGTCTATGCATATGCATGTTGATTCCTTTAAAAATGAATTGTTACATACATGGCATTGCATGAGCTTCCATTTAAGAGAGTCTTAAAAAGTACATGCTATTATAATATATTCTTTCCGGATAAGAATATGCATATGAGATTAATATGTGTATTGTGCCTTATTTCTTTAGGAAAGAAAGTATAAAAAACATGAAAGAAAAATGGCTACCTTTCATTTGAGTTGAAAAAGAAGTAGTTGTTTTTTTGCATGTAATAAAATTTCTAAGTTACCATGCACTACCTTAAAAGATGAATGTGTATAGTGATGGTGTGTGAAACTAATGCATGAATGCAAAAGATGAGGAAAGTCCTACTGTAAGATGATAGAGTGTTAAAATTAAATCGACTAAAACCTCTTCATAGGTCAAGTTGTGAAACTTAACTATATGACTAGTTGACTGACTAGTGTTTGCATGAGTCGTCACGGATGCGTTAAAACTATTGATTGGTTATGAATGAATAACTAATGAAAGTTATATGTAAAAATCGATTTTGACTAAAGCTATTTGAAATTTGTGAACAAGTGATTATGATAATTACTTCGTAGGTCAGTTTGTTGGAACGGAACATTATGGGCATTGGAAATGTGTGCATAAGATAATATGTGCTTGAGAAATACATATTTATGATTAGCATTGTTTCTTATAGTAAGCATGGGTAGCTTAATAGAAACAGAAAATCTGTGAAAATAAAACATCGCAAACATGGCAATGTGGATTGCAATAGTAAATGTTAAAGTATCATGTTTTAATGTACAACACATACATATGTTACTTCCGGGGGGGAAGTTGTGACAGCTTCATTAAAGCTAACTAGTATTAACTAGTTAAAGACAATTTGTTTAATTTTCTTTTATCTGGCAAGAAAAACTTAAATCATCACTATTGATAAAGAAAATTATTTAATTTATTGAAATTAATTAATGAAAGAAAAAGTTTTTAAGCTGATGGTAAAAATGTTTCCAAGAATAGGAAGTGGTTGGGGACAGTTGGAAAGACAGTTACCTACTCCTCTGAGGATAAAGCTATATCCTCGGGGAGGAGTAGTCGTTCTGTGAAATTGGTAAAGGGAGAGTATTTTCTGGATCTGGTTGGGGCCAATTGAAAATAGCTTCCAGCAACCCTTGTAAAGCCAAAAACATCTAAGTGTGATTGGAATTGGAGAATTGGACCAGACTGTCCCAAATTTTTCTTCCAGTCTTTTCTAAGTATGACTGGATTGGCCATCTAGAGGTCATAGCAGAAAGATCCACTATTAACCCATGGCACTGTCTAGATTCTGGAGCTAGGGGGCAAGTGGAGGATGTAATTGCCTCACTTGATGGTTGGGAGGACCACAGCTTGAAAGACTAAATTTCCAGATAAGTATAAATAATTTTAGTGTGGAAAGATTGACTGTCTGGATGTGAAAAATGACTCGATCCTATGGATTAGGAGGAGCATTTTGTTTACCATTGTGGTTCTCATAGTGGAACAAGTTAAGTAAAAATTTATGTGTTATCTTAAAACAAATTTTTATATCTCTTATGTAGATATTAAGAGAAAAGGAGCTTAGCGCTCGGAAAATGAATTACTAAATGTATAAGTTCATTTATATTATTACTAATTTGTTTGAATGTCTTAGCAGGAGCTAAGACAGTGTGCGCGTGATGCATTGATGAGAGGGTTGGTTCTCTCTGAGTACTTATGGAAGTACTTCGAATAAAGCATTTCTTTATATTGCAATAATATTGATGGTTGCCAGTAATTTCATTTCAATGAAACTATGTGGCTAATGTGATTGAATGGTTAGTCATACATTACAGGCGCTTTCCAGGAAGTGTTGATGGGTGTTCAACCATTCTATGAGAGCTTGCGTAAAAGCCATCATTCTTCCAATGGTAATTGGTAAATAATGATGAGTTCTTATAGAGATTTTTCTATATTTTTGTGAATTGAATAAGGGATAAGCAGTAGAAATGGAAATGAAATTTTCTTTGCGCTATACATGCTTATGAACATGGATATAAACATTATTGTTTCAATTAATTGCATTCAAGGAAACGAAAGTGTTCCATTGTGAAGGGGAAGGACTCCCTTTGGGTTGTTTATATTATTATATCATGAGTATAAGTTTAAAATTCAGTGAGAGAAGCACACTGAGGACGGTGTTCTCTTAAGGGGGGAGTATGTAACTGACCCATTCAATCTACATAAATCAAGATGGTAAATTTAATTTTACTTTAACAATTTTAAATCAAGAATTGGCTTAAAACTGAATTCTTGAAGCGGTTAAAAATAAACAGGTGATGCGTATTAAAGTGGGGATCTCCAGCATTTTGGAGGGGTGCGTTCTACAAATTAAATCGATTTCCTTGGGGTAGATTTCTTTATTCTCAGTATGCCCTGTCTGCAAGCTTCCTTGTTCTTTGATACACTTTCACCCAACCCATTTGATGGTCAGCTTCTTTTTATTTTCCTTAATTCCAATGTGGAGTTCCCTGACGTCACCTTCAGCATTTTATTTTGGTTGATATTGTTTTTCCTTTTCTTCGACAGAGACCTGCACTTATATCTGACATTCTCTATTTTCTTGATTTTTTCTCAAACTTGCAAATTTCTCGCACATAATGGTAGCTTTTAATGCATCCAACGCTAGTTTACATGCACAAATTTCATGGGGTTTCTTCTTCATGCAACTTAGCAGGTGAAGCCTTTACTTGTGGCGGACATGCTTAATCGACCACTTCTTTTTGTGCGAGTTGCATTGCAGTCAAATAATTATATTTAAGCCATGGCTCAATTCGGAGAATGGTAAGGTGATTAAAACACTTAACGAGGGGAACTTAAAGTGGGAAAAGCCGAGTGGTGGAAGCTGGCTATCTATTCTTGAATTTGTATTGAATTCTCTGTTGGGTAAGTAAAAGAATCTTTGACTGTTTTTCCTTTTTTCTTTTATTGTAATTATTGCAATATAAGAGTAATAATGTTGATACGAGGCACATGGTTGAGGCCTAAATTCTTGAAGATTAAGAGAATTTAAACCCTTCCTATAGGAAAGGCTGTGATGACATTCATTTTCTTTATAAGAGTAGATTGTCACGATAAGTAAGCTTTCTTGATTATTTCTGGTTTCAATTATTTTCAAATATTCTCCATGTGTATATGGAAAGAGATATATAAATATTTATATAATATTAATGCATGCTCTTCATTTGAAAAGGGATTTTCTTGGATATAATAAAGAGGGTAGCTCTTTAATATAAATATTTACATAATTTGGTATAAGCAAGAAAATAGAAGATGCATTATATTTATTTTAAAAGGGATTTTGTACCCATTTAGTTTATGAAATGAGAACAAGTCCAAGGTATTTTCTTGAATAGATTAAAGAGGGTAAATTCTTGAAATATCTTCTTGTGCGATGAAGAAGAAAGGAGAAGTTTTCTCAGGTTAATAGTCATTAATCATGTTGTGAATAGTAATGAATTAATAAATCCATGGATAGTTTCATAAATCCATGGGTAGTTTTTCATAAAAACATGGGTAGATTCCCATGGTGTTTGCAAATATTAGTTATTTAATAAGTCCATGAATAGATTACCATGGTGTTGGTAAAGTTAAGTTATTTAATAAATTCATGGTTAAAGGAACTAATCAGTTATATTCCTTTAGAGTAACAAACTAAGTGATTACTTTTACATTGTCATGATTATGTTGTTAATTCCTTTTGGGAGGAGGATCATGCATAAGCATGCAACATATGTATTAACTTTTATTGAAAAATAATATACATATTTGTATGTAGAAAGATAGCTTCTAGTATTAAACTACATTGAATATGATTGTTTAGTACAGTCTTTGGAAAAGAGGACATGTATTTATTTTCTCAATTGCATATTTTTACAAAAGGAAAACTTATGTTTACAAGCTAACTAGCATTGAGATTTTCTTTGGGAAGACTCATGAAGGAGGTTATGTGCTTCGTTGTGTAAGCACTCCTTTAGGGAGACTCTTTTGGAATCGATATGCATTTGCATGCATGGGAGCAGAAGCCCCAGCAACACCCCTAGTTTATGTGTTTGATTTTCAAAACTAGACATTTGAAATTTAATCCTAAGGGGAGTGGACCCCAAAGGAAAAGTATTTTATGGATGTATTTAAATATTTAATTTTGAAAAAAAATGAATAAAAAAATGTTGTGCAAATTGACCAAAATGAGAATTATGAGATCACTTGCTAAATCCATGAGGATGGATAAAGGAAAATACTTTCCCCACAAATATTTCAAAGCTCCTTGAAAGAATTTTATTTCTAAATTAGATTTTGAGGAAAATCTAGTTTCCCCAATGATGTGGAGAGTAGTTGGGAAGAGGTAAAAAGCTGGGAAAAGCAGAAAGCAGCTTTAAAAGTCCCTAAATAGGGAAGCCTAGGCAAACAGGAAGAAAAGCATCCTGATATTCTGGACGCAGAATTAGAAACAGGCTTTGGGGAGCAAAAGCTTAAATAAGCTATTCTTGAACAGATTAGAGGTTGGTCTGTTCTGGAGGTGGTCTCAGCTCGGGGGTGAGTTCTGGAGATAGAGGGACTCTAAGGTTGGGAGGACTGGTCAAATACCAAAGTGGTATGCTCACAGTGTTATGAATGATTAAAACTATCTGTTGCTATGTGTAAAAGTTGATGATTATAGCTGCACACTAGTTAAATGTTTTATTTTGTGCTGGTGTTCCATACATTTACAGAATAGTAGAGTAGTTAAACTCTTTCAGTTCTGCATAGTTGTAGGAACCATAAAAATGAGGACAAATCCGCTAGAACCTCTAAACCAGTCTCTGGTTTAAATCTGGAGATTATGTTATCTCATATATTGTATTTATGTAACTTTAATCTGTTTCTGTGTAAATAGATTTAATTCAGTGAACATTTGGGAAACCCAGAAAACTGTGAGTAAGAGAAACTAAGTACATATAGGGCAGAGCTATACATCTGTTGGAATTGCTAAGTAAATCATAGACATATAGATTTTACAAAACAGCAGTGCATGTTTATCTGTAGAATTTCCTTCTATAATATGGACTGAATGAAAGAGTGTACATTCTAATACTATAAATTCAAATGCCTCACATATATATAGACATATAAATATGTAGGTATTAAAGAAACAGGACTAGAGAAGTTGCTAATCAAGTAAACAAATGTGGTTTGAGAATTATATATATATATATAACTGATGTTGATAACCTTCCTAAAGTAAGGGTCACAAATTAATAAATTCTGGAAATTATAAACTGGGAAGGATAACAAGTAATTTCTCCATCAAATCTATAGTATGTTCAGAAATGTAGTCTAAACCCTACATAGACTGCAAATGTATGCTAAGAAAAACTAGAAATATATATAGTTGCAGAAAACGTCATAAGTAACGAATATAATGGAACCCAAACTAAGGGGTATAAAGAGAGTCCAATGTTGGATTCATATAATACACCTGGAATTTCAGACTCTAGGTAAATGGGAAATTCTCCTTCACTGAGAGATTACAACTTGACGTATCCAAGAGACTTATAGTCAATTGTGCTACTATGTGAGAAGGAACATAAAATAAATTAAGATGAGTACAATTCTGATTTTATTCAACTAAATTTCAGAAGACCATTAATAAAAAGGAAAATAATTAATAGAAGTATTAAGGGAAAAAAAATACATATCATTGAGTTGTCCATAATAACAGAGACAAGGAATAGACATGTCCTATATATATACACATATCAAATGTTGCAGCCACTTATGGAGAAAGGAAACCATAGTGCCATTATAATATTCCAGAACTGAATATACCGGAAATTTCATCATCCGAATGAAAAACTAATAATAGTCACAGTCTCTGGCAGAGTTTAATATTACAATAAACACTTTTTATGACGATAAAAATGTTAAACTGTCTGAACAAATTTTGTATAACAAAGTGACGAGAATTGGCTTCTCTCCGACCAGTATACTATGAATACCGACCTGAAACGCCAAGAGCATTGACATTAGTGTCGAATTAACCCACGCCTTTCATGGTTCACCAAGAAAGGAAGAGCGCATAACATTCGGGAATACCTGTAGTGGAAACAATCGATAATGAGAACACGAGTAGAGTAATTGGAATTTTTTTTATCAAGAATGAAATATTAACAAAGAAGTAAGTGGTTACCTGGAAAAGGAGAACCCCATTCCCTTCCAAACGACCTGCAATAGAAGTAGAGGCATAATATTAACAATTTGAAGAATAGGCGTTTCAATGGGGAATAGAAAGCCACGGCTTCTGTGATAAAATCAAAATTTAACACTGACCTAGGGCCTGGATAATGCTCAAACCGAGAAAAAATCCACATATAGTCACTCGAACAACGTCAGAAAAACCTCGAATGACGTAGAGGGGGGGGGGGGGGAAGCTTCTATCCAGAAACTATAGAGCATTAGCCACACCCATCGTTCATAAGAAAACCTACGAGGTAGCAGAAGAGATGTTGAATTAATAGCAAATAAAAAAAAAAAAAATTACATACTCGAACAGAAGAATTTCTACTAGAGGTTGTCCAACTAACCAATACGAAATCTCGACTGTGAACGAGACCATGTAACAAATTTATTTTAATTAACCTCAGCCCTCGCTCGAGCAACAGAGCATATTTTCTAGGGATAGAGAAATTCATATCAAGATATAAACGCAGAGCGTAAACTCAGCATTTACAAAACCAGAGACATGTATAAACGTCATACCTGAACCATCATACGTTGAGGGCATAGTTACGCCGACGTCTAGAAGCGTCTATGCTCAGCTCCTTCAAGGTGTAGAGTCTCGCCACCAGGAGGCAAGTCGAACGAATGAAAGGAGAAAAGAACCGCCTCAACAAATCACACAGATAATTATACAAGTGTTCCAAACTCAAGAACCGACGAAAACCTAACGATCAGGAATGATCTTCACCGTCCATGTGGCCTTGAATCCACGGCTTAGCCACGGATCGAGCTTGGGAAATTGGCATTTAATACACAGTAGTTCAAAACATAAATGTCAATCTATGAAATCTACGCCACAGTACCATCGATTTTATCATGTGTCCGGCGTATTAAAAACGCAGCCTGGCGTGGCATATCACAAACAACAAATAGATACGTATATCTTCAAACATGGACGGATGCAGAACTAGTAAACTGGAAAAGCAACAAGGTGTCCATGAATACGAGGACGAGGAGGGTTGAACAAATTAACGTGGCCAAATCCTTGAGTCAACTATGCCAACGAGACACCACGAAGGCAGTAAAATGTAAGTGCGTATATCTCCACATCACTCAGCATCAAAGATATGTACGTAAAGAATAAACAATGCGATGGTCCGGCTCACCATCAATTAATATCCTTGACAGGAGGGTAAATGTGAATAGACCATGGATAATTCGTGATTCAAAGGTGAGGTAATAATAATTGAAATGTACAAAGACTCAAAAACCCATCGAATACCATAACTAATATGTAGAAGAACGCTATCGAATAAAACGTGGAGGTTAATAAGCCTACAAAGGTGTGCATAATATTTATGAATAAATTGTCATGTATGAGGACCATATAAATGTGGTAGAATACATGTATCATTTATAACATGCATCGATAAACAAGCATGAGATTAAATGCAACCATATAATAGAGATGGTGAAGAATAGTTGTAAATTCTATCAACCCCAACCATTAGTGGAAGAAAATAATAAAACTATACTCCCAAGAATAATAGGAGGAATAGTTACCCTATTCCATAACCGATCAAATTGATGAAAATTCAAAGGTAGAATTAAACAGCTGCGGTCAATAGAAGTACTGAAGTAAGTTATAAATACAAAAAAAAAAAAAAAAAAAAAAAAAATTCTAGGGTGGAAGGAAGAAACGTTACAACAACAATTGTTATGTTAGCTTGCAATTCATGTATAAAAGTTATAGCTTATGGGTTAGCTATTTTGATTAAATTTATGTAAATCACATGCATAAATATCTTAACTGATGTATCAGTTTATTTTAAAGAAAAGCTTGGGAGATGTAGCCATTGTCTTGTAGGAATGTGTGCTTATGCGATGGAAACATTAGTTATTGTGATGACTTATAACCAACACATATGAGGTATGTGTTGTTAAAGGGAGAATGTCAAGGTACTTTACTTGCTTGTCATGAATATACATGAGTAGATGGAGAAACTACTATAGTACAGATATGTGAAATGATTGATTAATACTTTATGAATCTTGACATCATTTTATGTTGAAGGCATCATAGCAGGGAATGATGGTGACATGTACAAAGGAATATTATGCTTGTCATGTACAAAGGAAAATTATGCTTGTCCTGGTGGCAGGTAAATGATTAATGTTCATGCAGATGAGTGCGAGTTGCAGGAAGGTCCAATGTACGATGGTCCATTGTAGGTACATCCATGCCACCAAGATGTGAAGATGTGAAGATATGAAGACCAGAGGGTAAATGGTATCATATTTATTGTAATGGCTTTAAGCTAGATATTTGCATATTTCCTTGTAAGATTATATAAACGATGGTTAAGGGATGGTCTCCCTTATAAGCCATTGAGTGATGGGCTGAACACCCTCACGAGCGTTTAATAATAAAATTAAACATTTGCTGGTTTTCACCCTACGGGGTTTCCAGGGTATATTGGTGTTCAATGATGTGATTGATTATTGTGTCAAGTTGATGATGTTTATTCCTTTCTTGTTATGATGTTCATAATGGCAAGTATGTGATGACTATATGAGTAATGAAATGAATGGAAGGTTACATCATACAGTATTATGTTAATGTATTGTAATAGAGGTTGTTAATGGTTAAGGAGTTTACTATTCTTATTTCTAAAGTTACACTATGAAATTTTAAACATTCTATGTAATGATGAGTAACTTGTATAAAAAAATTTAACTCCTTACATTTCCCTGTGGAGTTTTACATTTCCCTGTGAAGTTAATAGTGTATGTTACATAGAGTGATTGAATATCAAATGAAAATAACATTGACTTATTGAATGTCAAATGAAAATAACATTGAAGAATAAA